>OY720461.1:44656893-44734393 GCA_963082715.1 Harpalus rubripes
ACATTTCATTGACTTTCTTTGTAACAAAATAGTAAATTATAAGTAGTTTATGTTTTATGTAATTATGTTTTTTACATTGTAACAAAGTTTTCAAATTAAATAATTGTCAGCCGCAAAAATAAAATATGCAAATTTTAATAAGTTTTTTTTGTTTAAAAAATTTAAAATATAAATGCTAAATTAAATATTTTATTATAGTAACATTTAAAATTTATATATACATAATTATATATTGTAAACGCCCGCACGGTACAAATATGTCATCATCATAACCGATACCTGCGTACAAAGCAGATTGACACACCCAGCAATGGGTAATATGCAGTGATGATATATTTATTTATTATATATTGTTCCTTGTAATAAAATATGCACTGTGTGAAATAGGGCTTAAGTTATCGTCTCGGTAATAACCTAATTGTTTATAAGTAGTAGTTTTATTTGTAAAAATCTAATTAATCTTTCTTTTTTATCAAAGTATGAATATTTTATTTAATTTTTTGTTTGACATATTTCATATTTCGCTTATTTATTTTTCTGTAAATCGTCAGCAGATGGCAGCACTATTTAGTTTATTTCGTTTATTGTTAGGTGGAATCAGAGACTTGATGTCTGTCGCGATTCAATAAATAAATACATATATTAGACAGTAAAATTCGTATTACTTTTTATACGCTTTGGGACAGATACATAAGAAAAAATATGATGTGGCCAACACGAAACCTCCCACAATTTAATTTTTATTAATTTAAATATATATATATATACACTTACATATTTAGTTATTACGGAAAATGTATTAAAATCCATTCATTATAACTATGGTATATTTACTATTTTCTTTTTAAGACGTTACTATCATTAATTTGAAAAGATTAGTTCTTTGACAGTGACATTTATCTCTCAGTTATATACATTTGAAATATGAACTGTGTAACCCAGGAGTTTTGCTTGTTTAAAGCGTAGGCTCCGGGATTAAAATTATAGAAAATTTTATAAATTTATCCATAAAATATATAGAATATATATCTTTAATTTTTATAATAACACAAATCTTGAAAAAATAACATATGAAGGCATTTTTCGAAGAAAATATATTTTGAGCTTTAAGTAAAGTGCCATTTCCGGTTATCTGACACACCAATATCTAATGGCCTCTTCCCATATTAGAATAAGGTAGAAATATAAGGTATCAAAATTTTCTGAATGATAATATTTGGCTGTGTCTATCAGCTTTGTACACAGATATCGGTAATGATGAAATATTTGCACCGTGCGGACGCTTACAGGCGTCACCTCACGGGCACTCATTGCTGGCGTGGAAAGTGCACCACAGGAGTCAATTTTGTGCCATTTAAAATTGGAAATATTTGACGTGGTCGGAATCGAACCCGGTTCCCTGGATTCGCGACTTGAGACGTGGCCACGAGACCCCATAATATTAAATATTGAAATTTGAATTTGACATTTCTTAAAACAGCGTTTTAGTTAAAGCCGCGATCGTGATATGAGCCAGTATGTTTAAAAAATAATCAAATCAGTAAAAATTTGAATTTGAAAAATGTAAAGGTGCGTTTTAATTATTATAAAAATGGAGTTATTGTAACAGAAATAGTCATCTTACATCACATCACGCACGAACCCATAGATGTAAAAATCTTAATGTAAAGTCTCTATTGTGCTTATTCATTGAAAACTCATTATCGATAATTTTTTTTTACCTTAACGTAGTCTACTAACAATGTTTTTTATACGTATTAAGAATGCAATAACAAAGTCACTACAGTTTTAAATTTCCAATTTATATTTTGAATTCCTATTAGACTGCAGGTCTGTTTATTATAACATTTCAAGATTTTAGTAACATGACACTTTCAAAAACACAAGTGCTTAGTTTACACGTATACACGTGTATTATGACTCTCCAAAATACAAATATGACACGTCGGGTAAAAATTTTATTTGTCTGCACTTTTTGTTCACAAAATAAAAATTTTGGAATATAAATAATGAATCATATTAATTTCAAAAACAAATCTAATCAGTCTATGTTTATAAAACAATTTCTATCAATATTTCATGCAGAATATATTTTCATTCCGCGAATTTTGAGAAACAAAAGATCTAAATGAGTCATGTGTAATTGACTTTTGATTCTGTATATGAGACTGGTTGTACTTTGACCTTAGACCGCGATGCATGTTATCATTTGACCAATATTGTTGTTGCGTTGTCGTATATTATCATTATGTAATAATGAAGCTGTCATAAGTGAAAACTATTTCGATTTTTATAGAAATAATTCACTGCTTAATCTTCATTTCTACCAACGTACACATATGTACAAATTGGGTCTAATATATCTGGTTATAGGCAGATGTTATTAAAGTCGATAGTGCGTTTTATGACTATCAATGACGCGATAGTCCATGTAGCATACAAGTATACATTTATATCGTTATTTTTTGGCTAGAAATTTTGCTATACATGCCACAACATATCTTAAACTGACGTACAAAACTCATACTTGGATAACTGGGGCCGAGTTTTGTGTTTAGTTTAGATCTTGTTGACGTTTTATCAAATTGTCAGAAACGTCAAATAAATTAACTTATGTTGTGACAGATAAAACGTCAAGCATTTATTTATTTTTTGTTTAATTTCATGGCTGTTGATATTTTCAACGTAATTTTCGACATATTCATAATTAATTTCTGTCGTTTCAAAGCATGTTAAGGTAATTCTGTTTATTGATTTAGATGCAGTATTTTATGCCCTTAACCTTTTATTTGACGCGTTTTTTCTTAAAATAAGTAGGCGAGCAAGAAATTGCAAAAAACTGATTTCACATGTTAATCCTATGTACGCCTTTAAGACAGACACACGGTATATATATATATATATATATATATATATATATATATATATATATATATATATATATATATATATATATATATATATATACAGTGAATTTATGTTAACGTGCAACATATGGTCAATCACTTCCATGGTTACATACTACTGTCAAAAAATGACAGCAATGTAATATTTGTCCATTTTAAAATGCAACATACGAAAATTTGTAGTTACGTATTATCAACACTAATTTCCAATATATTAGCCTACATACTATTAACGAAAAATCAAAAGTTTAATATAGCACAACTTAACAAACTTTGGCTGACAAAAATTCATAATATTAATGTAATAAATGTTCAAAAATACCTCCATTCACACTGAGGCAATATCCTAGTCGCTCGTAGAAAGAATTAACACCCTTTGTGATGTATTCTGTAGATATCTCCTATGCTGCAATACTATTTATAATGTTGCATTTTAAAATGGACAAATATTACATTGCTGTCATTTTTTGACAGTAGTGTGTAACCATGGAAGTGATAAACCATATGTTGCATTTTAAAATAAATTCTCTGTATATATATATGTGTGTGTGTGTGTGTGTGTGTGACGATTTTTTCGGATCTGATTACTCAAATAATACAATTCAAAAAATTATAATTCTTTCGTATTTCTTTTCTTTACATCCATGTGAAAAGATGATTAGATTTTGGTTATAATAATAACATAATATAATAACATTTGACAGTTGAAGTACCGATTTTTCGGAAGTAGCGCTACTTTAACCCTTAATCGACCAACATCGACATATAATTTTTTTCTATGGTAACTTGTAGCTGTTTAGTGCAAAGTGTGCTATGTATTCCATAGGATACACTAGCATCTAACATTATAACGACGCTACAGCCACCTATATCATTTGTAACAAATTAAAAATGAGAAATACAGAGTGTACATCACAGAGATTTTGGCAGCAATGGACACGGTAAGTTACAAAGTATAATAAATTGTTTATATTTTGATTATATTTCACTTTTATTCATAGTTTCAAATGGTAAGGGTTTATTTAGTGTGTTGCAATATTTGTTATTGAATTTTCATAACTATATTGGAATAATTTGTTTCTATAATTTGTTTGTATCCCACAGTATACAATGCCCAAATAATACAGTTCTTCCAAGCAATTATGTTTATTTTCAGACCATATCTACATCTGCATTTTACGGCAAAAAAAACGTAAAAGAAAAATATGTAGCCGTGCTGCCACCAGAAAACACAATAGTGTCTGATATTGGATCGTCCTCCAGTGAAGATGATATTTTTGAAGGCGATTATAGCGACTTAGATCCCGATTTTACTCCTAAAAATAATGGTAACCATAGTACACTTCCTGTTGATTTACCTCCGGTAAGTGATAGCGACTGGGATTCAGATGATAATCAACCTCTTATTCAAGTTGTTCAACAATCATCACGAAGAACAAAAACTGCAAATTATCGTTGGTCTAAAGTCGATTTTCATTCCACGCATTTTCCTGTGGAAACGGAATTTGAGCCACCAAATATTATGCCTACTTCTTTAGAATATTTTCAAAGATTTTTTGACAACGCATTATTTGAATATATTTCTAAACAAACTAACATTTATTCTACTATGACAACCGGTCATTCGCTAAATACGACATCTTCGGAAATGAAAGCTTTTATAGGTATTGAGTTGCTCATGGGTATTGTACGTATGCCGTCCTTTGAAGATTATTGGGGAATCGCAACTAGATATAATATTATAGCTGATGTAATGCCGATCAAAAGATTTAAAAAAATACGACGCCTTTTACATTTTCAAGACAATACTTTAGATGCAAATGGAGATCGTTTATTCAAAATTCGCCCAATAATTGAAAATATAAAAGATAAATGCAATCGCATTGAACATGAAAAATTATTTTCAGTAGACGAAATGATGATTGCATACAAAGGTACAAAAGCTGGAAGTCTTCGTCAGTATTTACCGAACAAACCTAAAAAATGGGGCTTCAAAATGTTTGTAAGGGCAGGAGTCTCGGGAATTGTTTATGATTTTTTGATGTACACGGGATCAAGTACGTTCGATAAAATATCTTTTAGTGACACGGAAAATTTATTTGGTTTAGGAGGTAAAGTTGTATCATACCTATGTAAAAGTTTGACAAATCCGCAGGAAAGTACTGTGTATTTTGATAATTTTTTCACATCGTTAGAACTGATTGAATACTTGAAAAAAGAATATGGTATATCTAGTTTAGGTACTATCCGCAGCAATCGATTACGAGGCTGTATTTTAGAAAATGACAAATCTCTTCTGAAGTCTGGACGTGGAAGCTTCGATTACAGAGTTGACAATACTGCAGGAATCGCAGTCGTCAAATGGGCTGATAAAAAGTGCGTAACTTTAGCAAGCTCATATGTATCACATAATCCAGTTTTGGAAGTGAAGAGGTACAGTAAAGACGACAAAAAGAAAATAAGCGTACAATGTCCACAGATTGTAAAACAATATAATATTCATATGGGAGGTGTAGATTTGGCAGATATGCTCGTTTCCCTGTACAAAACGCCGTACAAATCACGAAGATGGTATTTAGGTATTTTTAGTCAACTTGTTGACATTTCAGTCAACAATGCATGGCTTCTTTACCGACGAGATATGGATGCACTTGGCAACAAAAAACACACTAAATTGAAAAATTTTCGCGTAGATATTGCAAGGTCTCTCATTCAATCATGTAATGTTTCTAGAAAAAGAAGTTCTGAAGCGCACGATGATCAACCACTGAAGAAAATCAGAGTGCCTGTGGCTCCAAGACCTTCACCAGATATCAGATTCGATAATGTTGGCCATTTCCCAACCTTTATAGAGAAAGGTCGATGTAAATTTTGTACCAATGGACAAACTACAATATTATGTCAAAAATGTAATTTACGACTATGTATTGTAACAGGAAGCAATTCAAGAAATTGTTTCACCTTGTACCATACAAAGTCAATTTAATAGGCAATGTGTACTACTAGATACATCTTGTACTTTTTGTATAAAAAACAGAAAAAAATAAATTTATAAACTTTTGTACTCCATAGACTCTAAATAAACTTATTTTTTCAAAAAAAATAAATTTTTATTATTATTTTTGTGTCTGCCCGTTTAAGGGTTAAGAGGTGAGAATACGGGCCATAGAGTCTTTTAGGTACATGAAACTTTCTGTATGGTTGTATAAAATACATAGAACTGACAAAAGGTAATGTACTTGAAATATGGAATCTTGTGCAAGAAACTGCCTATATGGAATTTGTACAAAATATATGGAATTGACGGAAGGTAATGTGCTGGCCACATCATATTTTTTTTTGTTTTGACATAACATTTTTTGAGTGGATGCCGATTCCTGTAGGTTCCTTTACAGTTAATCTTTGATTGTTGTATATAAAAATATAAGTAGCATTGTTTTGGTTGTTCTTGTATTAAGTCAAAGATATACGCTACGTTTATATAATATTAGTTGTCGTCTTCTTCAGATACGAGTATTTTTAGGATCGGTATTTCCGTTATAGACATACGACTACAGTTTCACGGTCGTGTTTTATTAATGTCGAGTCTCAATTTTTATCGAAAAATAAACAACTTCACCATTATAAATATGATTGTTTATAAATTTTTATTGCGGTTTATGGCTACTCCTACTCTTGGAGGCGCCACGGACAAAACAACTGCAAGCAGCCATGAGTTGCGTAAACAAAAGGAAAATAAACAAGTGAATCTATTAAACAAATGGCAGATTGGTGTATTTAGTCTAAGCTACAGGATATGGTAATGGATGGGAAAACCTAACCGACTTTTGCAACGACAACTGTGATACTGAAATGAATTACATTATTTTGTAAAACAATTGCCATTTAACTATTATGTTAAATATATGGTGCTAGCCATTGCATGTTCACATAAAGATATTTAAATTAAGTTCTATAGTATCACATTTCGCAACTAGCTGAAAGCATTAAGATACATTTACAAGTAATTTGGAATCTGCTTAATTTTATTTTGAAGTGGATATTATGATGGTTTAATTGTACAATTTATAACCACTTCAAACGGAGAAGTGAAAATACGATCTTGACACCAATCATACAAAGACAGATACTGTGTTACCATAATCGTATTTAATATTTTTTATTATTTATACATCCATAGGTACATAAATTCGATATGAATGCATTTATGCAGTAATCAATCTTCGGTTCATATTTCTATTCTTACAAGCACATTTCCTTTGGCTCGTCCACATTCATAATAGTATTCACATAAGATGTTTTCTTTTTTATATGTATTTAAATCTAATGATGTATAATACAAATACCTCTTTAAAATGGTCGTACTTATGTATGTAGACTTTGGCGGTCTGTAGCTAATGTACAGTAAATGTTAGAGGCACGGGGGTTACGCCATTCGATTCTATGGGCGTTTCTACATATGTCTAACATATTTTCAATTTTTGTTTTCGGCTGATACTGTATTACAATTCAAAAAAACAAAAAAATTGTACCTACAAATATTCAGTAGTCTACTAAAAATTAAACCACCCTGTATATAAATGAAAAGTATCATTTTCCCTTAACTCAGATCCGCTGATTACGGGAAAAATAATGAAAAAATTCTTTAGGGCTTAGAATCCAAAATAGAAATTTTTATTTTTAATGAAAACTTACAAGATTTTTTGACTTTAGCGGTCTGTAACTAATGAACAGTAAATGTTGGAGGCACGGGGATTAGGCCATTCGATTCTATGGACGTTTCTACTTATGTCTAACATATTTTCAATTTTTGTTTTCGGCTGATACTGTATTACAATTCAAAAAAACAAAAAAATTGTACCTACAAATATTCAGTAGTCTACTAAAAATTAAACCAGCCTGTATATAAATGAAAAGTATCATTTTCCCCTAACTCAGATCCGCTGATTACGGGAAAAATAATGAAAAAATTCTTTAGGGCTTAGAATCCAAAATAGAAATTTTTATTTTTAATGAACATTTTTTGACTTTGGCGGTCTGTAGCTAATGAACAGTAAATGTTAGAGGTACGGTGGTTGGGCTATTCGATTCTATGGACCTTTCTACATATGTCTAACATATTTTCAATTTTTGTTTTCGGCTGATACTGTATTACAATGCAAAAAACAAAAAAATTGTACTTACATATATTCAGTAGTATTATGAGTAGTGAATGAAAGTTGACGTCGCTAGTCATACCATAACACAGTATTCTTTCGCATAAACACCGAAATAAGATTTTAAATTGGCGTTATGAAGCATTTTAAAGTGCAAATTATTACTTCATGCTTAAGGTTGCCCCACCTATATTCTTCTCTTTTTCATTTACATTTAAATTGCGGTGCACGTGTGCCTGTATCCAGGGCTTGTTAGCTTTGCGCGTATGACACCTGAAGATCTGTTGTGCGCTGTCTTTTGTTTTTAGTTCTGGGTGTGCGAGCAATTCACTCTACAGTTGTAAATAACGATTACGTAAACAGAATAAGATGGATGAGTGACAGATTTCTTTGCGAAATATTGTAGGTGGAGCTGAAATACTCGTAAGAGAAAAGAAAAAGTATCTTTACGATCCTCTCTTACCAATCTGTTCATGTACATACGTAATTATTTAATTACTTCTTAATGTAGACTGTAAGATAATTGTTCCCAGGCTAGAATATGTGAATAGTAATTACTTGAAATGATAAGTTTTGTAATAAAATAGAAACACTACAAAGAGTACATTTAATATTGTTATTAGAAATTAAGTTATGTTAGAACTCATTATATCAAAAAAAGGTAATGTTCTTAAAAATTAGGCTATAGCACTCAATCGAATAATAAAAATTATTACACTTGTTTAATTTATTGTGTAGGTACTGTATATTAATATTTCTTAATAAATACATTACGTTGACAATGTTTACCCATATTTTAATGTTTTAATAACCTAACCCCTATGCCGCGTCGTCTGTCACCACCCTGTATATGGATGGGTGTAAAATAAAATGGATAGTGTATTGGCCATTTTATACATTTAACTAACCCTTCTGCTTTCCCTTTCTTTTTTTTTTCATAATCCACCACCAACTAGTCTTTGTACGAACGCATCCCGGCTCTCACCTAGCGTCGTCTGCCTGTATTTTTTTGCGTCTAGACGATTCCGGCGGCGGCGTCGCTTGTCGCTTATAACTCGCGTACGGCTCACCACAGCAGCGTGTCTGTGGCTGTTGCTGTACTATAGTAATAAATCGCCCTCATCGTCGACGCTTTGTCGCCACCTTTGGCGCCTTCGCTAATACACCGTTCACAAATGACAACACACTGGGATTTTCAATTATAATAGGGGTATTTTCGGAAAGATTGAAATGAAGGAAGGTATTGGCAACACTGCAAAACGGAAGAGGTGGTTGTTGGTATTATACCTTGTTCCATTTAAGCCATTCAGTATTGCGGAGCATAGGGAATAGTTTTGACCTCTCTGATTGGCTGAAATTAGAGACAAGAGACAAGTTCACCCAATGTAATTTCGGCTATTTCAGATTTGCGCTGTTGCCAGTGCCATCGACTGAATGGCTTAAATGGAACAGAGCATAATATGATAAGTGTGTACTCTTTGAATATACATAGTTCAATTTTGGATTCTATTGAATTTAAGATTGTTTTTATTCTCCGTGTACCACTGGATAAAACAAGCATTGTTCTAATTAATGCATCCCATTCTGACATAAGTCGTAAAACTTTATATTCATTCTGTCAATCTTCATAAATGGCATTACTAGACAAGAATAGCAATAATCTAGCAATTTAGCAAAGATAAAAATGGGTTAGAACAGCTGAGTAAAAACGATAGACACTGCTAGCTATGTTCTTCCAAAAATAATTCAGCGGAAATAAGGAAACAACCTTTCAATTTGAAAGAAAAGTTAAAGAATACTAAACGTGACTGATTGTTTACATTCATTGATTAGATTCATTTTACTTTTATTTATCATTGATTTAGTATCAGAAGAACCCATATATTTTACGATGCAGTTAAATAATGACTGCTAATATGTTTAAAAATGATGTATGACACCTGTCAATTTGACACTACATTGTGACATCACATTCCGCTAAACCGCTAGATGCGCTAGGTGCTACTGACCGCGGCCATAGATTCTACTACCTTCACATCTTGACAACACAGCCTTTGTTATAAACAAATTGAAATTTCTCGAATCAACTTGGGGTAAAACCCGGCAGAAGAAGAAAATAAAATGAAATTTATATGATTGTATTGAGGTCATCACATTTAAATCTTCTTCTTAGGTGAATTCAGCAATTATGAATGCAATAGATATAATAACTGGTTTTAATTAAATATGTAATCACGGGTGATTACCTTTAATTAAATGAAGATTGAATGACGATAAAAAATCGATGGTATTTACTTTTAATAAGGTCATCATAATCAATTGTTTCTTAAACACAGCTCTGGCCTTTGCTTTGATTTAGCCGCAGGTATGATTTTAAGTTAATCTACAGGGTGCCAATTTATTCGCGCCTGAAATTTTAAAAATAGACAAAACAGAATACATTTCAGAAGCCACTTGGTAAATTTTAGTACTTTAATTCGAATAATCACAGTAGGTATAAGAGCAAATATTTTATGAAATGTAACATGGATTGCCCATTCAAAATTTTCGGGCGGGAAATTTTGAATTTCAGAAATACGGGAGTGCATGGACTTTCATAATTTCTACCTATGGTCTACTTCACGAGACCTTTCATTAAATTAGGACTTAGAACCGAAACTGAATCGAAAACCGTAAACCGGCAAAAATAACGGAGAAATTCTGTTGGGTCCCACATAAGTTGCAACTTGACCCATCTGTGGGTATAATAATTTTAAGAAAATGACCAATCTGAGTTTCGAAATAAGATTAATACACTTTCAAACTTTAAAATTCGCGTAATGAAAAAACAAAATTTGTAACATTTATCTTTTTCCCCTGGCTCTTGGCAGTTTGATGGTAAAACGATTTTTTCTTTGTTGAGAATGGCGGTTTTTAAAAGTAATCCCCGGGCGGCAAAATGTCTTAAGTCGGCACTGGTTGTTTTACGAATACAAAGAACAGAAATTTCCATATTAATAATAAGGAAAACACAGACGTTATGCATGCAGTGACACTGCTATTATTGTTTAATTATTTAATTTGTCACATCCTTCAACTGACAGAAGTACACTATATTCTTTTCTGCATATAAGTATTTGAAATAGCACTACTTGAAATATTGTACAGTTGCATCGTGCGTTAAAATGTAACACCTTGGACAAGGGCAAAGAACATCATAAAAAATAAGTTAAAAGAAAAACAAATTTGCTCTAGATATATCCAGCCTTAGTCATTTCATGTCTGTATGGAGAATTTTGAATTCCTCATTAAAGTTATGGTCTAATGTAATGCAATGGTCGGCAAAACCCGTATTGGAAGAATTTATATGGTTTTCGTTTATGTGTGTATATAAATTAATAATAAAAAAAAATACTAAAGCCTTATTCACAATACGAAATTAGTACTTAGTGTTAGTATTTATGGTTCGTATTTATAATTAGTTGTTAAAGATTGGTAAACAGCATTCACAATATATGAAACTAACGACTATGAATAACAATTTTTGTTGGCAAAATAATACATTTAATTCTAAAAGCTGGTTTAATTTAATACTTCGTATTTCGTAGATTGGACTATTATTTAATATTTTTGTATCTTTCTCTTTTTGTATAAAAAAAGTTCAAGAGAATAAGCTTTTATTGTCTACAATATACAAAACTGATACACACATTTTAAAAATGTTAATTTATAACAGAATAATAAAGTCAGTACCTTTAAAAAATGTAATTTATTTCTTTTAAAACAACTGTCAAACACAACAAATGTCACAACATCTTTCTTTTCTCTGTTCTGTGATTGGTTACTATGTTAACCACTAACCATAAGTTTGGAGCTGACAAACTCTTGCGCTAACTGAACTTAGCGCGGACCTGGGCTGCGCTAATTTCGTTATTGTGAACGCTAAACTACAACTACGTATGCCAAGCTTTCTGCGCTAATCGTAACTACTAATGCTAACCATTAATTTGGTGGTGTGAATGAGACTTAAGACAATTTTTATTAAAACCCAAGCAACCTTATTCGATAAACCTATACAGATTGGTACACGCCTTAAAAAAAAAATTTGTGATGAAATATTTATTTTTATTTATATCACTTTTTATTTGTAATCCAATCTACAAGGAAAGAAATGAAATATTTTCTATATTTTCCCACTGAAATTAATATCGGAAAACCAACAAACCCACTCTCGTGTTTGCAAATACGCCTCCTGGTTTATTTTCACTGGACGCCCGGCGTCTCGTTGTCTGATCCACCGTGGCGGCGCCACCGTCGCGCCATTTCGACGCCGGCACCACCAACGGTTAGCTATACGCGCTCCCCTCAAAGATATTTCGTACTCGCGTTTATATATGTACTACTTATCTAATACGACGCGATACCATTATTACTAAATTACATAACAAAGAAAAAACACCGGATGGTTTTTTATTTCCTTTTCACTATTCAAGGTAACAACAGATAAAAAATTGTTTTCATTTCCGTTGGAAAGATAATTTTGGAGGTACTTACCGGTTGGATGAATTGTCGAAAGGAGAGAACGGATTGTATACCTGAAAATAAAATAATAATATTAACTTACTGCGTACTATTTAACTTAATAAACTGTTGATTACAGTCCTATTAAAACTAGTACCATTGAGTTGTTTTTTAATTTGTTTGATAAAATAATTATTTTATTACGAATAGTACAGTTCAAAATTTGATTTGATAGGATCTGTTTGATCTTTACTTCATTTATGATCTTCGTCGCAGCTTCCGAACAAGGGAGTATTAGCAAAAATAGGTTAAATAATTATTATTATTTTGAAAAATATGAATGCGGTTCTGTCTCCCAACTAGTGACTTCTCTCCCAACATTTATCAAGTTTATATTTTTTTTTTCATTCACAAAAGTCAGTTCACTTTAAGTTGAAACAGACTATATCACTGTTCGCATCTACCGATCGGCCAAGTGTGTGGTCGAAAACATATCAATATATGTATAAGACATTTATTAAATACTACACTCTGATTCGCAGATCTGACCATTTATCGGTCTTGTGTCTGTTACGAACTAAATAAGTGCATATGTGTATATGAGACAAGTAGATGAACAAACAGAAAAGTTTGCATGAATGAAGTTACGAATGTTGACAAAGCGAAAGTTTTTTGATTGATACGGATGTATGGTGATGAATGAGTGCCCCATGGGGGGCTGTCTACAGGGGGAGAAGTCCGAAACTATTGTCTGGGGCCCGGATGCTCTCGGGCACAACAATATAAAAGATAAAAGTTACAATAGATAAGATAAGATTAACGGTCCATTCGCAGCACTGCAATTATAGTTAGTACATAATGTACTATGTACCTATAAATTATAATTATGACTGATAGACTTAAAATTTGCAGTAAATAATTGATATACAATTATACTTCATTTTTTTAGATGATGGATAACATTTCATTCTAATATAAATATTTTTTACACAGTTATTTTCTCTATTAGAAAATAAAGTTGTCCATTATTTTTATGGTGATTTTTAGCGTATTCAAACCGTATATAACAAATTTCAATAATTAAGTTAAAATATCTAATGGAGATTTCGTGATATTTTCAAATTTGAGGCCCTATAAAGAACAATATCTTTTAAAATGTAGTATTTAGAAATCATATAAAAATTCTTGCAACAGCCCTGTTAGAGTCATAAATTTATCTAGGTATTTCAATACTTATAAAATACATATACCGAATGTGTACTTTATTTCCCGAACATAGGAAATTCAATGTTAAAATTCTGATTTGGCAATATCTCAATATCTCTCTACCTATTAATTTGAGAAAAAATCTAATGTGGCCAACACCAAACTTGCCGCTATTTAATTTCTATTAATTTAAATATACACACCTACTTATATATTTAGTTATTGCGGAAACTGTATTAAGATCCATTCTTTGACAGTGATATTTGTCTGCCAGTTACATACTTTTGAGATATGAACTGTGTAACCAAGGAGTTTTGCTTGTTTAAAGTATAGGCTCCGGGATTAAAATTATAGATAATTTTATAAATTTATCCATAAAATATATAGAAAAAGTATTTATGCAAATCTGTAGAAAATTTACTAATCTTTAATTTTTATAATAACACAAATCTTGAAGAATTAACATTTGAAGGTATTTTTCGAAGAAAATCTATTTTCAGCTTCAAGTAAAGTGTCATTTGCGGTATTCTGATATACACCAAAATCTAAAGGTTTCTTCCCATATTAGAATAAGGTAGAAATACAAGGTTTCAAAATTTTCTGACTGATAGTATTGAGTTAGAGTGGAGGATACACACACACGCGCACGCACGCATATACGCACACGCGCACACATATATGTATGTATATATATATATATATATATATATATATATATATATATATATATATATATATATATATATATATATATATATATATATATTTCTTATCCACTCGAAATAAATCAACAGCAGAACTATTGATCTCTCACTAAAGACTATATACCAGTTGCGTTGTAGAAAATATTAACATAAATCATATAACAATGACAGATATTTGCAAATTTAGTGCTATAAATACAAAATTCCAAGCCATTTAACAATTTCTCAACATAATAAAACAATTATGTACTTATCGTACGGGTAAACTACCCTCTAATACTTTTATCGAAGATTTATCTTCCCCTTATAATCCTGATATATAGTGCTTAAGTTTTCCGATAAGCTCGCATTCACTAAAGAAAGACTAAAGGGATTTTTATCCTTCTAGAAAACAAAGGAATTGATGCAATTTCAACACAAAAAACAATCAACATAGCTGTGTAAAAAAGCTAAAGACATTTAAACTGCCAGTGCTTTCAGAGAAGTAATAAAAACGTGCACTCAACCGATGTTTTAAAACCAAAATAAATTTTCCTTGCTCAATTTCAACGAAAAAACGAATCGAGTTGAAGTTAGCGCATAAATGCCAAGAGAATAAATCATACGACAGATAAGCATCGACTCAAATAATAACAGCAGAATTAGGCAACTGTTTTTTTGCAACCATATGTGAACTTAATACTAACTCGTTAAGCAGTGGCGTGGCTAAATATATTTCACAAAGGATCAACATAGTATAGTTCCAAAGAATTCGAACTACAGACAAACTTATACAGGCTGTCTCACAACTCGCGCCCCAGAGCGAATGAGGAAACAAGAGACTGCACTCGTATGTGTAATTTCGAAGAAAAAAATCTAGCTTAAAAGATATTCGAGAAAAGACGTCTTAAAATTGACCAATTAGAGACCTACACCTTTAACGTGTGTTTGCCGTAATTACTAGGTTTTTATACAAATCAAATCTTCTTTAAAATGTGTGGGCGACTGTAGTTTTCGAAAAATGTCAGTGTCAAATTAAATTTGACAAGGTGAATAAGAAAAGGCAAATCCTTACCAAGTATTCAGCCGCTGATTACTTAGAAATGATTATAATTTTCGGAGAAAGTGGACGTAACGCCAGAGAGGCAGCACGAGTCTATTCGGAACGTTTTCCGGATAGAAATCTTGTGGATCATAAAGTGATCCTGAGAGCCATCGCAAGGACTCATGAGACCGGTCAAGTTATGCCAGATCAAATGACAATAATATTTTCGTTTAACACATTTTACACAGTTGCTACAATACGTTACACTGTACGATATAAATGATGATCTCGGATGACACCTTCGCTAACCTAAATTTGTTGAGAGTGAAAAGTCAACTCTAAAGTGTCAAAATTACAGTAAGTCAAACAAATTTTGTAACTCACTAGTAGTATTTTTAAAACCTAGCAACCAGTTTAAGTGTCAGTTTCGTCTGGGGCGCGGGTTGTGAGACACTCTGTATATTACTGTTTTTTTTATATCGGCTATCAGTATTATATTGAGTTTCCCGTTCCAAACTAGAACATATAATATGGTAACACATTATTATTTTACTCATTGAGAATTGTTACCAAGTTATGATATCTAAAACCGATAAATTATCTTGAATTTTGTCTAGTGGTTAGTCTAACTAAACTATGCAAAAATGCGGATGTATAAATTATCATAATGCTAATTTGCTTTCAAGAAAACCTAATTGTTCTAAGTACTCATTAAACTAAGGAAAACCACATTATGTTTTTTGCACTTTGCACATATCAGATTTCGTGTACACTAGTAGATCGTCTTATATTATTTAAACAAACAAATGCATAGTTAAAATATTTATAAAACATTTGGATTTATTAACAACAGGTACTTGTATTAGTTGTTTACCTCTCTGGAAACAAATTAAACAAAAGATTCGAAAACAAAAAGAAAAGAAATGAACACATAAATTCAACTTTTCAACCCACTTCCATCCTATAGCAACCTACGTGTTTATATCTCAAAACAAAATTACATTTTAGATGGAGTGTTTCAAAATTTACGCCCAATACGTGTTTAAACTGCACAATATATTATAAAATTTAGTTCAAAAGTAGAACAATTTAAATAAAATAAATAAATAATAATATCATCACGGCTTATAACCCATTGCTGGGTGTGCCAATTTGCTTTGTACACAGATATAGGTAATGATGAAATATTTGCACCGTGTGGGCACTTACCAGTCGTCACCTCACGGGCACTCATTGCTGGCGTGGAGAGTGCACCACATACATACATACATACATAATACATAC
The DNA here is from genome assembly GCA_963082715.1 of Harpalus rubripes. Classification (NCBI taxonomy): domain Eukaryota; kingdom Metazoa; phylum Arthropoda; class Insecta; order Coleoptera; family Carabidae; genus Harpalus; species Harpalus rubripes. The sequence goes on from OY720461.1 coordinate 44,673,674, forward strand.
ATACATACATACATACATACATACATACATACATACATACATACATACATACATACATACATACATACATACATACATACATACATACATACATACATACATACATACATACATACATACATACATAAATTCACGCATTTCCCACTTAATAGGTTAGCACAAACCCGAAAGAATTAAAATAACATCATCCAAAAAATAATCAGTCTCTCTTTCAACAACATTCTTACTAACGTGACATCATAGGTACAACATATATTCCTCACTCTTAACATATTAAAGTGACCGATTTTCGGTAGCGAAATACCGCAACCGGACCACAATAATAGTTACGAAACAATCATCCTTCGCCACACATTCCTGTCTAAGCACACTTCTTTCGCCTCGGCCACATTCATAATCGCATTCATACACGCTCTTCTTCTCTTCCCACTCGGAAACTTTCTCTCTTTTAGTACCTTATCAATCACATCCATCCACTTACACACTGGACGGCCACGCAATCGAACACCCTCAATTTCACCAAGATATATACGCTTTACGGCAAGCCGTTCACTCTTCATTCTCTCCACATGACCAAACCATCTCAACTGGCCCATTCCTACTCTCTTAACAACATTCTTCCTAACCATACATTCTTCATACACCAAATTATTCCTCACGCGATCCCGTCTTACATATCCACAGGGGTCAATTTTGTGCCATTTAAAATTCGAAATATTTGGGGTCGGTCGGGATCGAACCCGATTCCCCAGAATCTCGACCTGACACTCAGGCACGCGGCCACGAGACCCCCATAATTATAATAATTTAAACTGTGTGAAAAATGCCAATAATCCGGTTTTTTCTAAAAGTATATTAAATGAAAGTTTATGTAAAATTTTTTATAACAGCGTCAGGTCATAGAAGAATATACCGGGTGTCCAGTGGCGCATTGTTTTATTTTATTTTATTTTATTGTTATTATTTTCCTAAAAATAATTATTAATTTAATATTATTCTGTAAATTAAATTGACAAATGTATTCAAAAACAAAGGGCATTTCTCAATGTACTGTTTGCATTTTTGTCACATTTTGTGAACACCCTTCATAATAAAAAACGACGTTGTCAAAGGGCCACAGGGCAAACGAAGCGTCCACGAAACATTTAAAATAGATGTAGAAGTAAAGGCGTACGGGGGGCGACTTAGTGGAGGGGGCGTCGAGACGACTAGGGAGCGTCGCTGGACAGCTGCCGATCATAAAGGCAGGCCAGCATTCAGGAAGATTTAAATCTTTTAAAAAAATAATTATTTTTACAGGTTAGTGTTATATTTTAATATTGAAATTTCAAAATTTGAAATTAGAAGAAATTGTGTAAAATTGGGTACATATTTTCTTCTTTTCGAGTCTTGGGTACTATAAACTATAATATAATGTAGATACTATACAACTTGTCTATCTAGCATATTCATTTCTCATAGCAATGTAAAAACACGTAATTCGCTTAGAAAACGCATTGTCAAGTGATTTGGAGACATGTTTTGAGAAACAGTTTTTGCATCAGATTTGAACGTTTCACGGTCTGGAACGACGATTTTGTATGTAGACTTCGGAAATATTTTCTACCTGTAGTTTTGTTGGCACTTGGTTATTTAGGGTACAATAAGACGAAATAGATAGATTTTTAGTGAATACAAGCTTTTGGAGGCACTCCATGCTGCACTCGCCAGCGCAGCTAGAGTGCCGATTTGAACTATAGAAGTTACTACAAAAAAACTCTAAAAACACGTAATTCGCTTAGAAAACGCATCAAGTGATTTGGAGACATGTTTAGAGAAACAGATTTTACATCAGATTTGAACGTTTCACAATCTGAAACGGATGATTTGTGTGTAGCATTTGGTCACATATTCTACTGATAGTTTCAATGGAATTTTGTTGTTTAGGATTTAACATGACAAAATACAGTGATTTCATTAAGTCCAACTTTTAGAGGAACTCCGTAGTGCACTCGCCAGCGCAACTATAAAAGTTACTGCAAAACACTCTAAAAACACGTAATTCGCTTAGAAAACGCATTTTTAAGTGATTTAGAGACATGTTTTGAGAAACAGTTTTTACATCATATTTCATATTTTTAAAAATAATTGGTAATAATAAAAGTCCTTTATTTTGCATAGAATCCGAGTAACAGCAAATATTTTTGAATATATGCGTATTAAGTCTGTGGTTACTGTAACCATAAAAAGAAGAAACAAAAGATATTAACCCATTGGTTTATTTTACAATTAAATAACAAAATATCTAAAATAAAACTTTATGGTGAAGAAAATACTATCGTCTCTTAAATGGAAACAACCCCATGACTAATGGTCTCGGTCAGAAGTATTTTTATAGAAAATAGCAATCATCAGTCGGCAGTATTTTTGATTATTTCCGAAGCTCTTGCGTTATAATGTGAATATAATACTCATGGTTGAATTTGATAATATTTTGTGTTACAATTTTGAGAAAAAAAGTTACATACCACTTCTTATTGATGTTCTAGGTCGTCCGGAAGACCTTCAGGGTTGAAATCCAACGCTGGTCGGCTGCAACCATCTTCTCCAAGTTTCTTATCGACTTAGTTTTTTAAATATTTTATAACAGAATAATTATGAATACCTCAATTACAGAGCAATTACTGCATTAAAACTATAATAATTACACTAAAAATGTAATCGAATGCACTTTTATGTCCATTTTTCACAACACAATCAACGCATGTTCACAATAAAACGACTTATATGAAACTGATGGCAACACTCCTCCACCAAACTAAACCAATTTCAGCTAACAGACATGTTTGATTATGTTTTTTGTAAGAGTAAGAAAGAAATGAATTATTGATAAAAACTAAAAAAAACATGGAAAATGATCATATAAAAATTATATTAAACTCAAATTAAAAAAATCTGATGTGGCCAGCACAATACCTCCCGCAATGTACCGCCCGAGTCACAAAAAGATTAAGCTAATCCTTATTTTTGGATTAGTGAATTTTTTGATAATAAAATGAAGATTAAATTTTAAATATCGGGATCGAATGGAATTAAATAATCCAAAAATTAGGATTAGCTTAAACTTTTTTGCGAATCGTTTTTATTAATCTAAATACATACCTACATATTTACTTATGCTGGAAACTGTATTAAGTTCCATTCCATATAACTATGGTTCTATTTACTATTTTCTTTTAAAACGTTACTATTAATTTGAAATGATTAGTTCTTTGACAGTGACATTTATCTGTCAGTTACATACATTTGTGATATGAACTGTGTAACCAAGGAGTTGTCTATGTTTAAAGCGTAGGGCCCGGGATTTAAATTATAGATAATTTTATAAATTTATCCATAAAATATGTAGAAAAAGTATTAATGCAAATCTATAGAAAATTGAATAATCTTTAATTTTTATAATAACATTAATCTTGAAAAAAATCTATTTTGAGCTTCAAATAAAGTACCATTTCCGGTTATCTGATATACACCAAAATGGTCTCTTCTCATAATATAATAATAAGGTAGAAATACAAGGTTTCAAAATTTTCTGAATGATAGTATTTGAGTTAGAGTGGAGGATCCAGGCACACATACACATACACATACATACATACACACACACACACACATATATATATATATATATATATATATATATATATATATATATATATATATATATATATACATACACACAGCATCATCGTGAAAATGTTAAAATTGGATTCTAGGGACCTTAAACCGTGGTCATTTACCAAAATCTCGATATGCGTTTTTAGCACGATCCCTATACCTCCCTTACCAAGAGTAGCGGGAGGTAAAAAAATGCGCTGATTGTGAATAATTAGGAAATTTTAATATTTAGTTATAAGAATATTTATAAGAATGGGAAGAGAAGAAAATTCCTGGATTGCAGTCAATAAAATATATTTAGAGGCCGATTTAAATATATTTTATTGACTGCAATCCAGGAATTTTCTTCTCTTCCCAAACATTTTTCAGTCAAGAAGCTTCAGACTCAAAAATTTATAAGAATACTTATAAGAAAATTTAAAATATGCAAAACATTTTTATTCTTTGTGTTAGGCCTATTTATTTCCATATATGTAACCAAGTTGAAGTTGAATCTTCAAATTTGTCATCATCGACCAATAAAAATGACTTGGTTCGGATCCCTGGTTGGTTTCAATTTCCCTCGTTTCGGCAAACGGACTATATGCGTTTTATAAAAAGATGTATTTTACAATCTGGCTAAGATAATATATACATTTTTGAAAAATTGTGTCTAAAATAGTTTAATAACTGTTTATTACTGAGTTTACATGCAGTTTTGAAACCGTTTTTAAAACGTTTTTAGTTTTGAAAACGCCATGTATACAGTGTCAAAACGGTTTTGAATTATCTCAAACCAAAACTAAATTTCTTGGGTTGGACTTGAAAACTAGTTTCAAAACTACTCATGTAAACATTTAAAATTCAGTTTCGATACTGCGCATGCGTACAGAGCATAACGTTTCTGTCGCATTGTGTTACTAACCTTCAAATATACTGACAGTTGTGTAGTTTTAGTGCGTAATGGTACGAAGTATAAAAAATAATTGGAATAATTGCAAAACGAAGTATTTGGAGTGAAGAGGATCTCACTTACATCAGCTAAATGCGCATGCGCCGAAACTGATTTCAAATCAATTTTTAAACTTGTTTTGAAAACTGCATGTAAACAATTTTGCATAATTTTGACTGAAAACTGAAACCATTTTCAAAACTCCATGTAAACGTAGTATATATTTATATATGTATATACCGTAATTTATAATTAAGTTCTTTGTGAATGTGCCAAAAATTTCCAAAATAAATCAATTTTATTGTCGTTTAAATTAAATGTAAATATGTATAAAATCTATAAAAAATAATTTTCAACTGTTATATCTATTTGAATGTAATTTTTCAATAAATAAATTATTTTATCATCGATAAAAATTATTTATAGCATATTTCCTAATGAATACAAGTTTATTTATACAGTATTTTTTGCTACCTTCCATTAATATTCTAACAATACACAATATTTCATTTCTTTCAAATATTCAAACAATGTACCATAAATCATTTTAAAGCATGACAGAAACTCTACCTGGCTTCACTAAGAAAAAAAAAGTAAATGTATTCTCGGATGAGAATTTGCCTGACTCCCACTCTGTGCAGATTTATTCCCACACGAGGGTGTAGATTGAAGGGTGAAAGGTACAGTCAAACAAATGATATTCTCTTTTGTTTTTAATTCCAAAAGTTTCTTTGTGTCAGAAAGGGAAGAGGGAAAATCGATGAAAATAAGAAATTGCAAAACTACTAACATAGCATAATTAATTCGTTTTTTACAAATTGCTAACCAAAATTTACGATAATTTCACTTTATCAGTTCTACTTATGGTTTAGGCGCAGATAACTGATAAAATAAGGAAGGAAACATGTCAATTTCAATGGAATACCCTACCTATGAAGAAAAAATATCATTATATCTTCTTATCATTTTAACCTTTATAATCGCAGACAGCATTGGATTTCGTTTCCGTTATTATAATCGCTTCTGTTTTATGTTGGTTTGACGGTTGTCATTTGTTATTGTCACATGTCATGTGAGCTGATTGCATTGTTTATGTTGCAGGCATTTGTTTTGTTGATTAGTTACCGTTAAGTACGTTGAAAATGGGAAATATTTTTGCAATATTTTTAATTATTATTCAATTGTTACCACAACAAGGAAAGTTTTTGTTTGAGATAATGTTGACATTAAAAGGACGAATTAAATAACACACTTATATTATACAGATAAGATTATCAGTTGATGCCGCTCGTCCAAATTTTAAAAGTTTTCGTAATTTTGATAACATTCTATATAAAATACCAGTCATTTAGTAAATATGTATCGCTTATTTTAACTTATCAAATTACTGTCCTGACCTTCAAAATTTAAATAAACTAAGTAGTTTCAAGAATTGAAAAAGGAAAATTAAAATATTTATACAATAATATATTAATAGAGGAAAAAAAAATAAAATGAAAATATACAAACATTTCCTATTAATTTCTAGGAATTCTTAATAAATATATCAATGAAACATACAATAATTTATTACAAAAATAAAATTAGCATTTTTTTCCAAATATAATTCCCTATGGTTATACATAAATATTTTTTCAGCGTCTGTATATGCAACTGCTCGGACAGAAGTCACACTTTTCACCTCACTATCTGTCTATTTATGTAACTAGCAGTCTAACTTCCACAGCTTCAGTATGATCGACTGTCCGTATGCCACAATTCTTCACCACTACTGCCGAGTATTCACTTCCACTTGCCGTTACTGTCCCCGTATACCTAGCTTCCCAATACTCTTCAACACTACCAAATATTCACATCCACAGCTATCCCAGTTAACCAGTAACTTTCCGAGTCCAACACTCGACACTAAACTGCATACGCTCACCACGATACTGCTGTGCCTCACTAACACTCTATGTGAATGTCTCTATATATCTCTCCAAGTAACTAACTATGTATGTAACTAAGTAACTAACTTTCGAGCATAGCTGCGTTCATTTTATACAGCTGCCATTACCTTCGAGAAAGCTCTAGAATGTTCGATCGCATAATAACAATATAATTTTATTAAATTGACATTAATAATGAAAGTTACAAAACGTCATCTTACACACCCCTTCCTTAAAATTCAAAATAAGTTAATACTATTAGTTGCTTAAAATTCCTGTCATATATACGAACCTGTCACCCTACACCCTTTAGTAATTTCCATATTATATCCCTCTGTTGCCATATCTACCCTATATTCCACTATCCTCCCCTCGCAATCTACCTGCTACTTGCAGTTTGGCAATCCTGGCTTGGTACACCCCCTATCACATTCTCTATAGTTATATCGGTTTGCAAGCGAAAGTGGAAAGCCCCAAAAGCTCGCGTTATAGAAGTTCGATATTCGTCCAGGGGCCGATTCGCAACGAGGGTGATCGCGTGACAAGCGGACGGGTGGGTCAATGCCACGGTCAAGGGGTAGCTCTACCACCAGATCGAAACTTGGGAGTTAAAGAACTATAAGAGTGGTTAATTGTGGTGTTTCGACTGGTACGTGGAATAAAATTAAAATTAAATAATGTGAGGGGTTGTTTATTGTCTAATTACATGAAAACAGCAAAATAATTAAATTTAAGTTGGTTTACATTAATTAAAAATCTAGTGGTCTACTCAATGGATGATTTTGTAATAATATATATAATATAATAATGATTTAAAATATACGATTTATCAGTAATGGGGATTTCCACGATTTTGTGATTTTTGAAAAGGGTGTCGCATTGGAAATCCCCATTCTCAACTAACAGATTTATTAAATCAAATTTCTTCAAGGGTTACGCTAGGCTTTTTGAAGATAATAATAAACATGGTTCATATCTTTTAGAATTTTATTTTAAATATATGTTCATTATTATTTTCTACCACTTTTCAAAAGCTCCCAACAGTCAGAATATTTTCAGAGTAATCATTAATGGACCTTTTCAATTTAAAGAGATAGAAGATATGCACAATGGGGATCTGCGCATAGTAAGAACAACTGAGATGTATGGCGTTTGTTTCTAAAAACTTTAGACGTAAAATGTGAGAACATCACAGATAACTTTAAAAAATCTTATCGAAATAAGTTACAAAAGCTTTTATTGAAGTTAAAATGTCTAACGATGCTAATTTTCACTGAGAATACAGGTATTTTAATGACTGCAATATTTTTATCGTTTCGTTTGACAGCCCAACTGGCAGTTGTTCGCGCCATTTTCTTACTATTTGCAGCGACAGAAAGAGATAGCCGTTAAATTGAAAAGGTCCATTACTCCGTAAATTTTATATAAATCCAAAAATTAAATGTGTTGTTGATAATAATTGATTCAAGGTTCAAATGTTATTCCTATGTTAGAAATATGTCGTGTTTGGTATCAAATGAGAGGTCTGGTTAAGGACATGTATCAAAATTTCTGACATGTCGATTGGCTTTTGTTTTATGCATAAAGTTAATTCGTTTGAGAGATGGGAGAACTTGACAAGACTGTTGGCGTTAGCACTTTGGTTTTAAAATGTGCGTAGACAGATTGGATGTACGTAGACTATTATAAAACACCATCGATGGAGCCCTAGGGAAAACTCGGCGAAGCCGAAGTTACGCTAATACATATATGGTATGACTAGCGAATGAAAGTTGACGTTTAGATTATTTTATAGATGTACTTTCTTTTGAAAACATTTCCCTATATTTGATTTGAAAGAAAACTGACCCTTATGAATTCCGTTACAGAAGATTAGAATTGTACTCAGTACCAGAAGGCATTTAAAATGACCTTAGCAACAGGATTCAGGGATGTATTTGAAAAATTTAATACCGCAAATTTTAGTTCGTTGGAATTACTGTCAGAGGAAATTAAAAATACTTGTATTTCATAGAATTGCCAAACTAAATAGTTTAAAGATCAAAATATTTTGTTATAATCAACATGTAAAAATGTTTAAAATATATTAAACGCATCTATGTTTTATTATTCAGTTACCTTAGTCGGCTATTTATTTTCAGCTAGACATAGTAATGTATTTCTGTGCTTTCTTAGTCCAGTATTTAAATGGGTTCATGCAAAAATTTCAAATCTGAATATTTCGTACAATTCTATTCTTCTCTAGGGTTTCAAAAGAAACTACATCTATAAAATAATTTAAACGTCAACTTTCATTCGCTAGTCATACCATAGTATTTTGCGCAGGCCATTTCTATTTGGCATGAGCTATAGGCGATACATCAAGCCTAGTACATTATATTATGTTGTATTAGCAAATTCGTGATTTTGTATTATGGTTTGTATTATTAATAACTTTATTATGTATGGTTTGGATACGATAAATAATAATAATAATAACAATAATAATGTTACAGCAGAAAAATTCCAATCAAAATATGGTCAAATCGTCAAATTGTGATAATTTGTTGCTTTAAAAACGCATATTTCATTAATTTTAAAAACCATTCTATTTCCATTAAATTTAAATAAATCACACATCGAATCAAACAGCAATTACTTCCATAATTACATTGCATATGCACAACCACCATTTCCACATTAAAAATGCAATTAATCACAATTCCTCCCCTAATGAAAGCATTAGAGGGTGAAAATTATTCATAATGTAATCTCGCTAGAAAGAATTATCCCTATCTCTAGTCGCATTCGTGTTCCTTATCCCTTATTCCTTCTCCAGTATTCTGTATTCCATTTCATTGCGATTGGGGGGACCCGGAATCGATACGGACCACAGGACCAGTGGATTATCTTGAGGTAGGATGGAAAGTAGGGGACCGGAACGCAACTCCGGAACTAGGGTAGAGGGGTGGTAAGAATGGTATTGACGTATTGTTGTTGTTTTCTCTCTCTCTAATGGTAACTCTCTTTTATTCTACTAATGGCGAGTTCAATATTTTGGTTTGGGATATAATGATTTAGCAGAAGAGAGCAGTTTGAGTTTGGGTGAATCTATGCATTATGGATGATTTGTATATATTCGTAGATTTTGATTATGACGATAAATTTTTTCTAAAGCTTAGACGGTGCACCACAGGGGCCAAATTAGAAATACATCATTTTAAATTTGATTTTTGAATAATTAAAATCGTTATTGTTTTTAGTACCCATATATAATATTTTAAGTATATACATACATACATACATAAAATCACGCATCTCCCACTTAGTGGGTTAGCATAAACCCGAAACAATAATAATAATAATAACATCAACCACAAAAATAATCACTCTCTCTTTCAACAACATTCTTACTAACCTGACACCATACAAGAAATATTCCTCTCTTAACATATAAAAGTGATCGATGTTCGGTAGCAAAATACCGCAACCGGACCACAGTATCAGTTACGAAACAATCATTCTTCTCTACACATTCCTGTCTAAACACACTTCTTTCGCCTTGGCTACATTCATAATCGCATACATACACGTTCTTCTTCTCTTCTCACTCGGAAACTTTCTCTCTTTTAGCACCTTATCAATCACATCCATCCACTTACACACTGGAAGGCCACGCAATCGAACACCCTCAATTTCACCAAGATATATACGCTTTACAAGCCGTTCACTCTTCATTTTCTCCACATGACCAAACCATCTCAACTGGCTCATTCCTACTCTCTTAACATTCTTCCTAACCATACACCAAATTATTCCTCACGCGATCTCGTCTTACATATCCACATACACCACGTAAATACTTAATTTCCATGGCAGTCACTATCTTTTTATGCTTTCTTGTCCATGCCCAACATTCGCTTCCATACATCAAAGCAGGCACTAACACTCCATGGTACACACTTAACCGAGCTTTTCTAGATACGTTTACGTTTCGAGCAACGTACCCAGAGCACCCATTACCTTACACCCCGCACTCACTCTCCTTTCAATGTCTCTATCAATTCGAGCATCCCTTGACATCATGCTACCCAAATATACAAACTCATTCACTTGCTCCAGTTTCACTCCATACACCAACACATTGCACACAGTTACCAATTTACTCCTTTCAAATACTAACACCTTGGATTTATCTACATTCAACTCCAGATTCATACTTTTATTATTTCATTGAATTTTTTCAGCAATGTAATAATTAAGATGTTTACCATACTAATGATTAATGAATGAAGGAAAATATTTGATATATTTATTAAACCATGAAACAAGCTATAGATTTTTTTAGGAGTGATTTGCAAATTTATTTTTATTTTATGTCCCAATAATTTAATTATACGGCGGAAACTTTGCGCAAGACTTGGAATTTCCGTTTCGCTTCGAGAATTTTAAACGTGCTGTTGAACAGGTAGACTAGGAGACTAGTAAAATACACTGCTCAAAAAAATCAAGGAACACTTTTTTAAAAATTTGTAATTTTTGAAATAAGCGCTTTGGGCAAATCATATTACGTATGGTCCAACAGCATATATTTTAGTCTAAAAATCAACAAAAACAATTTTATTACTCTTAGTTATTTCTAAGTTACACTAAGAAATGTATTTAGTCTGCGAATTTATTCTTGAGATATTATTTCCTATTCCTCCATCAGGGCTTCTGTCACTTTCTGAATGGTCTGTGGTGAATTAGGGCGCTTACGAACATGTTGGTAAAACTTATCCCACGCGTGTTCAATAGGATTCAGGTCAGGGCTTAATGCCGGACAGTCTATGGTCCGGATTCCACACTCTTGTAAAAAAATTTGGGGGCGCCGGCAATATGTTTCTTTGCTATGTGCTGCATTAGAATTAAATTGGGACCGACACCATATGCAATAGGTACCGTATGGTCTTCCAAGACATTGCATTTGGGTTTTCATGAACCACAACAAGTAAAACTATTATAATTACCCTAAAACCTTAAAATTAATTTAATAAAAACTAAATATGTACTTCGAGAACTAAGTTCTCATCATCTGTAGTACAACAAGGGAAAGTTAAACAGAGTAGTCAAGATTACTCAACATGTCAACCATGCCAGAGGTCCTAACAACTCTGAAAAACAAGGGAGAGAACTGGGATTATAAAGGAACGGGAGTCACAGGTGAATGATTACCTATAAACTAAGATAAATTTCGTCCAATAATAATGAGTCATTCAATTTAAATCCTCCAATGACTCATTATTATTGGACGAAATTATCGCTGACTTACTCCAGTGTGATAGCTACAAGGAAGTCATAGATCCTGTTGTCAGATGAAATGGTATCTGTTTCATTTCCTCTGACTATTTATCGCTGACTTCTCTACTGCTCATAGGCAGCTGTTTCCGAAGTATGGAATGTACCTTTACGAAGTAAAATATAAGTGCAGAAACACACAAGTTGACATTTTTTTGTTTGATGCGCAAAAAATTATTATACTTGCTCACAATTGCATTACTTTTTCATCGTTTTCATTCATTTTAATTGAAATAATTTGATATGTCAAACAAATTTGAAATATGTTGTCATTAAAGAAACCATATCATAACCAACTGCAAGTATGAAAGTCAGAGAAAAGGGTTGTTCGAAATTGCAGTGTGATAGATCGAGTTGGTCATACAAAACAAGTCAGCGAAAAAGAGTCAGAGATATGATTGTAGTGTGATAAGGCCTTTAGAACGTCTATATAGACATACACGGCCGTCGCAAGTAGTTAAACGAAATCTGGATTCATATGTAAACAGCACAGGCCTCCAATATCGAAGTTGCCAACTCTGTGATTCTAAGCAAATCTTATTCACGCTACATTGTGATGCTGAAAAAGGCGTGGTGCCCGAAAAGGTCTTCCAGGCTTCAAATTTGCTTCTTTTAATCTGTTTTTAACAGCCTGGTCAGAAATTTCTATTCCATGTCTTAGGTCGTTTAAGAGGTTTCGTATTGTAACAGAATGCTTACAGAGAGAGAAAAGGGCAAGATATCGATCTTGATTTTGCGTAGTTTTTTTTGTTTTCGGTCTTTGTAGATAACTGTATATGTAAATTTATAAGAAAAGTAACAAGTCTTGTTCCCAATTTAATCTAGTGATACTGTAACCACAATTAGCACCAGCTACAAGCGTCACCATTCTGAAACTTGGCAGGCGATCCGGTCTTAAATCTTATTTTAAAACTGCTACCATATAATTTTTAATTCCGATCCATAACCATATATTCTACGGTTCTAATTCCGAGATTGATGTATTTTGATTTTATATTCCTGACCTTGATCTAGAAGGCAGTGGGCGTATCCCCGCCGCCTGCGATTGCCGCAAACAAAAAACATTTGAGCATCGCTCTCGCTCGGGTCGGCCAAGGCACACTGTGACTGCGATGCGATATATCAGCGTTTCCGTTGTTTTAGTGGTTAATGGGAACTACTGTGTGATATATTTTTAGGGTTTTTGTTGTTAATGGTATTTCTGATAAAGCAGGATGTTGAACATAATTTATATTGGAATGAAAAATGGATTGTGGAGGACAAAAACAGGATTTAACAGACAGGACACTTTTATTTCATTAATGTTCGTATTTTAGATCATATTTTACCTCTCACCTAAAGAAGGGGGGTATTGTTTGGCAAAAAAATACATTAGTGTGTTGAATATACTATTATATATATTTTGCATTCTCGTTGCCGCCTATGGTAACAATAATAATAAATATTGCGCAAATTAAGTACTTAAACTGCATTGGCACTAATCGGTCATGGACCAGTACCTACACTGTAAAGTTTTGGGGTAGAAACAGGGAAGATGAATCTCCAATTGAGTTGTTGAATATTTCTTAAAGTTGATTTAGGATAGGAAGGTCGAAACATGGTAAGAAAAAGGTAGGAAATTTTTGTAGGGCAGATTCAAGTCGCTTACAGGCATCTGTGTTGCACTGTAGGTATATTAGGTAGGTGCTACTACCTTTGTAACATGTTTAGACCTTTAGGGTTGATTCGAGCTGAATATTCTACGTTCAATTTGAGGTACAGTTCCTATCTTAAAAAATATGAACTTAACATTAATTAGCACGTAACAATGTCATATGTGTGAAATTATCAAGGAATAATAGGAAAACGAAGGCAGAAATAATAAAAATGTTCAGTTTTATTGAATTTTGCAAACTTATTGAACTTCATTGTTAATACAAATTAAATATCTTTAATAATCTTATTATATTTTTTATATTTCCGTACATACCTACATCCTTTTCTACGTTACTTACTAGAAAATGATTTGTAACAAACTATTGAATATATATATCATATTAGAAAGTTCGCATCGTGTCTATCTGGGAGTGAGGTAGGTTTGACTACCCTAAACAGAGATTGGTGCATCGACCTTTTAAAAAGGAAAGATTGTTCAACCTTGGGGTTGCATATAGTTTCAACCCAAAAAGGTAGTTGCAGCTACGTTAAAACTTTACAGTGTATGGTATAGTTTGTTTCAAGATATTTGAAAACGTACCTATCTCGACTTACGCAGCTGGTGGCTTCTTAAATGGGCTTGATAGGTTGTAACAAAATATTTGAAATCCAGCACACGAAATACTTGTGTGGAATCAAATTTTCACAAATTATAAATAAAACCAGGATTTTGAGAAAGTACCTCTACATCGTTTTCCAAAATTTTGATAATCCTCCCCTGACGCATAGGATCGTACATACCATGCTTTTTTGCGATGTACCGCGTCATTACGAGGTAGAAAACAAATTTGGTGTTCCCCACGATTTTTCATGCTTGTTCACCCCATAGCTTTATTGTGTAAATAATGATTCTATGTTATCCTGGCAACATAGGTTGATTAAATTATTACTATTATCATTTCGATTATTTAAAAACAATGACTGTGATACATATAAGATCAGAGATTGTATTATTTTTTGTAATATTTGTAAAAAAAAGAGAACGGAATATTAGAAACTGTTACTGTATTATAAATAAGTTTTATTTCTGGTTATTGAATTTATAGTGATAGGAGCTGAGTATCTACAGAAGTTATTGCAATATAATGTGGCAGAATAAGCCGCCTCACAGAAATAGTGTACAGTCTTAAGTCACCAAAGATCCATTGATAATGTTTCAAGCAAATCATATGTGAGCAGAATTGTAAGCAGAATAACAGAACGCACAATTTTAGCAACATGTATCCAATAATTTTATAGTAAAATTTTCCATTCTTTGTAGGCCGTGCAAGATTACATGAACTCACTTTCTTTGTATGTTATTCTTTATAATTTTCTATATTATCATATTTTTTTTTCCTGAAATCCTATGGGATGGCTAAACATTTTATGTTTCACAATTTTATTTGAAGATTTTTTTCTTAAATAATTTGGGGGGAAACGTGTAAGAAAAACTATTTTACCACGTTAAATGCCTTTGTTACAAATCCAGCGTAAGCAAATTTTATTTAACACAAGTGTCGTTTAAAACTTTGTAAAATTGTTGTGATATCTATCAAATTGCAGTTAATAAAAGAATGTCATTGTCAAATTAGTGTCTTTACATGATCCGTTACAAAGCAGCGCGCGATTTTCACTTGTTTAGGGCGTGTATCGTATTTCGTGCGTCACAAACAAGAAAAAGTGGGCTACCCGGATCCGAACACAGCACTCTACGTCTGCGATCGCTTCGTAAAAATTTTATTCTTGGAATTATTTAATTATATTCCCTTAAAATAATTTATTCTAATCCTCGCGAAGTCATTTCCGGAAGAAAGTGGTGTTCATTTGTTTTTCCTGGACAAATTGCTGTAAGTGAAATAAAAACAAACGACGAGTCACAACTTATTGGCTCGTTTCCCAACCATTTGCTTTCTCAACGCCTCTATTTATACCCATGTGCAAAATTACGCAATGCATAAAGCCCAAATCGAAATAGGAGGCTGATTAATGCAGATCAAGGTGGCTTCGCCAAACGTACTTTCTTCCCAACAGAAACAAACGAAGCCGATGATTTCAAAGATATTTTGTTTACATCATATGTTACCGTAATTAAAATTAGATAGATGGCAACTACTTTAAGTGCCAATTCAACACAGCTTAAGGACACAACGTGGAAATAAATAAATATTATTCCCGTTACCCAAGGTAAGGGCGTTAAAAAAGGGTAAAATTTGTTCTATGTTCTGATTTTCAATTAAACCTCACGAGCCCTCAAAGTTGTCGTATTTTCAGTTTGCAGTCAGTATTTTAAATGAAAGTTTATGCAATATTTTTCTTATTAATATATATTTTTTTAATAATTTATTATTTTCGTAAATAATTAAATAAAAAGATTGGCGCCAAAATTATTGATGAAAAACAACCCCCCACTCCTGTGTCGTAGAAGCACATACATTACGTCATTCCCAGCCAATAGAAAAACGGTTTTTCCATCACCAACATTTATTTTTGTTATTTAGATAAATAAACGTAGGTGATAGTTTGTCACATGTTAATAACATACTTCTAATTTGACAGTTGACGCTGATATTTTCCATTATAAATGAGGAATAAAGTAATAATGGCTAATAGACTACACTCAAGTTAAGTCGGACAGTTTACCGAAAATCGATAGATGGATGGTAGCTAAATTTTTGTCAGAAAACGATTGTTTGTTCCAGCCACAATTTTCTTTTCTTCGCATCTTTTGGCATATTTATAATTCAATAGTAGGTTTGCTCCTAGCAGCATTTTTGCAAGAAGGCACAATTCTATACTGTAGAGTATTAATTTTATATTGATTTTTTTATTATCTAACACGAAATTTGACACTTGTTTGACAACTTTGACAATATATTTATCATAACACTTGTAACAAAACACAAAGGATTGACACTTTAAAGGGACCAATTGGAGTCGATGAAGATTTTTTCAAAATATTATCCAAATTTCAGAAATTAATTGTAAAATATCTAATGGATATGTGGTTAAATTTAATACTTATAAGCAATAAATAAGTACATATTCGTACTACATTTATCTGTATTTGAGAACTACGAGGTACTTTTCTAAAACTTTATTCAATATTGTCCCTTAATGCATTTTGTAATTTTTTACACCTGTCTATTAATATCTAAGAATTTATGTTGACGTCAATTTAGATGGAGTATCTCTTATAAAAATAATCTTTATCGTTATCAGAAATGTTGTCAATTTATTTGCCCATGGTTGCTTTCAACGAAACTTATATGAGTTATATTTAAAAATATTATCCTTTTCGGTGTCTACATAGGCTAACGGCTGTTTATTTTCCGTATTTTATAACTTGGCAAAGATACAAAAAACCATAATCCTATTAATTTTACAAGTTTATCTGCTTTGAAGACAAACAAAATAATTGGATTTATATTTGGCAAAAGTTCAATTCTCACTAGGGTAAGCAATATCGAACTTTGAAAGTAATCATCGGAGAGTACGAAGATAATTTAATATCTAAGTTATGTCAATAATTAATCCTAGTTCTAATAAGGGATTATCTATTGTCACAGATTAGTATTTTAATTTTACTCAAATAACTATAAAATACGTAGTAGACTACAGTAAGTATATTTAATTATTTCAATTTTAAGGTCAAATTTTGTAATGGCATTTTGGCCATTTTCACATATCCGATCGACTTGAAACTTTGCACATATACGGAACGCATTGTACATAAAATAATGAAATGTAATTACATAATACATTTTCTTCAAACAGAATACAGCAACATTGTAAAATTTATTTCTAGAATACAGCAGCTTTATTGTCGCAGATTCGCATCTATTCATCTTGGCAAAGCTTTTTACAGCTTTTAGACTTGCTTTCCTGGAAATATCTCATAAACGACACCCACATCCACGCATAGAAACAGCTCTTGAGATGCTAATTCAATGTCAGGATGCCTCAAACTACTATCTTTCACACTAAAAAACTTCCACAATACGTTTAACACATTCAGACGAGGAAAAAAGTCGGCTATGAAGAAAAAAAACTCGTGGAAAAGAATGTGTGGTCTGTCCACTGTTACATTTGCATAAGAAGTTGCCAGACAATTGAAACCAAAGAATATTTACATAAAGTCAATGTATTTTCAAGGAAGATTTTGATAATTTTTAATTTAAATTCAAAAAATCTGATGTGGCCAGCACATTACCTTCCGTCAGTTCTATGTATTTTGTGCAAATTTTATAAGGAAAGTTCCTTGCTAAATTAAATATTCTATTTCTTCTACATTACCTTCCAGTTGCATGTATTTTATGCAAATTTCATACAGAAAATTATTATTTTGTGACGTTTTCTATATACAGTGTAATGTATCTGCAGAAATAAAAGATTTATTATTATTATTATTATTTTTTCTTGTACATTACCTTAAAGCAGTTGTATGTATTTTATACAAATTGCATACAGAAAGCAAAAGATCCTATATTTCCAGTAAAATGATAAGACAAACACACTATGTCAATTTCACTTGACACTGACATCTTTCAATCAGAATTTTCTTAATATAGCAGTTGTTTCCATAGCTATGGCTACTTTATGAAATTTAATTTCTTTATAATTTTTTAACTCTATATCCATTTAATATGAAGTATAAAATGCAGTCAAATCGTATAGAGAATAAATTATTCTTTAATATTTAAAATAACATCAAATGTGAAAAAATTATATTTAACATAGTTTTTTCAAGAAAAACTGTTAAAATCTTCAAATGATGGTACTTCCGGTTGACCAATTGTAACCAAAATCTAATCAGCTCTTCATATGGATGTAACGAAGAAGTATACGAAAAAATTATAATTTTTGTAACTGTAGTATTAGAGTTATCGCAGACGAAAATTTTGTTACACACACACATACACACATCCACACACACACACATCCACACACACACATACAGACATCATCGTAAAAATAGTAAATTCGTATTCTAGGGACCCTAAAACGTGCTTATTGATTAAAAACTCATCATCGAATTTTTTGACCAAAGACAATACCTTCCTTACCTAAAGGTGACGGAAGGTAAAAAGTAGATTTTTCGAAAAAGCTTTTTGTTGTACACATAAATTTTGTTAAATTGTTAATTAATTGTTGTTAAAATATATCATTCCATTATTTTATTATTAATTTGCAAATTAGAGTTGTTTCACATTTTATGCAAATATACCTACACTATAAATCAAGTTTTCATATCTGACAACATTTTTTAAACATACTTAAATTAAATATTAATATTATAATTATAATTATGTGTTAATACGTTTTAAAAATTATAATTAAATATAGGACGCGAAGATAATTATGTTAAATAATTAGTTATGGTTCTGGCGGCCTGGGTTCGAATTCAAATGAAGTCAAACAAATATTTCTCACTCCTTAGATATTGTAGTGACCGATTTTCGGTAGCGAAATACCGCATCCGGACCACATGGAGTGAGTTAGCTGTTAGCTGAGCTTGTTGTTATAACCATATAAATAGTCAAATTTGGAAAGTATGGAAATAGGCCTTATGCATCGTCCGGCATTAACTAGGACGAAGAGGATGCATCCGAAGATTCTCTCCTTCATGCCAGAGGAAAAACCGTCCGCAAAATCTGGCAGAGAAGTGGCCTATCTAAATAGTATTCATCCAAAAAATTGCACAGTTTATAGCAGTTGGTGTTGCCTTAGCCAGATCTTCTCACGTGCATTCCTCTTCTAAGTTGGCGCACGTGAGCAGGTGGGCCATTGTTTGTTCTTGACCACAATGATATAAATTGGGTTCTGCTTGATACCCCTAGTTGAACATGTTTACTGCACATTTTCCTACTTGACTTCGTAGGCGATTTAACGATTTCCAAATGGACCATTTTTGATCATTACCTGGTGGTAGTTTCTCATCTAGAGGGACACCCATTGCTTTATCTTCTGGCTTTAATGTCTCATCCCACATTAAGCGTCTTGATGCAGTTTTGGTCTCTGTCATTGGATGCACTGAAGAGAGGAAACTGTGTCTAGATTTCAGACGTGACCAAAGACCGAAGTGGTTCTTGACCGAACATTGGGTGTCGAGGATCATGTAACTATTTGGAGTGTTCTATCATACTGTCCGTTGACTGTCTAAATTTGGGTATAATTGGTTAACTGGTGTTAGTTTTAAACAACCGGTAAATATACGGTAAGTTTCGTTGAATGAATAAGACAGGGCAAGATCGAATGTTCTGACCGCTACAGTCTTGTGTCAAGAAATGTAAAATATCCTAAACGTCCGACTGGTATGTTATTTTGTCGCCCAGTAAGCGAAAAACAAAAAAGCCGTAACATTAATTTAATGCGTAAACTTCGATCTTTGTTACTCGGTCTTTCATTTTCTATATTTTTGAAATATGTACATGGATATAAATAAATTAAATGCTTTATTAGCTGCTCTCAAGTTACCAGTTTTTAAACAAAATTTTTAACAATTTGAAAGTAACATAAGTTTAAATTAAATTGTCCCTAGCAAAAAACTGTACCATAAATTCATTGACTCCACAAATTTTATGCAAATTGTACTCATTATATATGCAAAGCGGCACACGTGTGTTGCCATAAGTAAAGAACAGAATAAATACAAAGAGAAGTTGTAGTCAGGATAATTATATAGCGGCAAATCCGACAACATATCCTACGCTATCGCAAAATGTGATTAGTGTAAAAATTTGGGAAGTATGAGCCTTTTTAAGAAGCGTACGAATACGAATATAAAACATTATTAAATAATACTACTATTAAAAATGAAATATTCGCATTGAATGTAATTGAAATAAAACACAAACAGTTGGCCATGGATTAAACAAGGGCGGGGAAAAGGGGAATTTATTTAGGTATCATGGCCCGAATCTCGTCATGGTCTGATGATGACAGATGGGTCTGAACCTTGACAATTTGACAACGGCTTTATATCAAGTACAAGAATGTATTTATTTATTACGCTTTATTTATTTAAACAGGAAGATAAACGACTTTAAAATTAAACGAAACTTAAATTATGAGTATAAATTTGTTATACCTAATGAATAAAATTGTTCATAGTAGAATTTTGGTTTAAATTTAACTAAATACTTAATAACATCATTCATTTTATGTAGTTTTTTTAAACTTTATTATAAACATAAACGTACAGAGGCGTAAACTACGTTGGTGCACGGACGCACATGCACCCACAGAAAGTAAAAGTGTAAGTAAGTAAGTAATGTCACTCTAACATTTTAATTATATTTCATACATTGTAAAAATGAGTTGTCAATATTTTTAAGTTGTTTAAGAGTGAACTGATATTATTTAATCGTGTCATGATAATTGCAGTAAAATACTACTGTTAAGCCGAACAAACGGATATGTTAATAATTATAGGATATTGCAAAGAAAATTATTGGCAACCTATAAACAAATGTTACTGTCATAAAAAATTAGTTGTTTGACATTTGCATAGATTTATTTTAAAAATTGCACTGTGCACCATCACTCATATTTTTTTTCTGTCTAAATCATTACAGATATCAACTTACGCAGAGACAGAAAAGTTTACTATTGAATGTATCATTGTCGTGACATCTAAGTACACTTTCGGTTTTTCGGATATTTGGGCCCAGGAATCTGTGTTTAAGCCATGTCTACGTGTATTAGAGATACCCTGTATATTAATATTAGGAGTATTATTATTTTATTTTATTGTATAGGTACCCATATTTAAACTAAAAATAGTGCACCCACAGCCAAAATAAAAAGTTTACGCCTCTGCGTAGCATCTATGCACGCAGTAATTTTTTTTTCGGTGCATAGTTGCTACTTGAAAGTAACACCTATGCACGCAGTAAAATTTATTTAGTGATATTTGTATATAGGCTGTTCCAATAGTTACAGGCAGTTAAATGTATACTTATTTTTGAATAATTTTTATTATACATGATAAATTTTTGTCTAGCTCATTTTCTCTATTTTTGTCTGTAGCTTGTAAACGGGTAAAGCTGGCAACGTGTGCGTTGCAAATTTGAAATCTACATGAAATTCCCAATAATATACATCAGCAGAGATGTTTGTATATAGGCTGTTCCAATATTTACAAGCAGTTAAATGTACACTTATTTTTGATTAATTTTTTTATAAACGATGAATTTTTGTCTAGCTCATTTTCTCTATTTTTGTCTGTATCTGCTAAACAGTTAAAGATAGCTACGTGTACGTAGCAAATTTGAAATCTACATGAAATTTTCTATAATATACATCAGCAGTGATATTTGTATATAGGCTGTTCCAATAGTTACAGACTGTTAAAGTACACATATTTTGAATAATTCTTATTATAAACGATGAATTTTTTTCTAGCTCATTTTCTATATTTTTGTCTGTAGCTTCTAAACGGTTACAGATAGCAACGTGTACGTTGCACATTTGGAATCTACATGAAAATTTCTATAATATACATCAGAAGAGATATTTGTATATAGGCTGTTCCAATAGTTACAGGCTGTTAAATGTACAAAAGTCAAAAAATCTTTCAAAGTTTTCATTAAATTAAAAATTTCTATTTTGGATTCTAAGCCCTAGGGAATTTTTTCATTATTTTTCCCATAATCAGCGGATCTGAATTAGTAGAAAATGATACTATTCATTTATATACAGAGTGGTTTAATTTTTAGTAGACTACTGAATATTTGTAGGTACAATTTTTTTTAGACTTCAATAACTCCCTTAATATGAAACCCTATGGGCTCAGATTTGGCTATCCATTAGTCCTTTGTCCCTAGTTAACGTATACGAAATTTGAAACAAATCGGAGTCAAAAAGTTTTTTTTGCCAAAAAAACAGCAAGGCTAAATAGTCCAACTTTTTAAATTTCGATCGGGAATAAATATTTTGAGTTAGACATGGCAACCCCTTAATTCGACCCCAAGGATTTCGAATCCGGCGTCCAAATATTTGTATATAAGCTGTTCCAATAGTTACAGGCTGTTAAAGTACACTTATTTTGAATAATTTTTATTATAAACGATGAATTTTTGTCTAGCTCATTTACTATATTTTAGTCTGTAGCTTCGAAACCATTAAACATAGCAACGTTTACGTTGCAAATTTGGAATCTACATGAAATTCTCTATAATATACATCAGCAGAGATTTTTGTATATAGGCTGTTCCAATAGTTATAGGCAGTTAAATGTACACTTATTTTTGAATAATTTTTATAATAAGCGATGAATTTTTTTCTAGCTCATTTTCTATATTTTTGTCTGTAGCTTCTAAACGGTTACAGATAGCAACGTGTACGTTGCAAATTTGGAATCTACATGAAATTCACTATGATATACGTCAGCAGAGATATTTGTATATAAGAGTTTCCAATAGTTACAGGCTGTTAAAGTACACTTATTTTGAATAATTCTTATTATAAACGATGAATTTTTGTCTAGCTCATTTTCTCTATTTTTGTCTGTATCTGCGAAACAGTTAAAGATAGCTATGTGTACGTTGCAAATTTGGAATCTACATGAAATTTTCTATAATATACATCAGCAGTGATATTTGTATATAGGCTGTTCCAATAGTTACAGGCTGTTAAATGTACAAAAGTCAAAAAATCTTGTAAGTTTTCATTAAAAATAAAAATTTCTATTTTGGATTCTAAGCCCTAGGGAATTTTTTCATTATTTTTCCCATAATCAGCGGATCTGAGTTAGTAGAAAATGATACTATTCATTTATATACAGGCTGGTTTAATTTTTAGTAGACTACTGAATATTTGTAGGTACAATTTTTTTTAGACTTCAATAACTCCCTTAATATGAAACCCTATGGGCTCAGATTTGGCTATCCATTAGTCCTTTGTCCCTAGTTAACGTATACGAAATTTGAAACAAATCGGAGTCAAAAAGTTTTTTTTGCCAAAAAAACAGCAAGGCTAAATAGTCCAACTTTTTAAATTTCGATCGGGAATAAATATTTTGAGTTAGACATGGCAACCCCTTAATTCGACCCCAAGGATTTCGAATCCGGCGTCCAAATATTTGTATATAAGCTGTTCCAATAGTTACAGGCTGTTAAAGTACACTTATTTTGAATAATTTTTATTATAAACGATGAATTTTTGTCTAGCTCATTTACTATATTTTAGTCTGTAGCTTCGAAACCATTAAACATAGCAACGTGTACGTTGCAAATTTGGAATCTACATGAAATTCTCTATAATATACATCAGCAGAGATTTGTGTATATAGGCTGTTCCAATAGTTATAGGCAGTTAAATGTACACTTATTTTTGAATAATTTTTATAATAAGCGATGAATTTTTTTCTAGCTCATTTTCTATATTTTTGTCTGTAGCTTCTAAACGGTTACAGATAGCAACGTGTACGTTGCAAATTTGGAATCTACATGAAATTCGCTATAATATAAATCAGCAGTGATATTTGTATATAGGCTGTTCCAATAGTTACAGGCTGTTAAATGTACAAAAGTCAAAAAATCTTGTAAGTTTTCATTAAAAATAAAAATTTCTATTTTGGATTCTAAGCCCTAGGGAATTTTTTCATTATTTTTCCCATAATCAGCGGATCTGAATTAGTAGAAAATGATACTATTCATTTATATACAGGCTGGTTTAATTTTTAGTAGACTACTGAATACAACAAACTAAGCGATGAATTTTTTTCTAGCTCATTTTCTATATTTTTGTTTGTAGCTTCTAAACGGTTACAGACAGCAACGTGTACGTTGCAAATTTGGAATCTACATGAAATTCGCTATAATATACATCAGCAGAGATATTTGTATATATGAGTTTCCAATAGTTACAGGCTGTTAAAGTACACTTATTTTGAATAATTCTTATTATAAACGATGAATTTTTTTCTAGCTCATTTTCTATACTTTTGTCTGTAGCTTCTAAACGGTTACAGATAGCAACGTGTACGTTGCAAATTTGGAATCTACATGAAATTCTCTATAATATACATCAGCAGAGATATTTGTATATAGGCTGTGCCAATAGTTACAGGCTGTTAAATGTACACTTATTTTTGATTAATTTTTTTATAAACGATGAATTTTTGTCTAGGTCATTTTCTCTATTTTTGTCTGTATCTGCTAAACAGTTAAAGATAGCTACGTGTACGTTCCAAATTTGGAATCTACATGAAATTTTCTATAATATACATCAGCAGCGATATTTGTATATAGGCTGTTCCAATAGTTACAGACTGTTAAATTACACTTATTTTGAATAATTCTTATTATAAACGATGAATTTTTGTCTAGCTCATTTTCTCTATTTTTGTCTGTATCTGCTAAACAGTTAAAGATAGCTACGTGTACATTGCAAATTTGGAATCTACATGAAATTTTCTATAATATACATCAGCAGTGATATTTGTATATAGGCTGTTCCAATAGTTACAGGCTGTTAAATGTACAAAAGTCAAAAAATCTTGTAAGTTTTCATTAAAAATAAAAATTTCTATTTTGGATTCTAAGCCCTAGGGAATTTTTTCATTATTTTTCCCATAATCAGCAGATCTGAATTAGTAGAAAATGATACTATTCATTTATATACAGAGTGGTTTAATTTTTAGTAGACTACTGAATATTTGTAGCTACAATTTTTTTTAGACTTCAATAACTCCCTTAATATGAAACCCTATGGGCTCAGATTTGGCTATCCATTAGTCCTTTGTCCCTAGTTAACGTATACGAAATTTGAAACAAATCGGAGTCAAAAAGTTTTTTTTGCCAAAAAAACAGCAAGGCTAAATAGTCCAACTTTTTAAATTTCGATCGGGAATAAATATTTTGAGTTAGACATGGCAACCCCTTAATTCGACCCCAAGGATTTCGAATCCGGCGTCCAAATATTTGTATATAAGCTGTTCCAATAGTTACAGGCTGTTAAAGTACACTTATTTTGAATAATTTTTATTATAAACGATGAATTTTTGTCTAGCTCATTTACTATATTTTAGTCTGTAGCATCGAAACCATTAAACATAGCAACGTGTACGTTGCAAATTTGGAATCTACATGAAATTCTCTATAATATACATCAGCAGAGATTTTTGTATATAGGCTGTTCCAATAGTTATAGGCAGTTAAATGTACACTTATTTTTGAATAATTTTTATAATAAGCGATGAATTTTTTTCTAGCTCATTTTCTATATTTTTGTTTGTAGCTTCTAAACGGTTACAGACAGCAACGTGTACGTTGCAAATTTGGAATCTACATGAAATTCTCTATAATATACATCAGCAGAGATATTTGTATATAGGCTGTGTCAATAGTAACAGGCTGTTAAATGTACACTTATTTTTGATTAATTTTTTTATAAACGATGAATTTTTGTCTAGCTCATTTTCTCTATTTTTGTCTGTATCTGATAAACAGTTAAAGATAGCTACCTGTACGTTGCAAATTTGGAATCTACATGTAATTTTCTATAATATGCATCAGCAGAGATTTTTGTATATAGGCTGTTCCAATAGTTACAGGCAGTTAAATGTACACTTATTTTTGAATAATTTTTATAAGCGATGAATTTTTTTCTAGCTCATTTTCTATATTTTTGTTTGTAGCTTCTAAACGGTTACAGATAGCAACCTGTACGTTGCAAATTTGGAATCTACATGAAATTCGCTATAATATACATCAGCAGAGATATTTGTATATAAGAGTTTCCAATAGTTACAGGCTGTTAAAGTACACTTATTTTGAATAATTCTTATTATAAACGATGAATTTTTTTCTAGCTCATTTTCTATACTTTTGTCTGTAGCTTCTAAACGGTTACAGATAGCAACGTGTACGTTGCAAATTTGGAATCTACATAAAATTCTCTATAATATGCATCAGCAGAGATATTTGTATATAGGCTGTGCCAATAGTAACAGGCTGTTAAATGTACACTTATTTTTGTTTAATTTTTTTATAAACGATGAATTTTTGTCTAGCTCATTTTCTCTATTTTTGTCTGTATCTGATAAACAGTTAAAGATAGCTACGTGTACGTTCCAAATTTGGAATCTACATGAAATTTTCTATAATATACATCAGCAGTGATATTTGTATATAGGCTGTTCCAATAGTTACAGGCTGTTAAATGTACAAAAGTCAAAAAATCTTGTAAGTTTTCATTAAAAATAAAAATTTCTATTTTGGATTCTAAGCCCTAGGGAATTTTTTCATTATTTTTCCCATAATCAGCGGATCTGAATTAGTAGAAAATGATACTATTCATTTATATACAGAGTGGTTTAATTTTTAGTAGACTACTGAATATTTGTAGGTACAATTTTTTTTAGACTTCAATAACTCCCTTAATATGAAACCCTATGGGCTCAGATTTGGGTATCCATTAGTCCTTTGTCCCTAGTTAACGTATACGAAATTTGAAACAAATCGGAGTCAGAAAGTTTTTTTTGCCAAAAAAACAGCAAGGCTAAATAGTCCAACTTTTTAAATTTCGATCGGGAATAAATATTTTGAGTTAGACATGGCAACCCCTTAATTCGACCCCAAGGATTTCGAATCCGGCGTCCAAATATTTGTATATAAGCTGTTCCAATAGTTACAGGCTGTTAAAGTACACTTATTTTGAATAATTTTTATTATAAACGATGAATTTTTGTCTAGCTCATTTACTATATTTTAGTCTGTAGCATCGAAACCATTAAACATAGCAACGTGTACGTTGCAAATTTGGAATCTACATGAAATTCTCTATAATATACATCAGCAGAGATTTTTGTATATAGGCTGTTCCAATAGTTATAGGCAGTTAAATGTACACTTATTTTTGAATAATTTTTATAATAAGCGATGAATTTTTTTCTAGCTCATTTTCTATATTTTTGTTTGTAGCTTCTAAACGGTTACAGACAGCAACGTGTACGTTGCAAATTTGGAATCTACATGAAATTCGCTATAATATACATCAGTAGAGATATTTGTATATATGAGTTTCCAATAGTTACAGGCTGTTAAAGTACACTTATTTTGAATAAGTCTTATTATAAACGATTAATTTTTTTCTAGCTCATTTTCAATATTTTTGTCTGTAGCTTCTAAACGGTTACAGATAGCAACGTGTACGTTGCAAATTTGGAATCTATATGAAATTCTCTATAATATACATCAGCAGAGATATTTGTATATAGGCTGTGCCAATAGTTACAAACTGCCTGTAAATATTGGAACAGCCTATATATAAATATCACTGCTGATGTATACTATAGAGAATTTCATGTAAATTCCAAATTTGCAACGTACACGTTGCGAGCTTTTACCGTTTACAAGTTACAGACAAAAATAGAGAAAATGAGTTAGACAAAAATTCATCATTTATAATAGAAATTATTCAAAAATAAGTGTACATTTAACTGCCTGTAAATATTGGAACAGCCTATATACAAATATCACTGCTGATGTTTATTATAGAAAATTTCATGTAGATTCCAAATTTGCAACGTACGCGTTGCTAGGTTTAACCGTTTAGAAGCTACAGACAAAAATAAAGAAAATGAACTAGACAAAAATTCTTCATTTATAATAAAAATTATTTTTTGACGTCACAAACTTCACCAATGAGAACGAGTCGCAAATGATATAGATATATAAACCCATCTTTATTTAGTATCCACTTGGTGGATTCGGCTTTTTAAACAAATGCAAGAAGAACATGGATACTGTCATCCATTAAGTATTGCTCTACCGACATTTTAATCTTTGAAGCATTTACGTAGATGTCAGTACAATCAAAACTAAATTAGAGTTAAATTAAACTTGCATTTACGAATGACTTACTTAAATCTAAACAGAAACCATACACCTAATTTTCATTTGTGAATGCATGTTTATTATAAGAAATTTATGTTTATATCGATGTCGTGGAAATATTCGGCATCTTTACTATTTTATTTCAAAATCAATATTACTATGTTCTTAACCGATAAAGAACTTTTTAAATCCGCAATGAAATATTTTTTATGTATTTGGAAAATAATAAATTTAATACGTAGAAAACGGTGAAGTATGTAATCTGCGACCTTACTCGTTAGCGACCACTTAGCGACTGAACTGCATCTATACTTGTAGGTATTGAAGTTTTGTTTGTGGTTACTATGAATCGTTTTTATGTTTCCTCGGATGACTGATCAATTTAATAAAAAAGCATCATAAAAATATCAATTTTATTGTTAACATTTTCCATTAAGTACACAGAGATTTAGCTTCATTAAAAAAACTAAGAAAAGTAATGGATGACCCCTTTTAAATTCATGGAACACTGGGTCACTAAATGTAGGTGTCGTTACCCAATTATTATTTAATAAGGCAGAAAATACTTGATTATTTTGGAATTTAAAATGATTTTTATGCTGTTAAACTCAAAGTACATAATAAAAAATAAAACATTGGATTTGCTAAACAGTTAAAGAAAGCTACGTGTACATTGCAAATTTGGAATCTACATGAAATTTTCTATAATATACATCAAACTCAAAGTACATAATAAAAAATAAAACATTGGATTTTATGGTTTCTTATTAACAAATCTTAATCTTAAGTGTTTATTTAATGGGTCTCGCTCAACTAAATAATTTAAATGTACAAGGTAAACTCGTGTTTAACTAAACCTTTAAACCGAGGGACACAGGAATGTTGTAATTACGGCCCCAAGAATTTATTTCCAGATTTTAACTGGTGGAGTAATGAAGAGGTCAACAGTGTTTATTTTATAGTGACGTTACCAAGTCGTGATGATATATTTTTGTTAATTACAAATCGGTGTAATAATTTTGACTAGCAACTTCAAGCAACTATTAATTTAGCTTACATGTGTATATAAACATATCTATAACAACCGGGGCATTATATGAGGGCATACTAGTTCATTATGCCCTCATTATAATCCGATCATCGTTTATGGACTTTAAATTAGAAATAATATGGACGGTATATAATGAAAATTATTTTCTTTTTAATTATAATTCATTACAATAATAATAAAGATTAATTACAACAATTAATACATTAATTGATTACAACAATTAATATAATAAGAAAACAGCATTTAAAGCAAACCCCCCGAAATCATTTATAATTTAATTATAATACTTAAAATTGATTATGAAAAGGGTCTTAAAAAGCAATTTACTTTCACCACACATATAAATAGTAAGTACGTTGAATTGCAGACTGCAATGTTTCGCATTGATTTTTGACGTATCACTAATTTATTTGGGGACGATATTTATTCACGTTTGAATTAATTTTTGATATTGTTTACCGTCACATGTGACACATCCAAAGCAGTACAAACTCTCTAAAATGTAATAATATTCAGAAATAAGTGCATAAGAAATAAAGAACTGAGATTTGTCATGTGAAAACGAACCTCAAAATATAAAATTTACATCTTCTACAGACGAGAATGGAATAATTAGGGGAACATTTATGCGTTTGTCTTCCTCAAAGTATGCAGAAGCATTCAAAATAATTTCTTTCCACCGTTTCGATAAAATATTTTCCGAAGCATCAAATTCATCCATTCCATCATCTCCAACGATATAGAACGTTGATGTTTTAAAAATAAATAAATGTTGATAATACACAAAACAATTAAACAACATTCTTAGCAACGCCAAAGCTTAAGCATTATTGTAATCAAAATTATTATAAATGAAAACTTATTTCACATATTCTATAGTGAGACATAAAATCTTGTATGCACCACGAGTGTTACTAGATGATAATGCCCATCGGACGACATCTATCGTCGTCGCCCTCCTGGCATTATCGTCATCGTAACGCCCTTGGTACATAAAATACTATTGTATCTCGGTTCTTAAAATAATAATTTTATTAACAAATTTCAAATGAATAATAGGTTTTAACGTTGTTAGTTAGTTTCCACAGAATATGCGTAAACAGAAGATGTAAAGCTGTAAGCTTATGCTAAATTTTATGTTTACTGTAATTATTTTACATAAACTTGTAACATGTACTTTACTAATACTTTACAGAAAAAAATTCCTACCGATTTTTTTATAAAAATAAAATTGGCATATTAACTTTCTCGCGAAATAAAAATGCAGTTTGTTTCTACGTGTTGCAAGACACGTACACAAGCAATAAAATCTAGTTATCTACGTCCGTCGTCAATTGTTTTCGCTCGTCTAATGTTTCCAATTCCTGCTTCGATTCCAAAGCACACTATGTTGTGCCTAACTGATAAGACGACGATAATCAACCACGTGTTCGCTAAAAACAATTTCTTTGTTTGTGTGTGACTAATTCAAAATAGTTCAAAACTATTTTTTAATGAGAAAGAAACATTGCAGTTTGGAATATTCAGAGAGGCCTTGAGATTTTTCTTTGTTATTGAATATTTTCGATATTTGCTTGCAAGATAAAATTATTTGTAGATCAGATATTTATTTTTGGGGATAGTGAATAAATATGCAAGTTAGATAAACCAGTATGCATATTTATTTTTAGGCGCAATAGTAGTGTTATTGAAATTACAAGTTTGTGTTTGAATTTGTTATTGTTGTTCTATGGAACCACAATTGGTTTCTTGCAAATTTGTAATCTAAAGTCAACTTCCTGTTGGTAAAAGTATCTGTCTACGAAAGGAAAATATTAAAAGTATTGTTACCTTCCGTCATCTTTAGATAAAGAAGGTATTGTCTTTGGTCAAAAAATTCGGTGGTGAGTTTTTGATGAATAAACACGTTTTAGAGTCCCTGGAATAAGATTTTACTTTTTACGATGATGTCTGTACGTACGTACGTACGTACGTATGTATGTATGTGTGTGTGTGTGTGTGTGTGTGTGTGTGTGTGTGTGTGTGTGTGTGTGTGTGTGTGTGTGTGTGTGTGTGTGTGTGTGTGTGTGTGTGTGTGTGTGTGTGTGTGTGTGTGTGTGTGTGTGTGTGTGTGTGTGTGTGTGTGTGTGTGTGTGTGTGTGTGTGTGGTGTGTGTGTGTCTGTGTGTGTGTGTGTCCTTGTGTGTATGTGTGTGTGTGTGTGTGTGTGTGTGTGTGTGTGTTCGTGTGTGTGTGTGTGTGTGTGTGTGTGTGTGTGTGTGTGTGTGTGTGTGTGTGTGTGCGTGTGTGTGTAAACACTGTTAAATATCATTTTTCCATATTTAATGTTAATATAAATATTAAAGAATATTTTATTCTCTATACGATTTGATTACATTTTGTACTTCATATTCAATGGATATAGAGTTAAAATATTATAAAGAAGTTAAATTTCATAAAGCAGCTAGCTATGCTATAACCAAGGAAACCGCTACTATATTAAGAAAATGCTGATAGACAGATGTCAGTGTCAAGTGAAATTGACAGGTTTGTGTTAAAATTTTACTGGAAATCTTTTAGCTACATGAAACTTTCTGTATGGAATTTGTACATAAAGTACATAGAACATATGGGGTCTCGTGACCGGGTGCCTGAGTGTCTGGTCGCGAATCTGAAGAACCGGGTTCGATTCCGACCGACGCCAAATATTCCGAATTTTAAATGGCACAAAATTGACCCCTATGGCGCACTCTCTACGCCAGCAATGAGTGTCCGTGAGGTGACGCCTGGTAAACGCTTGCACGGTACAAATATGTCATCATCATTACCGAATTCTGTGTACAAAGCAGATTGGCACACCCAGCAATGGGTAATATGCCGTGATGATATACTTATTTATTTATTTACATAGAATTGAGAGAAGGTAATGTACTTGAAATATGAAATCTTTTGCAAGAAACTTTCTGTATGGAATTTGTATGAAATATATAGAACTGACGGAAGGTAATGTGCTGGCCACATCAGATTTTTTTAAATAAACCTTAAAATGTTTTGTTATAAAATGTTTTATTCTTAAAAACATGACGAACAGAATTAATACATAAACGTCAAATCATGTGCAGCAGCAATAAAAATAATTTCTAATAAAGTAAAAATGGTAATTAAGGGTCGAATATATTCGTGTATCCTTTCTCCTTTAAACAGTACTTAACATTAAATATTTACCTATTTTCTCTTCTTATCTTTCCCATCCCTTAATTATGCTGTTAACCCTCTGCAGCGTAATTTGTTTGTCAATTCCAGCTTAAAATGTTTGTGCATAAATTAAAGCTTTGTGTTTACACTGTTGTCATAGATACGAGGTTGTACTGTTAAGATTATTGTTTACGCTGATTCCAAGTGAAAAGAACCACCAGCTTGAAGTTTATTTTTAGCTGGTATTATATTTAAAGTGAGGATAAGACCACTTAAAATTGTTTGTTATTTAAAGGCTGATATTTTTGTTTGCACTGCAATTTTACGCAAAACATTGAAAGACCAGTTGCGTATATGCATATTTCTAACGCAATTGGAGAGATAAATTGTGGTTTATTGGCTTTTATGTTGTGGTTAGGATAAAGAATAGCAGACAACTGACTGAGATAATTATAATACATATAATAACAGAAACAATAGAATAACAATATATAAATATTTTTATGCATAGACTTTTATGCAACAAGTGTAAAAGTAATTTACATTTACTCAGAATTTTACAGGCGTGCAGGATACCTAACGAGCGAGCGAAGCGAGCTTGTTATCCGAGCACGTAAATTTCGAGTAACGGTTGAGCATTGTACAATGTTTTATGATATATTGAATCGTAAATAATTTGAAAAAAAATATTGGAACCTACAACACAATACATTAAACTATGATCGAAATAGTCTTTGGAAACATATGGTGAAGCGAAATAATGTATAATAAATCTGTATACATATTACTATGCTTTTAACAGCCAGTATTTTTTTTACCATTACAGACAGAGTTCGGTAATAAGACATTTACGATCCAGTATAACGTAAAAGCGTAAAAGGTGTATCTCACTTTAATAACGCAGTTACACGGCACGTGGTTCGGCGAAATTGTCTCGACGAACCAAGCGAGTCGCTATGGCATGTGGTTCGTGGTACGTAGTTCGTGGTGCTTCGCGAGGTTACATCACCTGCCGGGGTTATTTGGGAAAATATCTACCAGACAACAAAACAACGCAATAACCTAAAGATCATTAGCAAATATAAACATACATTTTAATAAATATTGTCAAATGTAGCAAGTTTTATGGGGAAAAAGTAGTTTAATTTTCTAAAGCTTGCTTGAC
The DNA here is from genome assembly GCA_963082715.1 of Harpalus rubripes. NCBI lineage: Eukaryota > Metazoa > Arthropoda > Insecta > Coleoptera > Carabidae > Harpalus > Harpalus rubripes. The sequence continues at coordinate 44,707,412 of OY720461.1, forward strand.
ACGTTCATAATTTTGTTAACAAAACTTTGTACATACATATATAAAATCACACATTTCCCACGTTGTGCGTTAGCATAAACCCGAAACAATAATAATAATAACATCTACCACAAAAATAATCACTCTCTCTTTCAACAACATTCTTACAAACCTGACATAATACAGCAAATATTCCTCACTCTTAACATATTAAAATGACCGATTTTCGGATCGAAATACCGCAACCGGACCACAGTAATAGTTACGAAACAATCATCCTTTGCCACACATTTCTGTCTAAGCACACTTCTTTCGCCTCGGCCACATTCATAATCGCATTCATACACGGTCTTCTTCTTTTCCCACTCGGAAACTTTCTCTCTTTTAGCACCTTATCAATCACATCCATCCACTTACATACTGGACGGCCACGCAATCGAACGCCCTCAATTTCACCAAGATATATACGCTTTACAAGCCGTTCACTCTTCATTCTCTCCACATGACCAAACCATCTCAACTGGCTCATTCCTCTTAACAACATTCTTCATAACTATACATTCTTCATACACCAAATTATTCCTCACGCGATCCCGTCTTACATATCCACATACACCACGTAAATACCTCATTTCCACGGCAGTCACTCGCTTTTTATGCTTTCCCGTCCATGCCCAACATTCACTTCCATACAGCAAAGCAGTCAGTAGCACTCCATTATACACACTTAACCGAGCTTCTCTAGATACGTTTACGTTTCGAGCAAACGTACCCAGAGCACCTATTACCTTACACCCTGCACTCACTCTCCTTTCAATTTCTCTACCACAAAACTTTGTAATCGTATTAAACAGATTAATTACGAAAATTGTGATAGAATAAAACATATGTCATAAAATTTCCATTGAAATCAATTTGTTACGAATTTTATTACCAAAACTGATAATAGTTTATGTTATTGTCAATGTCAAACAGGCTTAAGGAAGTATTTGATAGAACACTCTAGAAATATGTAACAATTTAATCTTGTTATCTTATATTACAAAACATAATTATTGACTGTAACGTGGAAATAAGTCCATTAGAACTTATCTTTTCAGATAAATTGCAAAAGATAATATTATCTGCTTTAGTCGCCGTCTTGTCTGCGCAAATAAAATAAATATTAAACTCAATCCTACAAAGAAATAATACAAAAATATATCGAACTAAGTCTTAAAAATGTTTTAGTCCGTTGATAACGCGCGTTTCTTTTGTTTGGAATGTTAAAACATTTTATCATCAGATGCTGACAACCGAACATCTACATGTACAAATTAACATACATATACATGTGATGCATTGTTCTGAGCCGTGGGTTCAATGCACGTCAACGGAATTCAGGATTATCAAAATAATATTTATTTTTCATTTGTTTAACAGGACATTCACTTGAAGTTACAGGAAATCGGAATATAAACAATGTTATTCTACCTTCTGTTTGAAGTAACTAGATATTTTGTGAAGTAAATACCGACGATGAAAAAGAAAAGTGCTAATTTAAATATTATAAATCATTGAACTCTAAAATATAAATACCGAAAATAATTACATTCATGCTTATATTATTTATCATTTTATTAGCGATTCTTCTACATATTTAGATAAAGTATCCCCATATAAGCACCGGATTTAATTTTTAAATAGTACCAGCCTGTATACAGATATAACGAAAACAAGTATATACTACATATACGCAGAAAAGTCCACATACATATTCACAATATTTTGATTTGACAACTTTGGATGCCAAATAAATTCTTAGCAAAATTATGTGTACGTAAATAATAAATATTACTATTAATACTAAAAATATTTTTGACTTTAACGTCCAATATTATTTATTACAAGATAATGTTTATAGTGCAAATAATAATTTTTACTATCCATCCATCATTTTATATGTTTAGAACAATATAGGAAGATGATCTACGTTTACTTTAAGTGAGTAGGCAAAACAACAATAGTTTTATGAGATATTAATTTTACGGACACTAAATGTTAATGTGGAAAGTGTACTACACAGGTTTGTTCTCTAATTAGACGCTGATATCAATTGAAAGAACACAATACAAGTAATCGTGATTTTAAAACGAAATTGATATTTTTATTAACTGAAAATTGGTAACACCTATTCGACATAAAATATAAGCGATTTAAAAAGATAAACCACATCAATTACAAAAGCATATTAAAAATATATTGTCAAAAACCCTTTTTTTTCAAGATCTTCAGTATTCCCTTATGCCAGTTGTCTTTAGGTTTTCCTCGATCATTTTTACCTTCCGTCACCTTTAGGTAAGGAAGGTATTGTCTTTGGTCAAAAAATTCGGTGGTGAGTTTTTGATGAATAAGCACGTTTTAGGGTCCCTACAATACGATTTTACTATTTTTACGATGATGTCTGTATGTGTGTGTGTGTGTGTGTGTGTGCGCGTGTGTGTGTTTGTACGTGTCTGTGTGTGTGTGTGTGTGTGTGTGTGTGTGTGTGTGTGTGTGTGTGTGTGTGTGTGTGTGTGTGTGTGTGTGTGTGTGTGTGTGTGTGTGTGTGTGTGTGTGTATGTGTGTGTGTGTGTGTGTGTGTGTGTGTGTGTGTGTGTGTGTGTGTGTGTGTATGTAACAAAATTTTCGTCTACGATAACTTCCATACTACAATTCTAAAAATTATAATTCTTTCGTATTTCTTTTCGTTACATCCATGTGAAGAGCTGATTAGATTTTGGTTAGAATTGGACAGCCGGAAGTACCTTCATTTGAAGATTTTAACAGTTTTTCTTGAAAAAACTATGTTAAATATCATTTTTTCACGTTTAATGTTATTATAAATATTAAAGAATATTTTATTCTCTATACGATTTGACTGCATTTTATACTTAATATTAAATGAATATAGAGTTAAAAAATTATAAAGAAATTAAATTTCATAAAGTAGCCATAGCTATGGAAACAGCTACTACATTAAGAAAATTTTGATTGAAAGATGTCAGTGTCAAGTGAAATTGACATAGTGTGTTTGTCTTATAATTTTACTGGAAATATAGGATCTTTTGCTATAAATTTTCTGTATGGAATTTGCATAAAATACATGCAACTGCCGGAAGGTAAAGTACAAGAAAAAGAATTTTTAGCAAGGAACTTTCTGTATGAAATTTGTGCAAAATACATAGAACTGACGGAAGGTAATGTGCTGGCTAGAGATTCACGGGCTTGGCTTGAAGCTTGAAAGCTTGGCTTGGCTTGGTTTGAAAAAGCTTGAAAAATCAAGCCAAGCCTGTCGTTCAAAAAAGCTTGACTTTTCAAGCCAAGCCAAGCTTCTGTTCCACCAAGCCCAAGCCAAACCAAGCCTAACATTTAAAAAAGCTTGAATTTTCAAGCCAAACCAAGCCTTCGACTGTCAAGTAGCTTGGTTGAAAACAAGCTTTTTCAAGCTTTTCTTAAGAAATGTTTTCGAGGCCGACAAAACCGTAATTTTATGGTGGTAACGTACTTTCTAATTGCTTCGGCACATTTTTGCGAACTTCTATGAATTGGAGTTCCCAGTAGGACCAGCCTTCATTACCTGTCAGGCTAGTAAGCTTCAAAAATTTGTAAATAGGAAACTATACCCTTCATCATTCTTATTATGCAAAGACCACTTATTTTCTCCATCTGAACCAAGAAATCGCACATTGTAGTTCGCGCACACAATCAAGTATACAAAATAAATAAAATGTTGAAAAAGTTTTAAATACATAATGATAAATGATAATATAATTTTATTGTTTTATCATTTATCTACATTAATATAAAATGTATGATGAAAAATGATAATACAAAATTTATTGCAAATGTCAATCATTACATATAGAACTATTTAATTTTTTTAAATACTTATTATTGTCAAGTTAAACGTATTTTGTATAAAAACTAATTAATTAAATACTTAAATTTTTAAGTAACTGGAATTAATTATAAGTTACGAGGTCTCGTGGCCACGTGCCAGGTCGCGAATCTGGTATTTCATTATTACTGATAAAGCAGATTGGCACACCCAGCAATGGGTAATAATCCGTGATGATATATTTATTTATTTTATTTAATTATAAGCTCAAAGCTTCAAGAAATTAGATTTGATTATCAAACAAAAAAAATTATTAAATTTATCTGATTACATTTCACATAAACCTACACTCTATCTGTTTTAACTATAGAGTGGTGGGGAGATAGGTGTAGTTTGGTCTTGTTGTTTGATTGGGTAATTGCAATAATAATTATTGCCTTTTAAAGTTGCATTATATACAATGTTTTGTTATTCTGGTATTTCCGAATCATAGAGACGAGACAATTTCTGTTTGTGGATATGTATATTTATATTCAAATATTTTCAATGCTATTTTTAGCTCTATCCCTAATAAACCGCTCTTGTCTGTGACAGGTATAAAAGACAATATCAATGTACCGCCAAAGAGAGCATTCTCTTTTAAATATTACCTTGATAATCACGGCTTATTACCTAGTTCTGGGGGTTTTTAATTTTCTTTTATCGTTGAGGGTATTTACTTTTGTGCTATTTGAATTTGGACATAATTACTGTAATTATATTTATGTATTTAACTTACATGATTCTGTACTCAAAAATCAGTAAAAATTTCATAAGAAGAGGCGAGTAGGTATTTATGTCACGAACAAACAAAATTTCGGGGAAATTTCCGTCTGTATAGGGTTTTATGATTTCCAGATGTATTTGAAGTAGGTATAAAAGAATAAAAGATCAGTCTCAGGTCATTTTCATCCCATTGTACATTCCATAATATTTATGCATTCATTTGAACACTGTTCTTGCGTGTTTGGAGACGAGTTGTTTATTTATACAGGGTGAATATGAACTATATAAATACAATAAAGTCTAACTAATGCATATGCCTACTTGAATGAATGCAGTCAACGAAAATAATAAAAGAAACATAAAAATTGAAGGGTAAATATTTAATAAAAGATAATAAATTTATGTTTATTGTATATTCTCAAAAATAAAATAAATGATTAAAATATACATTTCAATATTTTTATATTTTAATAATTACAAAGAAAAAAACACTTGGTGTAAGTTGCATAAATTTTATTTCATCGTTTTGTTTATCTTTGCGCATAAGAAGATATTTTTCAATTGTACCACAATAAATTTATGTAAAACAAAACGTGATTTATACATCGTTACGATACAATGAAACATCGACATAACATATCAATATATTGATACATCAATATTCCAATACATCGATATATATCGGATTTATCGATATTTCGATATATTTAATTTAATTCACATCGAATATTTATATTAAAATCTTGATACCGAACAGCTACTAAGGGTTTTCAAGACCCATATACCTACTGTGCATATGAGCATTTATAAAGCTTGAAAGCTTGAAATAGCTTGAAATAGCTTGAAAAAGCTTGAAAAAGCTTGATAAAGCTTGAAAATCAAGCCAAGCCTAAAATATTTAAAGCTTGAAGTTTTCAAGCCAAGCCAAGCTTTGTCTCCATCAAGCCCAAGCCAAGCCAAGCCTAACATTAAAAAAAGCTTGAAGTTTCAAGCCAAGCCAAGCTTTTTTATTTCAAGCCAAGTAGCTTGGCTTGGTGAATCCCTAGTGCTGGCCACATCAGATTTTTTTGTTTTGTTTTAAAATTAATAAAGTTATTATACTCAGTTAATTACTAATACTCTGACATTTAGAGTGCAATCTCAAATTTGGCACACTGTCACTGTATTGCCAGCTAATTAGCCAATTATTTCTAAACTTCAATTAATCCTACTCTAATTGGTCAGTAATAGAATCTTTCGTTGAAACAGGACATGTCCCATCATTATTAAAGACACTTCAGTCTATTTATCTTGAAACAAACTATAAATAAGTATATTTTATAACGTAAAGACATGAGTAGTCAACAGTAATTTTCATTTCAATCAATAACACCTCTGCCAACTTTCAAAGGTTTTCGTCTTTTAACTACAACAAACATATCAGTTGTTTCAAAGGTCACTAGTTTCATTCTTAAAAAATCGAGTAAAGATCAAACAAAACAGCAGCACGTGAAATACTCCTCTGGCGCGATGCCAGCTTCGACCTGTAGGTCAGATGCTCATCCAAAGCGCAAGCTGCAACTTGTTGGACAATGCTGGACATAGGCAACGTAACGTAACTTAAACATAGCACGGGAAAAATCAACGGGTAAAATTAGATGGGGTTTATAGCAAGTCACTGTCCTCTGCACTGATACGCAATAGATATACCAGAGGAGAACTCAGATGCTTTTTCATATATTTGATATCCTCTTGTACCCTTGGGTGTCGAGTTTTCCTTCTATGTTTCTTCTATAAATCTCATTCATTCTTTCCTGTCTTTAGCTCTGGTGCTTGCTTTTCTTGTGCTTAAGCCTTTTTTACATATTATCTCTTCAATATTGTCGTCCCAACTATTCTTTGGTCTTCCTCTGCCTCTTATTCCTGTTGTTCTTGTTTTCCATATTATCTTCGTTCGTCTTTCTTCTGGAATGTCCATACCATTGTAGTTGCTTCTCTTCCATCTTTTTGAGCGCGGGTTTTATTTCTAAATTTGTTCTGATGATCTCGCTTTTATTTTATCTTTTTTCGTCTCTTCTTATATCCTTCAAATATAAAATGATGTATGTTGTGGTCAGTGCCCGGTGCCTCAAGGGGCTCGGCACGCACGTCAATAAATATTTTTATTATAATAGAGCCACATGTTCCAAATATATTAAATGACTTTACATCTTTTAAGGGAATAATATACTTTTTAGAAAAATACAGGCTGGTCGAGTTTTTGGCGGTGTACTGAGATTTCCAAGCTACCATTTTTGGATTATTTGCTTCGTAATATTGTATCAGCTATACATGAACATTGAAAATTAGTACATATATGTAGAAAAGTCCATAGAATCGAATGGTGTAACGAAAAATAATGTATCATTTACCGTTAATTAGTTATACTCCGCCAAAGTTAAAAAAACTTGTAAGATTCCTAATCAAAATAAAAATTGGTATCTTATAAAGTAAGGCCCTTGGAATTTTTTAATTATTTTTCCCGAAATCTGCGGGTCAGAATTAAGGGAATAAAATACTTTTTAGAAAAATACAGGCTGGTCGAGATTTTGACGTTGTACTGAGATTTCCAAGCTACCATTTTTATATTATTTGCTTCGTAATATTGTGTCAGCTGTATATGAACATTGGAAATTAGTACATATATGTAGAAAAGTCCATAGAATCGAATGGTGTATGTGGCATCAATGTATCTTTTGCCGTTAATTAGTTATACTCCGCCAAAGTTAAACAAACTTGTAAGATTCCTAATCAAAATAAAAATTGGTATCTTGTAAAGTAAAATCCTTGGAATTTTTAAATTATTTTTTCCGTAATCAGCGGGTCAGAATTAAGGGAATAAAATACTTTTTAGAAAAATACAGGCTGGTCGAGTTTTTGACGGTGTACTGAGATTTCCAAGATACCATTTTTACATTATTTGCTTCGTAATATTGGGTCAGCTGTATATGAACATTGAAAATAAGTACATATATGTAGAAAAGTCCATACAATCGAATGGTGTAACGAAAAATAATGTATCTTTTACCGTTAATTAGTTATACTCCGCCAAAGTTAAAAAAAACTTGTAAGATTCCTAATCAAAATAAAAATTGGTATCTTGTAAAGTAAAATCCTTGGAATTTTTAAATTATTTTTTCCGTAATCAGCGGGTCAGAATTAAGGGAATAAAATACTTTTTAGAAAAATACAGGCTGGTCGAGTTTTTGACGGTGTACTGAGATTTCCAAGCTACCATTTTTACATTATTTGCTTCGTAATATTGGGTCAGCTGTATATGAACATTGAAAATTAGTACATATACGTAGAAAAGTCCATAGAATCGAATGGTGTAACGAAAAATAATGTATCTTTTACCGTTAATTAGTTATACTCCGCCAAAGTTAAAAAAACTTGTAAGATTCCTAATCAAAATAAAAATTGGTATCTTGTAAAGTAAAATCCTTGGAATTTTTTAATAATTTTTCCCGTAATCAGCGGGTCAGAATTAAGGGAATAAAATACTTTTTAGAAAAATACAGGCTGGTCGAGTTTTTGACGGTGTACTGAGATTTCCAAGCTACCATTTTTACATTATTTGCTTCGTAATATTGTGTCAGCTTTATATGCACATTGAAAATTACTACATATATGTAGAAAAGCCCGTAGAATGGCGTAACGGGCGTTAATGTATCTTTTACCGTTAATTAGTTATACTCTGCCAAACTTAAAAAAAATTGTAAGATTCCTAATCAAAATAAAATTTGGTACCTTGAAAAGTAAGGCTCTTGGAATTTTTTAATTATTTTTCCCGTAATCAGCGGGTCAGAATTAAGTGAATAATATACTTTTTAGAAAAATACAGGGTGGTCGAGTTTTTGGCGGTGTACTGAGATTTCCAAGCTACCATTTTTTGATTATTTGCATCGTAATATTGTATCAACTACACATGCACATTTAAAATTTGTAAAAATATGTAGAAAAGTCCATAAAATCGAATGGCGTAACGGGCATTAATGTATCTTTTACCGTTAATTAGTTATACTCCGCCAAAGTTAAAAAAACTTTTGTTACAATGTAGGCACATTTTACACATTTCTTACACAAACAACATATGTTTTCATCTTTCAAAATATTAGCTACTAGCCGCTTAAAAACTAAATATATCTTCCGTTGAGATCTCCCAAGTAATTACATTCATAATATTGATGTAAATAGTGACACATTTATTTATATTTAGATTTCCCTAAAACAATATCCCCTTCGCCGAATTTCCAATAAGTTAATACATATAAAAACTTCATTCATTGCTTATTTATTCACGAAATAACTTCCGAGAATATCGACTCAAATGAACTGTCCCAGTAGAATCCACTGCCACAGCTCTGCACTAAGAACCGGGAAGCCGGGAGGAAACTTCTAGAATCGTCAGTATTTTTATTCTTTGAAGGCCAAGATCGTTCCCAGCTTGGCCTAATATCTTCTAAGCGATCCCACTTCTCAGAACTGGCTGTTCTTATCTTTAGAAGTTTGTGTCATCAAGCTAATATAGAATGAGAAGATGTAATAGTTACGGAGTGCGCGAAATATCATTTAATTTCAAAACAAATTAAAGTAGTTCTTTCTGTCGTAAAACGTACATTTTTTTCTTAAAATGTAGTAAATATTTATTTGAACACAATATTGTTTCAAAATATTATATTTAAGATAAGAAATTTACGGATATTTACTGAAAATATATTATCTTACTTTGTGTTTTTTTGGGCAGCCTGTATATATTTAAAGTATAATAATATCCTTGTTTATTACAGTTATATAAGTAAATACGTTATTCGCATGTTTCGAAATTTGTGAACAAATGTTGTTGTCTGTCTCAGCTACTATTTTATTTTAGTGAAATTTTCGAAATTTGTATAAAATTATATTTTGTTTTCATGTTGAATTACTTAAATATAACTATACCATATTTCAGAGCTGAACTTATAAATTTATTTACAATTTTTTCTAAAATTTAAACTTATTTATATGAGGTTACGCTAGAATTATTAAAAATAAGACACATGGTTACATTTGTCACAACGTAAGTTAACTTATTTGACGTTTCTGACAATTTGATAAAACGTCAAGCATTTATTTATTTTTTGTTCAATTCCATGGCTGTCGATATTTTCAACATTTTCATAATTAATTTCTGTCGTTACAAAGCATGTAGGTAATTCTATTTATTGATTTAGATGCAGAATTTTATGCCCTATAACTTTTATTTGTCGTGTTTTTGCTTAAAATTATTAGGCGAGTAGGAAATTGCAAAAAACTGATTTCCCATATTAATCTTCTATGTACACCTTTAAGACAGACACACGGTATATTATATATTACCCATTGCTGGGTGTGCCAATCTGCTTTGTACACATTTTGGTAAAGATGATGACATATTTGTACCGTGCGGGCGTGTACTAGGCGTCCCCTCACAGGCACTCATTGCTGGCGTGGAGAATGCACCACAGGGGTCAATTTTGTGCCATTTAAAATTCGAAATATTTGACGTCGGTCGGGATCGAACCCGGTTTCCCAGAATCGTGACCAGACACAGGCACGCGGCCATAAGACCCAAAAAAAACATTTTCAATTGACAATTTCCCGTATTAAATTTTACATAACATATAAAGTTGCATGCAACTAAATTTATATATCATATATTTAATAGTTTCATATATCTTAGCTTACAGTTATGTAACTATGTATATATTGCATGTACGTATACTCGTATGTGAATACAAATAAAATATGTAAATGGATAGACATGATTGGCTTGCACATATTGTAATAAGGCTATTTTATAACTTTGTTTCATATCTTACAATTTGAATTCAGCAGCCATGAGTAACGCAGGAACGAAATATAGTGAAGCATTATCCTTGGTAAAAATTTGTTATATATCATTACCAAAATCTGGAAAAAATTGTAGTACACTGAATAGTCGATGACAATAATAATAATATTATTATTCCCAATACGCCCCTGGCTCTAATATTCTATTTATTGCCATTTTAATCAATTTTCATCTTATTTTCTTTTCCAACCATCCATTTCATTCTTCCTATTTAACCAACACAAAACATTGCATTCGTTTTGGCTCGTATCCAGAAAGCTTGAGAAAAGCGTAGTATTTGAGCGTAGTACTCATGTGTAACTAGCCCAAGTGTTCAACTTGACTAGTATGGGAGCGGTAAGTGGACACTGTTGCTCTTTGTTCTAAGGCAACTGACATATGTGTAGCACATATGTATGTACAAGGCGGTGCGTTTGAACTCTGAGGTCAAATGTGAAAGATTTAGGACAAACGCACCTACGATAATTCCACTACATTTTTAATAGGTGTCACTTTTTTTCTAATAATAGTTGTTTGTAATCGACAGGCCTTATTGATTTCTTTATGCTTCATTTGAGGGTTTACAACAAGTTTGGAATTTGATTAATTTTACTTCGTGTTTAACTTGGAAATTGTGATGGTTTCAAATTTTAAACATTTACAATTGCAATCACGATGTAAAATACAGGGAGGCCTAGAAACATCCTTTTTTGGAGGCGACAAAAATAAAAAGTATTGCTGATACACAAAATTTATTTTTGAATAATGAAAGAACACAATTTCAAGTATTAAATCATGCAGTTTTGAACTAAACATCTTTTTGCTCGAAACGTATCTAGAGAAGCTCATATGTAAGACAGGATCGCGTGAGGAATAATTTGATGTATGAAAAATGTATGGTTAGGAAGAATGTTGTTAAGAGGAATGAGCCAGTTGAGATGGTTTGGTCATGTCAAGAGAATGATGAGTGCTTGTAAAGCATATATACCTTGGTGAAGTCAAGGGATGGTCGAATTGATAGAGAAATTGAAAGGAGAGTGAGTGCGGGGTGTAAGGTAATGGGTGCTCTAGAGAAGCTCGGTTAAGTGTGTACCATGGAGTGTTAGTGCCTACTTTGAAGTATGAAAGCGAATGTTGGGCATGGACGGGAAATGAGGTATTTACGTGGTGTATGTGGATATGTAAGACAGGATCGCGTGCGGAATAATTTGGTGTATAAAGAATGTATGGTTAGGAAGAATGTTGTTAAGAGACTTGGAATGAGCCAGTTGAGATAGTTTGGTCATGTCAAGAGAATGAAGAGTGCTTGTAAAGCGTATATACCATGGTGAAGTGAAGGGATGGTCGCATTGCTAGAGAAATTGAAAGGAGAGTGTGTGCGGGGTGTAAGGTAATGGGTACTCTGGGTACGTTTGTTCGAACCGTAAACATATCTAGAGAAGCTCGGTTAAGTGTGTACCATGGAGTTCTAGTGCCTGCTTTGATGTATGGAAGCGAATGTTGGGCATGGATGGGAAAGCATAAAAAAGAGTGACTGCCATGGAAATGAGGTATTTACGTGGTGTATGTGGATATGTAAGACGGGATCGCGTGAGGAATAATTTGGTGTATGAAAAATGTATGGTTAGGAAGAATGTTGTTAAGAGAGTTGGAATGAGTCAGTTGAGATGGTTTGGTCATGTCAAGAGAATGAAGAGTGCTTGTAAAGTGCATATACCTTGGTGAAGTCAAGGGATGGTCGAATTGATAGAGAAATTGAAAGGAGAGTGAGTGCGGGGTGTAAGGTAATGGGTGCTCTGAAAACGTTTGCTCGAAACGTAAACGTATCTAGAGAAGCTCGGTTAAGTGTGTATAATAGAGTGCTAGTGCCTGTTTTGATGTATGCAAGCGAATATTAGGCATGGACGGGAAAGCATAAAAAGAGAGTGACTGCTGTGGCAATGAGATTGTTACATGGTGTATGTGGATATGTAAAATGGAATCGCGTGAGGAATAATTTGATGTATGAAGAATGTATGGTTAGGAAGAATGTTGTTAAGAGAGTTGGAATGAGTCAATTGAGATGGTTTGGTCATGTCAAGAAAATGAAGAGTGCTTGTATGAGATGGTTTGGTCATGTGGAGAGAATGAAGAGTGAACGGCTTGTAAAGCGTATATATCATGGTGAAATTGAGGGTGTTCGATTCCCTAGCCGTCCATTGTGTAAGTGGATGGATAATAAGGTGTTAAAAGAGTGAAAGTTTCCGAGTGTGAACAGAAGAAGAGCGTGTTCTCTGTTAGCAACTTCAATATCATCAAAACTAGCAATCTCTTTCACTATTTTAAATGATAAAAATAATTCTACAACTTATTTTAGTGCAGTTAAGATTTTCAGTGGTAAAAAATTAACACAGGCGTAATTTTTTAGTGTAAATATATTTTTTTAAATTATATCTTTAGTGGGCAGACTGTGTGGCGTGATAAATTTGTGTATATAAATATTTGACATTGATAAATATAATATTTAAAGTACAGTAAATACGTTGATTTACAAAAATAGCAGAAGGCCCTACATCTTGCCATATTAACATCTGATTTTCATATATTTACATTATTAATCCATTTTATACAATGTATTCTATTCAAACGAAAAATCTTAATGAATTATGTAAATTAACAGCGAAAGTTAAATCTATATACATATACATAGATGCTAAATCACAGTTATTAATTTATAATAACTATTTTTCACAAATCAAACCAAAAAAATGCATTTTCTCTTTTCTCTACACCACATATTGGGAGCAGCATTTTGTCTTTGTTTCCAATTGTTCGCTAAATAAGGACAACACATGCCTTGCATACACCATACATGTATGGTAGAAAAAGAAAAAATATCTGACCTATTATTGTTGATATAAAAATAGTCGAAGGTTCGATTTGACAGAGGTGAAAGGTCAAATTGTTCCTTATATGTTATTATAACCTTTGGAGAAAAAACGCCAAATAAATTTAAAACGTGGTCTTAGGAATTTATTTTCGAAATTAACGACAATGTAAAATTGGTTACAGATAATTAATTAACGCTCAAAATAAACAAGTTCTATAATATTTCTAAATGAATATCCTTAGACGTTAACTACTAAACTTTATAAATTAGGTGTCTTTTGAATCTGTCAATTAATACACAAGTAATAATGAAATATGTGTGTTTCATTTTTAACTAAGGGGATCGTCTACGCTTTACTAAATGACGGAAAAGAGACTGCATTTCTACCAATTATGCGAAATCTGTTAGTAATTTTAACATGTTTATTAAAAAAACTAGCTATTATGTCTGTAACTTTTTATGTTTGCAATATCTGTAGCTATAAAATTATTGAGTTTTGATTAATTTTCAAGTTAATTTTTCGAATAAAGAATAAATATTTTAAAATATTAAAAAGTTACATATAGTATGACTAGCGAGAGAAAGTTGACGTTAAGATTATTTAATAAATGTGGTTTCTTTTGAAAACATTTCTCAATATTTGATTTGAAAGGAAACTGACCCTTATGTATTCCGTTACAGAAGATTAGAATTGTACTCAATACCAGGAGGCATTTAAAATGACCTTAGCAACAGGATTCAGAGATGTATTTAAATAATTTAATACAGCAAAATCTAGTTCATTTGTCTCAGATGTAAGCAGCCCTCGAGTCGGAATTACTGTTAGAGGATATGAAAAATAATCCAGTTTCATAGAATTGCTAAACTAAATAGTTTAAAGATCAAAATATTTTGTTATAATCAATATAAACGAAAAATGTTTAAAATATTTTAAACGCATCCCTGTTTGGATAGACAGTTACCCTAGTCGGCCATTTATTTTCAGCCAGATATAGTAATGTATTTCTGTGATTTCCTGGTCCAATATTTAAATGGGTTCAAGCAAAAAATTCATACTTGAATATTCCATACAATTCTATTCTTCTCTAGGGTTTCAAAAGAAACCACATCTATAATATCATGTTTTCTAAGAGCGAGAGTTTAAATTTTATTAGAAATGAATGACAAATACTGTCATTATTAGTAAAAACCTGAGATGTGTTTTGTGTATTTTCAACGCTAAATTATAAATAAAAAGTTATAATATCAAGTTATTTTAATAACATGACAAAAATAAGTTACAAATTCGTAACAGATTTTGCATAATTAGCAAATATTTAGAGCCTCAAAAACTAAAGATGCATTCACAAATGAAAATTAGGTTTATGGTTTTTGTTTAGGTTTAAGTAAGTCATTCATAAATGTAAGTTTAAATTACCTTAAAATTAGTTTTGATATGTACAGATATATGCGTAAATGCTTCAAAAACAAGATTAAAATATCAGTAGAGCAGTACATAACAAGACACCTGTGCGCCGTGAAACTGTCATTCGCTTGGCATTATTGGTTATATTTCAGCAATTAAGTTATGACAGTCTCCTTGTTCTCCTTGCACTTGTTTAAAAAGCCGAATCCACCAAGTGGATACTAGATAAAGATGGGTGTATATATCTATATCATTTCAGGCTCGTTCTAAATCATAAACCTAAAGTTTGGACCTTCCAATGTTTAGCTTTATGATTTAGATTTAGAGACCCTAAATTCTGAAGTGTGAATGGAGTCATTACATAATATGAGGCCAAACTCTTTAAATATAAAGTATAAACCATAAATCTAAACCTAATTTTCATTTGTGAATGCACCTTAAGAGAATTATGACTTCGATTTTTGTGCGTCTTTGACAGACCTTTGAAAAGCTGAACGACCCCCCCCCCACTCCCATAGTTTTGTGATAATTCAATAAATAATATTAATCGATTGTGATTCGTTTGTGATAAATCTACAGCAAACCATTTCGTTTGTACATTAATAGTTTTAATAATAGTAATAGGTGTCAGGTTGATGACAGTCCTACAGTAATAAATTTAAATCTAAGTGGAACTTCCAGTAACACAGAACGCAGTATAACGCAAAGAAAAAAAATAAATTTCGCACATTACCTTTGTTGTAGTAATGGAACATTATGCACACATGAGGACAGCTTCATCGTTCCTGAAACCAAAACATATAACGTTTAGAATAATAAAAGAAAACTCTAATTATAATACAGATAACGAAAATTTCATGTTAGTATGGCCAGAAGGAAAAATAATAGATAAAAATCTGATGTGGCCAGCACATTACCTTCCGTCAGTTCTATGTATTTTGTACAAATTTCATACGGAAAGTTCCTTGCTAAATTAAATATTCTATTTCTTGTACTTTACCTTCCGGCAGTTGCATGTATTTTATGCAAATTTCATACAGAAAATTATTATTTTGTGACGTTTTCTATATACAGTGTAATGTATCTGCAGAAATAAAAGATTTATTATTATTATTATTATTATTATTATTATTATTATTATTATTTCTTGTACATTACCTTAAAGCAGTTGTATGTATTTTATACAAATTCCATACAGAAAGCAAAAGATCCTATAGCTATTTCCAGTAATATTATAAGACAAACACACTATGTCAATTTCACTTGACACTGACATCTTTCAATCAGAATCTTCTTAATATAGTAACTGTTTCCATAGCTATGGCTACTTTATGAAATTAAATTTCTTTATAATTTTTTAACTCTATATCCATTTAATATTAAGTATAAAATGCAATCAAATCGTATAGAGAATAAAATATTCTTTAATATTTATAATAACATCAAATGTGAAAAAATTATATTTAACATAGTTTTTTCAAGAAAAACTGTTAAAATCTTCAAATGATGGTACTTCCGGTTGACCAATTGTAACCAAAATCTAATCAGCTCTTCATATGGATGTAACGAAGAAGTATACGAAAAAATTATAATTTTTGTAACTGTAGTATTAGAGTTATCGCAGACGAAAATTTTGTAACACACACACATACACACATCCACACACACACACATCCACACACACACATACAGACATCATCGTAAAAATAGTAAATTCGTATTCTAGGGACCCTAAAACGTGCTTATTGATTAAAAACTCATCATCGAATTTTTTGACCAAAGACAATACCTTCCTTACCTAAAGGTGACGGAAGGTAAAAAACGAATCACCATACTGAGCACTTACTTGAGTCTATGCATGCCTTACGTCTCGATGTAGAGAAAAGCATCACAGGAGTCGCTTTTGTGATGTATTTGCAAAGTATTTTAGAGTGATATTACAATATAACTAACAATTATTGCAGTTATTTAAGGAGATGAAGAACTTTATTTTGCATATAAAATTGCATTGTTCAACAAGGCTATTATTTCTACAAACAGTTAATCTTGGAAATGTTGTAAAGGGTTAAAAATTGGAACAAAATTAAAATACAAATTAAACTTTCAAGGCTTTCAGTAATAACTCATGTCACGCTATCAAATATCTTAATCAGTAATATTCAATTATTTAAAGATTTAAATAACAATTATTTATTTCATCATTGCTTACCATTCGCCCTTAGATATGATCTCATATGTAAATTTTTACCATATCCAGCAGCTTACAATCAGTCAGACAAATAATCATGCATTTCTCGCAGGAATTTCACAATAATAGTTTGACTAACTGAAATATCACAATAAACCACGTAGATTGTTCGTGTTGATTGCTCAGTGATTTTCGCTGAATATTTTCTTGATTGATAGTAGTAGAAGGCGTGAAGGTACATAACTATTTGTTCTTTGATTAGTAACTTATACATATTTATGATATTTCAGATCAAAGCGGTGAAATGTGCATAAAAATCTTAAATGATATGAGATCATTGTTAAAGGTAGCGAACATGTCATCCGAGATAATGATTGAGTGGGTGGAGCAATTATTTAAACAATTTCTTGAAATTGTCGTAAATTTGGATCAAAATAGCAAGGATTACTAAGTGTGACATAAAACTATTTTGGCAGGTTACTCTCTCCAAAATAATAACACGTTAAAATCGAAAGGATGTTTGAAATAGAATCCAAAGCTTGAGTTCCAATAACACTACATTATTATTGTTATTGTTATTCGTGTCCAAACTATATACATAATATGATAAATATATAAAACATTACAACAAATATTTTTCACTCCTTAGATACTGAAGTGACCGATTTTCGGTAGCGAAATACCGCATCTGGGCCACATGGAGTGAGTTAGCTGAGCTTGTTGTTATAACCATATAAATAGTCAAATTTGGAAATTATAAATTTTTTCGCTTACCTGAAGAACAAGAACAATCGTTTTACATTATTTGCAGTTTCCAGCATAAGTAAATATGTAGGTATGTATTTAGATTAATAAAAATTAACGATTCACAAAAATATTTAAGCTAATCCTCATTTTTGGATTAGTGAATTCTATTCTATCCCGGTATTTAAAATTTAATCTTCATGTTATTATAGTTCCGGTGGCTCAATGGTTAGAGCAACGCCTCATGTCATGAGTGCCCTCGGGGCTCTGAGTTCGAATCCCACTAAGGCATGGATGTGTGTGAATGTGAACCCAATCTGTAATTGGGATTTAATCCTGTTGAGGGGCTTAAAAAAGGTAGTTACTATATTTTAAGAAATATGCTGTCAAAATTAAAGTAAAATTCGCTTAATCTTTTTTGTGACTCGGGCTGTAAATGGCGGGAGGTATTGTGTTGGCCACACCAGATTATTTGACGATTGAATTGACACAAAAAATACTTCTCTCACGCGTTAATGGTTATGGTAGAGCCCTTGTTACACTTGATAATTAAATAACTATTAAAATATCAGACAAAAAATAATATATTCTTAGAAATTTGGGATATTAAAAGCCTGTGACGCTAATAATTTATTCCGAGCATAGAAAGAAATAAAACAGTAATTTAAGTCTATTAGAAATTTGTTCCGGAGAATTGAGGTATTTCAAAAGTATAAAAGCAATGACACTGAGGCGAACAAAGGGTACTATTAACTATGATGATAGTATTTACTAGACAATGTGCCTAGAACTATTAATTAGTGGAAGGCCACCAACGAATAGACCCAGGTGCGACATTATGTACATATGCGTACGATATTGCGAAAGACACACACAATAGAATACAACACATGTGGCTAACATATTTATGGGTTTTTCAAAAACACTTTTGAAATCTTGAAAACAACAAAGGCTACCTTATTGAGTTTATAAAATTCTAATTTTTCGTAGGAGTCGATAATGTTGTGTATTGTAATTTCTATATTATATAAAAATATTAATATTTGCACATCATTTATCTACTATGAGTAAGATGGGGTCTCGTGGCCGCGTGCCTGAGTGTCTAGTCGCGAATCTGGGGAACCGGGTTCTCGATCCTGACCGACGCCAAATATTTCGAATTTTAAATGGCACTAAATTGACCCGTATGGTACACTCTCCACGCCAGCAATGAGTGCCCGTGAGGTGACGCCTGGCAAACGCCCGCACGATACAAATATATCATCACCATTACCGATATCTGCGTACAAAGCAGATTGGCACACCCAGCAATAAGTAATATGCCGTGATGATATATTTTTTCCGTTGGAGTATTTTGATGAAAATTGGTGTACTCATGTTTTTTGGTACGAGGAATTTACTGGTGAGGTCGTTGAAGGTGTATCACACACCCATTTTTGGGTATAAGGGTGTAGTGGTTTAAAAAAGGGTCGAAATTTTTTAAAAATAAAAAAATCAGAAAAATTGAATTTAAGTAGTTTGAAGGGTGTAGATTTAAGATTTTAAAACCGCAGGTCGATATCTCGTTTCTTTTCCGAGATATTTGCCCTCAAAATTTTGCAAAAAAATGCCCATTTTTGGGCCATATCCCAAAAATGGTTAATTATACGCCCCTGCCGATAGCACCATTAGATTCTACGAGCAAAATTACATAAGCATACAAATTTTCATAATTTTTGAATAGCTATCACAATCTCCAGAAGGAAAAGACTGAAAACGGCCAAAAATCGCAAAAAATCTAAGGTGTACCCCTTGGGATTTTTTCAGTTTTTGACGATTTTAAAGAATATTTAATAATAAATGTATCCGTTGGAATATTTTGATGAAAATTGGTATACTTATGTTTTTTGGTACGAGGAATTTACTGGTGAGGTCGTTGAAGGTGTACCACAGACCCATTTTTGGGTATGAGGATGTAATGGTTTTAAAAAAGGTCGAAATTTAAAAAAAATAAAAAAATCTGAAAATTTGTATTTAAGTAGTTTGAAGGGTGTAGATTTAAGATTTTAAAACCGCAGGTCGATATCTCGTTTCTTTTCCGAGATATTTGCTCTGAAAATTTGATTAAAAATGCCCATTTTTGGGCCATATCCCAAAAATGGTTAATTATACACCCCTGGCGATATCACCATTAGATTCTACGAGCAAAATTACATAAGCATACAAATTTTCATAATTTTTGAACAGCTATTACAATCTCCAGAAGGAAATGCTGAAAACGGCCAAAAATCGCAAAAAATCTAAGGTGTACCCCTTGGGATTTTTTCAGTTTTTGACGATATTAAAGAATATTTAATAATAAATGTATCCGTTGGAATATTTTGATGAAAATTGGTATACTTATGTTTTTTGGTACGAGGAATTTACTGGTGAGGTCGTTGAAGGTGTATCACACACCCATTTTTGGGTATGAGGGTGTAGTGGTTTAAAAAAGGGTCGAAATTTAAAAAAAATAAAAAAATCTGAAAATTTGTATTTAAGTAGTTTGAAGGATGTAAATTTAAGATTTTAAAACCACAGGTCGATATCTCTTTTCTTTCTCGAAATATTTGCCTTCAAAAATTGTACGGGGGATACGATAGTTATTACAAATATACACTGTGTTTGAAAAAGTGGATACACCCTTTCACTCGCTTATTATTGCAGATACGCATATTGCTTATACGACATGATTTAATCAGTGTAATATATGTACTATTTTTTAAAAATTTATTAGTATTAACATCAGTAATGGATACAGAAACATAATGATGACATATTTGTACCGTGCGGCCTTTTACCAGGCGCCCCCTTACGTTAATAATAAATAATAATAAATAAAATACTTCATTATTAGACCTCGAACTTTTCATCACACCCACATCAAATTTCACACTAAATTATAAATCAGTTAATTTTATTAGTTGCCATTTTCAAATAACAATAATAAATTAAGAATTATACTTTTTATGTTCTTTTAACGTTTTAACATTGTAACAAGACAATAGATAATGAAAGAAATAATTACGTTGTTATATTATGTTAAATAAAACTGTATCACGATTTTTTACATATTTCATCTCCAACATTATACAGGCTGTCTCACAATTCGCGCCCCAGAGCGAATGAGGAAACACGAGACTGCACTCGGATGTGTAATTTCGAAGAAAAAAAAATCCAGCTTAAAAGATATTCGAGAAAAGACGTCTTAAAATTGACCAAACAGAGACCTTCACCTTTAACGTGTTTTTGCCGTAATTTTACGTTACTAGGGTTTTATACAAATCAAATCTTCTTTAAAATGTGTGGGCGACTGTAGCTACAGCACGTTGTACTGTACGATATAAATGATGATCTCGGATGACACCTTCGCTAACCTAAATTTGTTGACAGTGAAAAGTCAGCTCTAAAGTGTCAAAATTACAGTGAGTCAAACAAATTTTGTAACTCACTAGTAGTATTTTTAAAACCTAGCAACCAGTTTTATTTTGTAATAATATCATCACACCTCAATATATCCTTCCGGGATTGGTGGATTAAAAAGTCTTGTAACTCCGTTATGCAAGCAGCCGCAAATTATTTTCTTCTATTTGTTGGCAACCTATTGTCGTCGGCAAGTTTCAGTTTCGTCTGGGGCGCGAGTTGTGAGACATCCTGTATACTTACTGTAAAACAGATTTTTGGCCCAATCATAAAATATGTTATACCATAAGTCGAAAACAAAATGATGTTATTTTTATTTATAAATTTATACCACAAACCTACAAACTATTAATAGTTATGTGGTAATCTAAGACACAATTAAAATGTATTTTTAAAAGTTTGTGCTATTTATGCAAATTAAAAACAAGAAAAACATCGTGTTTCAATGTAATGTTTACGTTTTGAACTTTTTTACCATATAATTTTGCGAAATAATGATTTATAGACAATTATTGTGATTTATTTCTTATAATTTGAATGTATTGACATTTGAGACATCAATTTGTTTATTTTTCTTGACTGACAGATAGTGAAATTGCAAAGACGAAGATTAAAGAATGGAGCAATTAAATTGGATCACAAGGACTGAAGGACGGTATAAATATACCAAGAAAGAAATTGCACCAACTAACAAATTGTATCTCATTTTAAAAATTTCTATTTTATTAGTGGCGTAAGAGCCCTTGTGGACCAAGGTCTACATATAAATTAGAGTATGTAATTAAATTAAAATAACGAATATAATTATAAATGTAAACGAAGAGACAGTGGTTTACAAAGATTAATTTTTATATGTATTTCATTTTAGTGTTTTTTTGTTTCTCCACACAACATATTATAATACCTGACTGATAATTTCATTTGTTTTATTGTCACAACCATTGTTTTTATTTAACCTACAAATTTCATACCGAGAGTTTTTACCTTTTTACCGTGCTCAAAATCGCGTATCGAGATATTGGTAAATGAGCACGTTTTAAGGTCGCTAGAATCCAATTTTAACGTTTTCACAATGATGTCTGTGTGTACGTGTGTGTATGTGTGTGTGTGTGTGTGTGTGTGTGTGTGTGTGTGTGTGTGTGTGTGTGTGTGTGACAAAATTTTCTAATGTGATAACTCTAATACTGCAATTCCAAAAATTATAATTCTTTCGTATTCCTCTTCCTTACATCCATGTGAAGAGCTGATAAGATTTTGGTTATAATTGGTCAACCGGAAGTACCCTCATTTGAAGATTTTAACAGTTTTGCTTGAAAAAACGATGTTAAATATCATTTTTTTCACATTTAATGATAATGTGAATATTAAAGAATATTTTATTCTCTATACGATTTGAATGCATTTTATATTTCATATTAAATGGATATAGAGTTAAAAAATTATAAAGAAATTAAATATCATATATATTAGCTAGCTATGCTGTAACTCTGGAAACAGTTGCTATATTAAGAAATTTCTGATTGAAACGTGTTAGTGTCAAGTGCAGTTGACAGTATGTTATAATTTTACTGGAAATATAGAATCTTTTGTTAGAAACTTTCTGAATGGAATTTGTATAAAATACATACAACTACCTTAAGGTAATGTACAAGGAATATAATCTTTTGCAAGGAACTTTCTGTATGACCTTTATACAAAATACATAGAACTGACGGAAGGTAATGTGCTGGCCACATCAGATTTTATATTTCATTTAAAATTATAATTTGATTTTAGGAAATAAACTTTTTAAGTTGCTCTTAAGGTAATTATTTTTTAAAATGTGTTACAAGATATACGAAGATAACGATTGTCGTTAAGTAGACGCAACGAATTTCACAATAGCGATTTCGTTATGATAACGATTGGTTAAGTGAATATTTTACAGAATCCCTATTAATATCTACATTACATAACAAACTTCGATCTTTAGTTAAATTTGAAATGCAATTATTAGAACCACAAACCAAAATCAGTTAGTGCCATAATGAATACATCCCATGTGACTATGATTATTGCGGAATTTGAACTGAAATATTGCACACAACAAACTGTACCTAGTATTTATAACTATGTAACAAATAACACAGTAAACCACTTAACCACAACTGAACTATAAGTGGCATTATATTAATTTACATGGTTTTTATTCTTTTTATGGATGTATTATTAAAGGCCTGTTCCTTTTGTGTACTTGTGCGCCACTGGCTCATTCAGTACAGTACCCACATGATAATAATTTCTGGCGCCCATTTAGTCTCCGACTCTTAATTGAACCTAATGAGTGCTAATGGCACTGCGGGTTTGCTAAACCGATCTTAACTTCGCTTACAAAATTTTTGCCTTTGGAAAGAATTTTGTTCCGCTTAAAAGATGAAAAAATATATTTAATTTTAACACTTCTGTGTTCTTGATAAAATTTATTTGAATTGTAATCTAATAGGTTGATTTTATTTCGTTGAAATGCAGTCTGGAACAAATTTTTTTGTTACGCACAATACAGAAAATTGACGTAGGTTTTTATATGCTAATCTCATTAATTATTCACGCTACAGACTGTTGATGTAGGTCTTAACTTATGATCCTGATGTTTTGAGAATTTTTTTTATAGTTTTATTTATACCAAATAACGTTTAATCAAATTGTCGCGGGAAACAAAATATCACAATTAACTTGTTTTCATTTTGACAGTTTAGTTTTTTCGATTTGATGCAGCAAAATGTCATATAAGCTAGATATTCGTAAAGGAATTTACAATCTTGTTGGGCGAATGCCTAGTGCGATATTGTTGCAGATTATCGCGAGTACGATATCTCTGTGGCAACAATTTATCGAACAATAAAAGATTATGAAGAAGGTATACCCTGTGTTAATGTTCCCAAAAGTGGTCGCCTAAAAATTTTGAGCCACATGAGAGAACAAGGATTAATAGCAGCCGATAAAGACAAAGTTGGAGTGTCACAACGAACTGTAGCTAGAAGATTCAATGTTTCGAAGACCACTGTTTATAGAACACTTTCTCGAAATGACGTAGTGTTTCGAAAAAGAAGAAAGGCACCAAAATATACCGTGTAGTGCGTTAAGGCGAGAAATATTTTACTCTGTCCCATTCAGAGATGAAAGGAAACGATGGTTTTTATACTAATGACATGGAAAACACACCAGACAATGTCTTGTTCAAAGGTAAATCTAAATTTAAGGATAGTATTTTGTATAATTTTTTATAATTTTTAAATACACATGACGACAATGATGATATAATGTTTTAGCCTGATCTAGCTTTATGCCATTACGCCAGAATAACTAGAGACTGGTATAACGAAAACAACATAGACTTTGTTCCGAAATTGGACAATCCTCCCAATGTACCTCAAACTCGACCAATAGAAGAATTTTGGTCAATATTGACCAGAAAAGTGTACGACAAGGGATGGGAACCTGCAAATGAAGAACAATTACAACGTCGCATTGAGCAAAAGATTCGAGAAATCAAGTCAGATGTTGTCCAGAGGATGATGAGGCAAGTCAGAAGAAAATTAAGGGCCATTGAAGATAATGGTACATTATCAATAATTTAAACGTTAAATATTAATTGTTATACTTATTGTTAATTGTTGTAATAATTAGTTTTAAAAAAGTTATCAGTATTTAAAAAATTTCGCAATACTTTAGGACCATACTTCTTTACTTATATCTTTTCTGGGTGAAAATTTTAGTGTTTCAATATTAGTAAACTCAGATAATTACGTAGATTTATTGAATCCGTTCACTAAAATCTGTTATGATAAATATTTGACATTGGTGAGATATGAATACGAATCTTTTGTGCCAAAACCTTCCTGTGGCACAATGTATTGTTTGCGGTCATCAAACAATATACTCATACGAGTATGTAGAATATTCGGTGTTGCCAAACTTGTCTTCCGTTAAGAAGATCAAGTCAATAAGAAGTTTGGTGAGCGTGGGTGTGATAATCGGGCAATCTCGCCAACTGTAACGGACGGAGTGTGCCACATGTGCACACATCACACAAGAGAACAGACAGAGGCACGCCCACAATCGCATACGAGACGTCGCCCACATCTTATATTGATTGAAATTATGTACATTAGGCTTCGTTACAACTGATGTATTTATAATAGTAAATACTTTAAATATATCATTAAGTCTTATTTATTATCAATACTGGGTAGTGGCTTAATTTATTGATATTATTAGATGATCTTTACAGATGAAATGTGGTTGGATGAAGTTGTTTGTATTATAATCAAAGTTTATGCGATAAAAAACCTATCATATTATTAAACTTAAAACAGCTGTAAAAATTTAAAGATTTCAAAAATTCAGTACCACACTTTTTTTACCTAAAATTTCTTAATATACTTATGAAATATTTTTGTAACATTGATACTTTCGTCACACATTTATACATATTAAAAAATCCAAATGATTTTAGATTTTACAATGTTATGATTTGTACTTTCTTCTTCATTCATTATTTTGGAAGGTAACAGTTTGTTGTCAATCATTTTAAATGTAACTATATGGCAATGACCAGAGCTGGGCAAAGTACCGGAAAGAAGTACTTGAAGTACAAGTACCAAGTATCTTGATGTTTTTAAAAGTACTTGAAGTACAAGTACTTTTTTAGTTTCTAAAGTACTTGAAAGTACCAAGTACTTAAAAAAGTACTTGTACATTTGGGTGCAAGTACTTTTTCAGATAATTAATATTTTTCAGATTATATGGACCTTAAAAGGTGATTGTTGACAAAAATTTCAATATGCGACATTTATTTGGTTATTTAAAACAAGAGTTCCTCGCTGGGACTGCCGTATCACCTAGCGATCTCATGACGTAAAATTGACGACATATGATCGCCATGCGATGCGAGGAGCTGTACCGAGATGTTAGAATGACGTCATTTTTACGTTATGCGATCGCCAGGCGATACGCAAAGTCCTAGCACTGTAGTTAGGTAATACAAACATTTATGTATATGTAATATGCGCAAATTAGAATTAATTTATTTATGCCAAAAAAATTGCAAATATATCTTTACTTTCATATTATCGCTGAAAATATATTTATTAATGAAATTCACATGACACCACACCTCTGCAAAAGAAACACTGACAGACAAACAAAGTAATTCAAGTAAATTTAAAGTAAATTAAATAAAATAAAAATAAAATAAATATATCATCACGGCTTATTACCCATTGCTGGGTGTGCCAATCTGCTTTGTAAGCAGATATCGGTAAAGATGATATATTTGCACCGTGCGGACGCTTACCAGGCGTCACCTCTCGGGCACTCATTGCTGGCGTGGAGAATGCACCACAGGGGTCAATTTTGTGCCATTTAAAATTGGAAATAATTGGCGTCGGTCGGGATCGAACCCGATTCCCCAGATTCTCGACCTGACACTCTGGCACGCGGCCACGAGACCCCGTAAAGTAATTCAAGTACATTTAAAATACTTCAAGTACATTTAAAATACTTCAAGTACATTTAAAGTACTTCAAGTACATTTAAAGTACTTCAAGTATTTTTCATTGTACTTCAAGTATTTTTCCAAGTACCAAGTACATGTGAATAGATTTACTTTGTCAAGTACAAAGTACTATAAATAGAAAGTACTTCAAGTACAGTACTTGAAGTACTCAAAGTACTTGCAAGCCTAATAAAGTACTTTTCTTGCAAGTACTGCCCAGCTCTGGCAATGACATAGGTCCATGTCCATTGATAAAAAATCTGGTGTGGCCAACACAATACCTTCCGTCATTTACAGCCCGAGTCACAAAAATGATTAATGTAATCC
>OY720461.1:44741893-44856893 GCA_963082715.1 Harpalus rubripes
GGTTAATTGTCAAGTTTTGAAAAAAAAACAAATAAAAATTTATTTTTATAAACTTTTATTACTTTACTACAAGCAAGCAAACTTAAAAGAACACTATATATGCTTTGTTTGTTCAGAATAAAAAATAAAAGTAACTACTAGCCAATCCAGTTTTGATATTACAATTTTTGCAAAACAACCATACTAGGGTTGCGCTGAAAATTGTTGCATTTTTAAACAAAAAATCTTTATTGTTTTTTAAAATATTCTCCATTCAAACTAATATACTTGTGCATTCTTTGAAACCACTTTTTAAAACATTCGGAAAATTCATTTTTTGAAAGGTTCTCAAAAATTCTTTGAAATTCTGTAACTGCATCTGCGCTGAAAAATCTTTTACCTCGCATCATTTATTTAACAGTTGGAGACAAAAAAAAAAATCGCACGGCGCCAGATCTGGGCTATACGGAGGATGAGTTTGCAATTGAACTCCCGAATATTTCAAAAAATCCAATGTTCTGGCAGCAGTGTGGGAGGATGCGTTGTCATGATGGACTAAGATGTTACGCAAACGGGTCTTTCGGCGACCTGTTTGTAATTTTGCAAAGATCTGTGGTAAAGAATTAACAGTTCTGCGATCTTCAAGTGGAATAACAGCAACAGGACCACTTCGACGAAAAAAAACAGCAATCGTTTTCTTATTGACGCTTCTGCCACGAATTACTTTTGTGGACGTCTTCTCTTCGAATACCCAAACACTAGACTGCTGTTTAGTTTCAGGGTCGTAACTGTATACCCAAGATTCGTCACCTGTTACAATGTATGCCACTTGCTTGGAAGCTCCTGCGTCAAATTTTTGCAACATAAATTTACACCAATCTACTCGATCCTGTTTTTGACTTTCTGAGAGCAAATGCGGTATCCAACGGCTTGCTAGCTTTCTTACCCCAAGATTTTTAAGCAAAATGGTATTCACCGCCGAGGATCCAATCTTCACTTCCTCCTGAATCTCCATATAATAATATTTCGAATGGACTGAATCAAGCTTGCCACACAATCAACATTTTCTGAACAGGCAGCATCCGCAGGTCTTGCTTCGTCTTCTAGCAGTTCTCGCCCTCGTCGAAATTCGGGGAACCAATGACTAACAGCGGATAATGAAGGGGCAGCATCGCCAAAAGCTACTATCAAATTTTCATGGCTTTGCTGGTATCCTAACTGTCTTTTATAGTCATTGAAAATCATAGCTCTAAAGGCAGTTCGCGGAATGCTCATTTTAACTGAATTAAAAATGCAAAACTACTTAATTTTCAAAATTAACTACGTTTCACAGGGAAATCGGAACGTTTGGCAATTCCATGGCCTGCTACTAACTATTAACAGAGCATCCCGTGTAATATAAAATTGTAAAGAACAAATTTTTATATTTTTCTTGCATTCTAATTTTTTTAAAAGTTTTAATTGCACCTATAAATATTTCGTTTCATGGCGGATTCAACACTGCACAACGATAAGGGGTGTGAAAAAAAATCCTTTCTTTATAGAGTAAATTGGTTACTACAATATGCCCATTCAATATGAAAAATACTCTCGAAAATACTTTAAACACCTTATAATACTTGACTACCCTGTATAAAGGTAATAAATACAAATGTATTTCAACTCTGTACCTAGGTATATAGTATTTTATCTTTAAATCCATAGAGCCATTAGAGTCCTATTTACTCTTCATACTATATTTATAATTATAATGTAGGAATGTTCGAAAAAACTTATCAAAGAGCTTCTACTGTGAAGACATTTTAGTTTAGAAGAATCATTTAAGATATCTAGAAAGTCTTTAAAAGTCTATACTATCCTATTTCGATAACTGGAACTCAGCTTATATTGTGACAAGCTACGACTTAAATTTAAGTTTTGTTTTCTGGCACAAATCTTCGTGTCACTCGGACCACACAAGATGTTTTAGTCGTGTTGGCCAGATTTTAAATGGAGTGTACCACATTCACGTGATAGGGGTTTCTCTTGGTGGTCCAGTCCAAAGAAAAATTAAAAATAATTTTTTATCAAGGATATAAACATGTCATTTGGTATTGTACAATCTTGTAAACAATTTAGAATTTGTAAGTGATTTACTAACAGTTAAAATTGGTGCAGTTTTAAAAGATCTGTTTCAAGCCCAGTAAAAATAATTTTTAGTACCAATATATCATCTATTATGATTTCGTCTAATTATAGATACAAGGCGCAATGATAAGAAATAAACATTATAAATCACGAAATGACTAAAATATATGCTAACTACTAATTATTTTACAAATAAATAATTATGATTTTTTGCGCGTCTCAAAAACTTGCACGGTAATAACTGTAATTAAAATTAAAATTTTACTTCGTTTTAACCTTTTCTTAACTCAATTCACACGTAGGAATTTAAGGTTTAAGGTCATTTCAGATGTATGTAAATGACAAATTGGTTAGCTTTATAAATTGTAAATTTATTTATGCTTGGAGTAGTGTACAATTTATAATCTAAAATTAAGTAACTAACCTTCACAGCGTGATTTTACTGAAAACCACTATTTTTCAAGATTATTATCAAACACTTAATTTTTTATTTTCGTAATAAAATTTAAATTATTTTTCTCTGGTAACAAACAAGTAGCAATAAAAAGCAGGCATTTATTATAGCAAGCAGAAGAAAATAGCTTTTGTTTATTTGTGAGAAACAAATGATTAATGAACACTGTAAATGTTATTAGTCAAATAAAAAAATCAGACTGTATTTTTCTTTGCAAACGTATGTAAATTTCATTTGATACATCATTTGATATTATATAAATTAAATTAATGATACATTATCATGAAAAATAAAAATTCATTACATTTTAATATTGGACTAGGAAAGCACAGAAATACATTACTATCTTGCTTAAAATAGATGGCCAACTAGGGTATAGTTTGTGTCAAGTAAATGCACATTGACTTCGACTTCTTAAGCTCGGTTAACTCATCACTCCAGGGTATTTTCTTACCTGTGCTGCCAGAGGCGGATTACCAAATTTTATATAAATTTCGCTAAACGTTGTATCACATTATTCTTGTTTCATTTGTAAACAACTGAAGTAAAATGTGGCACCCATGGAGTGATTTTCCGGACGAAGAAAATAATCTAATATTGAAGGAGAACTAAGATTTGTATAATGTAAAAAAATATATAAATAAATTATTGAATAATAAACTGTAGTAATTTTATTATTAATTTTAATATCTGATTTGTGGTTACTGTTTTAAATTTGGTAATTTGGAAAAATTGTGGATACCTCTCTATGTGCTTACCCTTGCAAATCTTTTAAACAAATACATGCTGTGATGGGCGTAAAAGTCAATGTGCATTTATCTTGACACAAACTATGCTTGAATATGAAAACAGGGGTTCGTTTAAAATATTTCAAACATTTTTCGTTTATGTTGATTATAACAAAATATTTTGATCTTTAAGTTTGGCAGTTCTTTGAAATAGGATAATTTTTAATTTTCTCTAACAGTAGTTCCGACTCGAGGGTTGTTTACACCTGAGACGTACGAACCAGAATTTGCGGTATTAAATTTTTTAAATACATCCCCGAATCCTGTTGCTAAGGTCGTTTTAAATGCCTCCTGGTATTGAGTACAATTCTAATCTTCAGTAACGGAATACAAAAGGGTTAGTTTTCTTTCAAATCAAATATAGGGAAAAGTTTTCAAAAGAAACCACATCTATAAAATAATTTAAACAAAGTATTCGTTAGCCATACCATATCAGCCTATTTAATTAAATTAAAGATTACTTTTTTTGTAAATATTTGACGTTTAGATATTTATATATAATAAGTAAAAATCGCGGTAGAAAAGAAATGTTTCTTATAGAAGATAGATAAAATGGAAGACAGGTTGCGAAATGCGTCAATATGGTAATATATTTCCACTATTATAAGTAATATATGCTTATGTAAGCAGCAATGTACTAGTACTTACTTTCATACGCCGCAAATCTAACATAAGCTAAGTAAGTTTATAACCAATAATTATTCATTATCCACAGGCTTATAGTTTCAAAAGTTTTTATAAAAACAACAAATTAATTTTATGCTGTTTACAGATTTTTTTGAATTTTAATAAATGCTGATTGAATATTTCTACTTTGTAACTGAAATAAAAAATTGTACTCCTACGCAGTGCAATGTATACAAATTAAAGTAGTGTTTACGCAGGAGAAATTATATTTTGCAATAAATGCAACTTCGTCGTTTCAAAATATCTATTTATAAATTTATTTGGAATATTGGAAAGTATTTGTTCAGTGGTGAACAAGTAAAAAAAGTTATGGGTTTAAGTCTCACACTTGATACTCCTAACACTTATAAAAATCTGTTGTTACACCCAGTACAACATTTTCGCCAGACTCCATTTTATTTTACATTTATTTAGGTGCCATTTCTGGACTACACAATAACGATCAAAGATATTCATTATTATTTTACTTTCAACCCATGTTTCATAAATAATTATCAGTATTGTTTTATAATCTTTTGGCACGATCGGGTTATTTTTTATATCTACCGATAGTGTTTCCAAGACAGTAGATCTTATTTACAAATTACTGAACGGTAAGTAATGTGACTCACGTCGGTAAGTAATGTGCTTCACTTACCGTTCAGAAGGCGAGACGGTAATAGCTATTAACATACCTAAGTATGTTATATATATCATAACTGCCGAAGATGTCGGTTTGAAATCCGAGCTCGTAGAGCAAGGATTTTAAGACATCTAAGGCTTGTTATGATTAATAACATCCGTGGTTTGTTTAATAGTTTATCGGTTTCAGAAAATTATGAAATTATTGATAAATACCATTTTTTGAAATTCTCTTATTAATGCTACTTTCAGATTGCTATGGTTAACAGAACAATTATTTTGACATATGTCAATAAGACATTTATTTAAATTATGTGCTTTGTTCCACATGTTTATTACTTTAGAATAAAGTAGACCGTATTTAGAACGATAGGCTAACGTTATCGTATGCATTAATGAAGAGCATTATATTTTCATTTTATTTTATTTTCATTTTGTAGACCGTTGTTAATAAGTCAGTGTGGTAATAATATTACCATACAGATACAGTTATTACTTAGTTACCAGCCTACTTTTGTACATGTTAACAATGGGATATTATCCTGAAACCGGTAAATAAATAAAAACAAAAATCAGAGCTTACTTCAAAAATGGCAAATAATTTTTTTTAATATGTCAAAATAATTTTCAAATCTTATTGTTCTTTTAAATTTTGTGCGACGATCGTGCATAAAATAGTATAAGCATCACGAACGTTAAGGAATTACCGATCTCAGACAAAATTGGGACCACTTCGCTTCGCCCAGTCCCCAAACATTGTCTTCTATCGGTAAACTGTCTTTACCGTTCTTAATACTTAATATACTATTGGCACGATCGTTTTTTTAACCTTTACTGATAGGGTTTCCATGGCAGTAAGATGTATTTACAAATTATCGGTAAGTGATGTGGTTCACTTACGAATCAGAGGAGGCGGAGGCGGTAAGTGATGTGTAAATAAAACAACGATCAAAGCTTACTTTTCAAATGGCAATTAATTTTTTTTAAATATGTCAAAACAGTTTTCAAATTTTGGGGCGTCGTTTTTTGCACAAACGTAATAAGCATTGCAGCCAGTAAGTGCTCTTCTACCGATATCGAATATATTGGAAATCTCGACTTCGTATAATATTGATTGCAGTTAACAAGCTATTATTAATCTGTCCCAATATAATAATAAATTAAACCAAGGTATTAATGCTCCAATTTAGTAATTTCGTTATTAATTACTCGACCATAACCCTACCTAACCTATTAATAAAATAATAAAGCAAATGAAAACAATCTGCAACAGTGAGTTGGTAAATTTCCCATATTGCAACAGTCTTCACACGTGTATAACTCTACCTTTCATATACCCCCCTCCCCTCTTTCCCGCCAATATAGCGGAGTAAAATAGCGGTCAAGGGGATCCAGCAGGCGGCGAGACTTGTAAACAAAACACGATCGCCTGCCACAATCACAGCATTCGTGGATACTTGCCACAGCGCTCATTTAAATACTGTACCGTAAAAGGTAAATGGGGACCGAGAAATTACAAATAAGTTATGGATTATGAATATTGTGGATATGGTAGGTAAACCATATGGGAGTGAGCGACACCGTTTTGTTTTTGAGGTTGCTAGGAGAGAAGATATGATAATTTGTTTATTGTTTTGTTTTTGTAAACAACATGGTTTTCATGGTTTTGTTTTATACTCTGCCTTCGTAACTGTATTAAATTGTTATTGACTTCAAGAATATCTCTAAGCAACATACAGATGTCGAAAATTAGAAGTATTGCAAAATCTGATCAGCACATTGCCTGCAGTCAGTTTGATTTATTTTACAATTTTTGTCTCCAAATTCATTTAAAAAAAACTGTTACCTACGAACCCAAAATGAAGTTCTACGTCTGGTTGATCAATTACAATGAAAATCTAATTATTTTTCTCATAGAAAAAAGAAAACATGGAATACGAAAAAATTGTAGTATTAAGATTAAAGTTACCGCATCATAGAAAAAAAATTGTCTTGTGTACAGTCAGTGTACACATTATAACTATAGAACAGATTAATTCAAGAATCCTAGATATAGCTTGAAAGGCAAATAGTATATTTTTCAAATATTATCTATGGGTTACATAGAGTTTTAGGGAATAAAATTCTGATTTTTTGATGTCAAAATTTACTCATTTGATTAACCGTTTTTACGGATGTGTTGAAAGAAGATCTAGTGTGTGTTATTTCAAAAAATGAGTGTGTGTTATTTCAAAAAATGAGTCGTAAATTAAGTGCCAAATACCACTTACAAAATCTTTGACGCGGCATTAACATTAAGATTTTATTGACAGATGCTAGGGAATAAAATTTTTCTTTCTCTGCCAACGGCACTGAAAGTAATTTTCACTGTCGCCTTTATAGATTGCGTGTTTTTCTTGTCGTTATTAAAATCATTCAAATTTGTTTTTACACAGCATGGCCCCATATGCAATATAATTATATTGCCCTTACCTACATGTAGGCAGAAGATAATAATATAACATCAACCAATGTAAATAAATAAATGCAAGTAATTATTAAGGAAAAATATATTATCTTGCGACATTAAAAGTAAATATAACTTTTATTTTGACGTGCTTTGGTTCACATGCAATTAAGTTATCTATCATGACGTGCATTTATCAATTTTCACTTGTTTGTTACGTCAATGACAAGAATGCATATAAAAATAATAGATAATTTAATAAATTTACCTATAAAACACGCATGTTCTATATATATATATATATATATATATATATATATATATATATATATATATATATATATATATATATATATATATATATATATATATATATATATTCCGTGTGTCTGTCTTAAAGGTGTACATAGGAGATTAACATGGGAAATCATTTTTTTTTTTACAATCGCCTAATCATTTTAAGCAAAAACGCGTCAAATAAAAGTTTATAGGGCATAAAATTCTGCGTCTAAGTCAATAAATAGAATTACCTTTACATGCTTTGTAACGACAGAAATTAATCATGAAAATGTCGAAAATTACGTTGAAAATATCGTCAGTCATGAAATTGAGCAAAAAATAAATAAATGCTTGACGTTTTATCTGTCACAACGTTAGTTAACTTATTTGACGTTTCTGACAATTTTATATGAACAAATATCGTTTATTATAACAATAATAGAAATATTATATTAGATTAATAAATAAAGTTAAAAAACAGTCTTGTTTAAATAATAAGAATTTATTAAAAAAAATTATGTATGATGCTGTGATGTACTCCTAACTCATTTCCAATACATCTAGTACTACAGAAGGGGTCTACACTTATCATTCCTAACACTCTTTCACTCTTTCTTCCAGTACCGAATGTTCTGCTCGTCCTATATTCTGATTACGCGGCTCACGTATATTTTTTGAAGACACATGAGCAGTCTTTTCAAAATTTGTCACGAATTTAACAATTGTGAAAACACGTTCTCCATTAGTATAAATATTCAATTTTTAATCCTTTCAGATAATAACACTAAAGACAAAATCAAATTGTCAGAAACCTCAAATAAGTTAACTTACGTTGTGACAGATAAAACGTCAAGCATTTATTTATTTTTTGTTCAATTCCATAGCTGTTGATATATTCAAAGTAATTTTCGACATGTTCATATTTAATTTCTGTCGTTACAAAGCATGGAAAGGTAATTCTGTTTATTGTTTTAGATGCAGAATTTTATGCCCTAAAACTTTTATTTGACACGTTTTTGCTTAAGATAATTAGGCGAATAGAAAATTACAAAAAACTGATTTCCCATGTTAATCCCCTATGTACACCTTTAAGACAGACACACGGTATATGTATGTATATATATATATATATATATATATATATATATATATATATATATATATATATATATATATATGAAGTATAAAATACAATCAAATCGTATAATGAATAAAATATTATTTAATATTTATAATAACATTAAATGTGAAAACATGATATTTCACAGCGTTTTTTGAAGAAAAACTATTAAAATCTTTAAATGAGGGTACTTCCGTTTGACCAAAACTGTTAAATGTACACTTATTTTTGAATAATTTTTATTGTAAACGATGCATTTTTGTCTAGTTCATTTTCTATATTTTTGTCTGTAACTTTTAAACGGTTAAAGCTAGCAACGTGTACGTTGCAAATTTGGAATCTACATGAAATTTTCTAAAATATACATTAGCAGTGATATTTATATATAGGCTATTCCAATAGTTACAGGCTGTTAAATGTACAAAAGTTAAAAAATCTTGTAAGTTTTCATTAAACATAAAAATTTCTATTTTTGATTCTAAGCCCTAGGGAATTTTTTCATTATTTTTCCCGTAATCAGCGGATCTGAATTAGTAGAAAATGATACTTTTCATTTATATACAGGTTGGTTTAATTTTTAGTAGACTACTGAATATTTGTAGGTACAATTTTTTTGTTTTTTGCATTGTAATACAGTATCAGCCGAAAACAAAAATTGAAAATATGTTAGACATATGTAGAAACGTCCATAGCATCGAATGGCTTTACCCCAGTGCCTCTAACATTTACTGTTCATTAGCTACAGACCGCCAAAGTCAAAAAATCTTGTAAGTTTTCATTAAAAATAAAAATTTCTATTTTGGTTTCTAAGCCCTAGGGAATTTTTTCATTATTTTTCCCGTAATCAGCGGATCTGAATTAGTAGAAAATGATACTTTTCATTTATATACAGGCTGGTTTAATTTTTAGTAGACTACTGAATATTTGTAGGTACAATTTTTTTGTTTTTTGCATTGTAATACAGTATCAGCCGAAAACAAAAATTGAGAATATGTTAGACATATGTAGAAACGTCCATAGAATCGAATGGCCTAACCCCAGTGCCTCTAACATTTACTGTTCATTAGCTACAGACCGCCAAAGTCAAAAAATCTTGTAAGTTTTCATTAAAAATAAAAATTTCTATTTTGGATTCTAAGCCCTAGGGAATTTTTTCATTATTTTTCCCGTAATCAGCGGATCTGAATTAGTAGAAAATGATACTTTTCATTTATATACAGGCTGGTTTAATTTTTAGTAGACTACTGAATATTTGTAGGTACAATTTTTTTGTTTTTTGCATTGTAATACAGTATCAGCCGAAAACAAAAATTGAAAATATGTTAGACATATGTAGAAACGTCCATAGAATCGAATGGCCTAACCCCAGTGCCTCTAACATTTACTGTTCATTAGCTACAGACCGCCAAAGTCAAAAAATCTTGTAAGTTTTCATTAAAAATAAAAATTTCTATTTTGGATTCTAAGCCCTAGGGAATTTTTTCATTATTTTTCCCGTAATCAGCGGATCTTAATTAGTAGAAAATGATACTTTTCATTTATATACAGGTTGGTTTAATTTTTAGTAGACTACTGAATATTTGTAGGTACAATTTTTTTGTTTTTTGCATTGTAATACAGTCATACAGCTATACAAAAAATCTAATCACGTCTACATATGGATGTAAGGAAGAGGAATACGAAAAAAATGTTTTTGAATTGTAGTATCGGAGTTATTATTTTTAATTTTTTGATAAAACGGATGTGCAACGTGTCATTTTATCATATCCGGTTCTTAGAAGGTAAGAGGAAGTATAAACCGCTGATAAGGTTAATAGTTCCATCAAGATCCGGTCGGTTTTGGTTAATTTTGTGGGATACAAAACTTTTCGAAATGAAAACATTTTTCATTTTCCTAATATGCTTATCATTTCACTTTCTATTGTGATTTCTAGAAATGTGAGGAATTTTTTATCTAGTATGAAAGACAGGTCGTCTAGAAATAATCTTTAAACAAATAGTTTTATGTCATATGATTTATATAATCTATGCCAAGAATTATTGTCTTAGATATAGATAATAATTTCAGAGTAATAACAGTTTTGGACATACCAGTTTAACGAGAAAATGATATCTTATATTCGATGAAAACTGTATGTGTCTCATATCTAATGCTTAAGGCTTTTTATTTCATTATTTTTAGCATTTTTCTAGAAGTTATTAATAGAAAACTAAAAATAGTTGTGCAAGTATCTTTTGCATTATATATCAGTTTATAAATAGAGAAGTCAATATTCCTAAATCAATAAGTTTACTACAAAATAATTATTTTTCCTATTAAAACTTTACAGATAAGAAAATTAGTCTTCCATTAATTTTTATTCAATGATTTTTGTAAATTTTTATCGATATTAGTCACAATTATACAAAAATCATACGATAGGTATTTCTGAGAAAAATATTGTGTACCAAGCAATAAAAAAACAATATCAAATGTTTTTAAACAATCGATGGTGTTATGATACATTTTTAATTAAACTTACACGTGAAATTTTACTTCTTCTTGGAAGGCACAAATATTTGTTCAAAAACTGTTTATACACTGCACTACACACGTATATTGATAAAAGTTTGTTTAATATTTCTACTGACTAATTATGGAAAATAACAATAAATAATTATGATATTATATAGCAACATTTATTATTGTTTATTTTTTGAAACATTTATTTCAATAACAATTAAATTATCTTAACGTAACAAAACTATTGTTTTTAAATACTGAACAATATTATTTGTTGTCCATCTAAAATAATTATGACAAACAAATATTCTAATGTTTAAACAAACTTTTTCAATATTTTTAGTCCTTATTCCACTGTTTTTAACACCAAAAACTATTTTCAAATGCTGCACTGTTATTTGCATATGTTATTCATGGCTATAGTTTAAAGGTACGTGCACAACTACTAGATCCAAAATCAACAAGTTTTCAAACAAATGACAATTGTGTATAAAATGGTAAAAAAATTAACCAATTTTATTTCGATGTTTTTATAAATAAATTTTAAATAAGTGTTAGTGATCGTAATGTCTGTTTGTTTATATCACATATATATTTAAAAGCAGTGATCATTATAAAAGGTAAATCTGGTGTAAATGAGTTTGTGTGTGTTTCAAACATTGAAACCCATTGCGAAAAACCAATACACAATCGGAAAACATATAAATCAGTTTCGAAATTTGTTTTTCTCGGAAAACACTTGAAATGTAGTACAAAGCCGATAAGAAAACCGCATTAAATGTCTGTAAATTCTCAATTCCGAAATAGGTTTTTGAAGGCTATGGGAAAGGCATTGAATATTGCAAGTAAAGTTCAAACTGATCACCAATAGAAATGTTTTTATCGTTCCCTAGACTGTCCTTTGTTTAATTCAGCGGCAAACTTTGATCTTCATACCAAAAAATTATAAATTACATGTTTATTTGGTGTGACATTTATTTTCTAATGCATTTGTCACAAGTTACATGTTACAATGTCACTGTAGTTGTTATCTAAGGCATTTTTTTGTCTTAATTCCTTTGTCAAATGTTTAATCTAAATGGCCTTGAAAATAATTGCCCGTTGTGATGGTTTTCATTGTTTTTCAGACAATGGAACTTTTTTTAATATTATGAAATTGTTTAAGATATTCTAGAAACAGTAATTTTAGTTTGAAAACATTATGGTTGATTTTAATAATTTAAGATAGTTGTTAACAAAGTCGTTAGGTACCAATTGAGAGTTAACAACGATTTTTAGCAACTGTCATTCAATTGGTATTCAGAAAATACATAATTAACGACATTGTTAAAAACGGTCGTTCTGAACAATCGTTGTTAAATATAGCAGTAAATTTATTAACAAGTGAGTTAAAAGGCATGTCGATTCTCAATATTTGTACATATTTCTACTCTATTCACAACCTAAAGTGACAGATTTTGATTCGTTTGACGTTTGAGTTTTTAATAATGAGCGATAAGAAAATTTGGAGTGCAAGATGTTCCGCGGAACAATATTCTCTAATGGTAAATTTCATGGCAATTTTGGACTAATTAAATAACAAATCTAGTTTTGATAACAGCTAGTTGGAAATTATGCAAAAGAATGAGGCATAAGTAATAGAAATTTAACATTGTTGAAATGGCTGTTTAATATTAAATGTGTAAGATAAATGAAAATAAATTTCAAAAAATTGAATTTAGATCTTTTCGGGTAAGAATCGGAAAATTTGTTCAATATTAAGAATTAAAATATTTAAGTTTGGAATAAATTTAAACCCTTCATCTTGTAACATGAGACCTTCGGGCATATACTGACTCAGTATGCTTGAAGCACGAGACCATCCAATTCACGAATTAAACGACACTTGCTCAGTTTGAATATCTCTGTTAATATTTTTTTCCCGATATCAGTCTCGCGAATTTCTTAGCAAAAATCTGAAATTTTGTTCATAAATGTATATAATTATTGGGCATGTAGGTATATATTAGTTTATAAATAGTTTACCTTTGCTGTCCTCCCTCTATTTCCAGTAAAAGTTTATTTCCTAATACAAAATTTTTAAGAAAATCCATTTACCAACGATTGTTCAATACTAACAACGAGAGGAATGCAGTTGTTAGATTAACAACTTTACGTAACGACTAGTTGTTAAACTTTAACAACTTGATGTAAGTGAATTAGGATTTTGAACTTAGCAACTGACATTGAAATTAACAACTGAAAATGGTTGTTAATTTTAACAATTTTGCTTAGAGAAAGCTTCATTCACAGCTACTTTTTTAATGCATAACGTTAATTCATAATGCTAATAGATAATGCGTAACGAAGTTTGTTATATGGCAATGCACAAGACCATTCACAGCTAGTTTTAATTTTAACGCTTAATGCATAAATTCAATGCATAGCAACAAATGTTTGCAAACACTTTTATGCATTACGCATTAAGTAAATTTGTGACATCTGTCAAAATAAATTTGCGAGAAATCTTAAAATCTTTCGAGGAAATCAAATAGCTGCATCTAGTGCTACATTTGTAATACCATATCCTAAAATAAAATTAAACAAGGAAATACGCTTCAGCAATCTTTTCCTGCCATGATAAACTTCAATTTCGACAGGTAATTTGGAATAAATACAGATATCAACTATCAATTAAATTTTGTTGCAGAAAATGCTGTTTTTCTTAACCTTACGCATTAGCACTATGTATTAAAGTTATGTCTTATGCATTATCAGTACGCATTAAAAAAGTAGCTGGGAATGTAGAATGTAGCTTTAGGCCGATATTAAATAAAATTTGAATTGTATACTTACTGTATGTAACAAATTCCCTGAAAAATTAATTGTGACGGGAAATTTTCTTATTGAAAATGCGGAAATAGAATTGTATTAAATTCTCATTTATTTCAAAAATAAAACTCATTCGTAAAAAAGGCTTTACGTAAAACTATTATAATATATAATAATAAAGTGTAAAGCTAAATCACATGTTCATTCATTTCGGGAGCTTATATGTACAAAAAAGCATATATTAATAATATATCTACACTAGATTCATATATCGTTCGACTCACTCAATACAAATAACATCACGTCTCAGGTAACTGTGACAAGGCATGCGATTGTTTCCACAACAATTGAACATCGCACGCCTTGCTTTGTTTTGGTTAAAGGCACGAGACTGAAGTAACCAGAATTATAAGACTACGTTTGAGAAAGCCTGAGTGTCTCTGTAATCATAATATCATTGTATGTATATAAATATTTATATAAAATTATTTATATGGCGTTTAAAAAAGCACTTAATATTTTACAATATAATAATCTTTCATAATATAATAGTTTCTCTTTCGTTAGAATCTTTAGACATACAAAAATTATGATCACATATGCTTTATACATGAAATAATCAAATCACCTCTGGTTGAGATGCACCACGTCCCATAGGGAGACTCTTTCGCACGTTTAGGCCCCACCGAGACGTGGTGCACGGCAACTGAGTTTGAACAGACTAGACGCACATTTCCGCTGTTGTTTCGCAACAACGATTGGCCTTCGCTCGTTATGAGCAACACTGGCAACGAATTTCATCCTCGGAGAGGTAAAGTCTTTAGTTTAGAACTGCGGCGCGATGACGATCTGACACCCGGCCTCCACGTGTTCCATCACCTGTTCCTTCAGATGGCACACATGCTCCT
Source organism: Harpalus rubripes (assembly GCA_963082715.1). Classification (NCBI taxonomy): domain Eukaryota; kingdom Metazoa; phylum Arthropoda; class Insecta; order Coleoptera; family Carabidae; genus Harpalus; species Harpalus rubripes. The sequence continues at coordinate 44,756,617 of OY720461.1, forward strand.
TCAACTTATTCACCACTGTACTTAATTCAGTGTTCTCGCCTTTCAACAATTTGACTTTTTCTTCCAGCCGGGAGATTCGTTCTAACTTCCTCCGTCTGCACTTGGAGGCGGCCACGCGATTTCGTTGGCGTTTTCGTTCCAGTTTGATTCTTTCTTGCGTTTCCATGTCTATGGGGGACATGGGGGGTGTGTTGCCTAGACTAGGGACGGTTTGGGGCTCATCTTTCACGATTATGTCGTTCTCAAGGTGACCGAAGTTGCCTGGCAGGTTGAATCCTTCCGTGCTGACGGGAACGGGATTGTGGTCAAGGTTGGTGTACGTGACGCCTCCAGAACACCCAGTGGCGAGTGTCGTCACGGGTAGGTCCATTTGGCTGAGGCCTTGGGAGCTGTCACTGTTGTGGAGGACACTCAACGCTTCGACGAAACCTCTTGCGTATAACTCTTGCTCCTCTGTCACCGTTTTCGGGAATAGAATCTGCGTGGTTGGAGTAGGCGTACCAGTTACCAAACCGTTTTGGATTATCAGTTTTTCTAACTCTGGAGAGCCGAGTTTGAGCATATTCAGATCTGGAGAAGACAACACTGGTGCTGCATTTACAGCCGAATTGAACTTCATTTTCTTCACTTGGTTGCGGGCCGGGTTTAAATCCAGGGTTAGAGTGCGTTTCATTTGATTCATGTTGCCGTGGTACAGTTGTTCGTCATAAAGAGTGGTTTCCATTCTAGGCGCACAGTTACGAACCATGTATAACAAAGCAGTTGCTAACTGCGCACTAACAAACACAAACAAGTGAACAGGTCTACGCGGCAAGGTGGTTGCGGGCCGACTAACAAGTCCACGTTTTCACCCCAAGCATCGAACACAAATAACAACAATGATGATTCAGAGGATCAATATATACGCAACGTTCTCTCGGCGTCTGAACACTACGAAACCACAACGAAGTTTGAATAAAACTTTACTGCCATCACTATATATCTCGTGACTCAGTGCTTCTATTTTTAACATTGACGTCATTTTCACCGCTTGTGATTGGCTGGCGGTGATGTCACCTCATTACCACCACGAGCGTTCGAGAGTGCTCATTGGTTCACAACGAACCGCATGTGACGTTGAGGCGATACCGAGAAATACAAGCATGCGCGCGGTATACAATTAATATTGTGCAGAGTTAACGTTAAATCTGCCGATATTTTAAACTGACAATAACCACATATATATAACTAAATTTAAATCAAGTGATCCAGTAATAAACAAGTGCATAACAAATATAACATTTTATTTAACCTATTTTACAGTGACAGATACAATAGAAATTTCATCATATGGTTTATCGGTTTTGGGATTAGTTTTGACGTTGGAAATATTTTGTACAACTTCCATTCCCTTAATAACCCTTCCAAATACTGTGTGTTTATTATCTAACCAAGGAGTGGGTGTTAAAGTAATGAAAAATTGGCTTCCATTTGTATTTGGCCCAGCGTTGGCCATACTAACTGTATATGGCCGATCGTGTCGTAAATTCGGACAAAATTCGTCTTCGAATTCTCCACCCCAAATACTTTCTCCGCCAGTTCCATTTCCTAAAATAATTGAAGAAATAAAAATATAATTATATATTTATACAAATACCTGTGGGATCACCAGTTTGAATCATAAACCCTTTAATAACCCTGTGGAAAATGTGGCCGTTATAGTAACCATTTTTACTGTGAACACAAAAGTTTTCAGCAGTTCTCGGGCAGTCTTTAACAAACAACTTTATGTGTATGTCTCCCAATGCTGTATGTATGATCGCATTGTCATATAAACGTTGTACAGCTGAAAAATACAATAAAATAAAAAAATTACTGAAAATAAATTATAAAAATACTTTGTCCTTCAGTGGCGGCAATAATATCTTCTTTAGATGGCTTTTCATTAAACACATCTCTGTCTGCATCGTGCGATCTTGTATCTTCGGGTTCTCGTCGAGAAAATAAATAAAATCTGTTCTTTTTATACGCTGTACAAATTAAAGTCGGGTCGGGTTGAAGTGAATCTAAAGTCGGGTTTTCGGAAGCTTGTATTTCAAAAGTTATCGCAGCTTTCGACCTTTTAGCTTTACCCTATAATATCACATAAGTTATTATTATATAATTCATGCAAAAAAATACAATACCTGGAATAGCGCCAAATTTAATGGACGCAAATTTTCAGTTTTCCCGATGATTTTCACGCAACGATTTGTTACAATATTTACTAGTTTTACTCCTAAAAGCGTTGAATACAGGACAAAGTTACCGCTTTCGTCGAATATTATATTTGCTAGGTTTACGAATTCTGATTTTTCTAAATCACGTTCGACTGCCATCCTAAAAAAATGTCCGACAAATAGATTCTAATGGACCTTTTCAATTTAAAGAAGATATGCGCATAGTAAGAACAACAGATCTATAGTGTTTGTTTCTAAAAAATTTAGACGTAAAACTTTTAAAAAACTTATGGAAATAAGTTACAATAGTATTTTATGTACCAAGGGCATTATCATCTAGTAACGCTCGTGGTGCATACAAGATTTTATGTCTCACTAGATTATGTGAAATAAGTTTTCATTTATAATAATTTTAATTACAATAATGCTTAAGCTTTGACGTTGCTAAGGATGTTGTTTAATTGTTTTGTTTATTATCAACATTTATTTATTATTAAAACACCAACGTTTTAAATCGTTGGAAATGGTGGAATGAGTGAATTTGATGTTTCGGAAGATATTTTGTCGAAACGGTGTAAAGAATTTATTTTGAATGTTTCTGTATACTTTGAGGAAGACAAACGTATAAATGATCTCCTTATTATTCCATTCTCGTCTGTAAAAGATGTAAGTATTATATTTTGAGGTTCGTTATTACATGACAGATCTCAGTTTTTTATTTCTTATGCACTTATTTGTGAATATTATTACATTTTAGAGAGCTTGTACGGTTTTGGATGTGTCACATGTGGCGGTAAATAATATCAAAAATGAATTCAAACATGGATAAATATCGTCCCCAAAAAAATTAGTGATCCGTCATCTGTCAAAAATGAATGCGAAACATTACAGTCTGCAATTCGACGGACTTGTTTCATGTGTGGTGAAAGTAAATGGCTTTTAAGGTTTTTTTGGTAACCAATTTTAAGTATTATAATTAAATTAAAATTGATGTCTGTGTTGTGCTTTCAAAGCTGTTTTCTTATATTAATTGTTGTAATCAATTAATGTATTAATTGTTGTAATCAAATAATGTATTAATTGTTGTAATCAATCATTATTATTGTAATGAATTATAATTAAAAAGAAAATTCATTATATACCGTTCATATTATTTTTAATTTAAAGTCCATACACGATGATCGGATTATGAGGGCATAATGAAATATTATGCCCCGGTTGTTATAGATATGTTTATATACACCGTATCCTAGCAATAAACAGTTCATAATACTTTAGTGAGACATAAAAGCTTTTATTGAAGTTAAAATGTCTAACGATGCAAATTTTCACTAAGAATACAAGTATTTTAATGACTGAAATATTTTTGACGTTTCGTTTGACAGACCAACTGGCAGTTGTTCGCGCCATATTCTTACTATTTGCAGCCGTTAAATTGAAAAAGTCCATTACATTCCAAGTACATTTTATATTTAACTTACCGCCTACCGAATTCCATATTTGGTAATTGTTGTGTAGTTTGTTGCAATTCAGTAAATCTCGGCAAAGTTTCATCCAAAACTCTGTTTAACCTCCCACTTAAGAAATTAAAAACTCTTACTTTTCTATCAACTGATATAGTCGCGAATTTTTTACCATCAGGACTAAAACTTAACCCTGTTGGATATGTTTTATTTTTTGCAAATTCAAACAAATCTGTGTCTAATTTTGAGTCAAATGAAACACATTTCGGAAATTTATATTCATGTTTAGCCCCAGTCCAATATTCTAAAATTCCAGCCCTATCGACTGAAACCGCTACATCAAATATCGGATTGTATTTTATTAAAACAACTGGTTTTCTGTGTAAGTTTTCAAACGTATGAAGAGGTTCATTCGATCCTTGTCCGTCATAAATGTAAATTTTATTGGATTGGGCGTCAGAGCTGTAAAAATAAACTCTATTTTGAAGTTTTTTGAAGGCTATTTTAACTTACACTGCTAGAGTTGAAATTGCATCGCCAGGACTATGTACCCATTCGGCACAATTTGGTATATAAGGCAATCTCAACATGTTTATCATATCTACATCAAAATTAATAATTTATATGATATTCTGTAAATAATGTAAATGATACAATACCAAAGTTAATAACATCGAAAACTTTTAAAGATTTGTCGTTAGAAACAGATACAAGTAATGATCCTTTGCTGTTAGCAGCTAATGCAGTTATAGCTCCTAAATGGCTTCTAAAATGTTTAACAAACTCAATTCCATCCTCCATTTTTTTCCAGAATTTTACATGACCATCACAACTTGCAGTGACTACAAACTCAGTTTTCGTTACAACAACATGAGATATTATGTCTCTATGCATGTAACTCTTTTCGTATGATTCCGAACATGGTAAATTATCCAAATACAGTTTTTCATGCTGCAAAACTAATGAATTTTAGTTAATTTACATTCATAACCTCCATATTAACTAACTCTTTCTCTTTTTTGGTTGTACGGCTTCTGAAGGTAAAGGTCCTACCCATTCATCGTCATCTGATTCGTTAGAATCATCTTCATGTTGTCGTTTATTACTTTCTTCTACCGACATTTTGTTTGTAGTATTTTAGTGGTTTTGTGACAAATGACAGCTGAAAACAAGTTACTATCGTATGGTGATGGCACTGAAGTTAGTAATTATCGAGAGAACTAAAATCTAAAATTATTAGTACAGTTGCTAAAGTTTTAGAGATAACTGTATGAATATAAGTCGTAGTTTATACGTGTTGGTGTAGATGTAGTAACGTGTAACGTAGTCGCTTGTTTTGAAGCGGAGCGGTTCATCGATAACCAAGCCATCGAAAATCTCCCCTCTACTTTGTCGGCGCCGTAAAACCACACTGTCGAGAAAGTCTTCCCCTACTATTAACTCTAACATAACTAATTTATGTCCAACATTAAATTCTAGGTTTTCCTTTATCTTAGTTAAAACCATGGTTAATGTAGTTCTTGCCGTCCTTAAAAAAGTATGGATGTCATATTAAACACGAATCCAAGAAACCCACATCACCGATGATCAGCATTTAAAAACAAAAGAGCGAATTTATAGATATAGCTATATAAACTCAATACATCATCCAACTTATGGAATTGCAACTTATATAAAGAATAACATCGCAAACATCGAGCTAATAGATACCAAATCTATTGACAATACAATAGCAATAAAGATTAACCAAATTCATTTGAAACTACATGGCCGAAACCCGTCCATATATGGTGATTTTAAAAGTCACCATACGACTTGGAAACACGACAAAGACAAAGATGACTCTAATGGAACTCTACTATCCGACTGGACTGAATTAAATAAATTTTACATTGTTTTTGACCCTAAAAAAGGACACGCTTCCCTCAAGAGACAACCAATATACATCACTTTCAACAAATAGACAAATTCTCTAAAACTTCCCACACACCCAACATCGACTTGAACTAATTGAAGTCGGTCTCCAAATTCTAATTGTTAGGTCTGTGCCATCCCAAAACCTAGATGGAACCCGAAACCCGTCTATATATGGTGATTTTAACAGTCACTATACGACTTGGAAATACGACAAAGACAAAGATGACCCTAATGTAATACTACTATCCGACTGGACTGAATTAAATAAATTTCACATTGTTTTTGACCCTAAAATAGTTCACGCTTCACTCATGGTAAAAAGATTATGACCCAGACTTGTGCTTCGTGACAAAATACAACCAATATTTATCACTTTCAACAAATAGACAAATTCTCTAAAACTTCCCATACACCCAAAATCGACCTGCAGTAATTGAAGTCGGTCTCCAAATTCCAGTTGTTAGGTCTGTCCCAACCCAAAACCTAAATGGAACTTCTTAAGGGAAACTGGTAAGAATTCACTAAACACTTAGATAATAGCGTAAAACATTCCACCGACTTACTGCAGCTACGACCTATTCACAAATGATTCAAGGATGAATCCAATTTCACTCATTAAACTACAAACAAATTCAAATAAAATAGCTAGGCAAATATATACAAACCATCTAGAACTACATGGCCAAAACTCGTCCATATATGGTAATTTTAACAGTCACCATACGACAAAGACAAAGATGACCCTAATGGAACATTACTATCCGACTGGACTGAATTAAATAAATTACGCCTTGTTTTTGACCCTAAAAAAGGGCACGCTTCACTCATGCTAAAAAGATTATAACCCAGACTTGTGCTTCGTGACAGAAAACAACCAATATACATCACTTCCAACTAATAGACAAATTCTGTAAAACTTCCCACACAGCTAACATCGACATGCAATAATTCAAATCGGTCTCCAAATTCCAATTGTCAGGTCTGTCCCAACACAAAACCTAGATGGAACTTCTTATGGGAAACTGGAAAGAATTCACTAAACACTTAGATAATAGCGTGAAACATTCCACCGACTTATTGCAGCTATGACCTATTCACAAAGAATTAATGGATGAATCGAATTTCACTCATTAAACTACAAATAGATTCAAATAAAATAGCTAGTCGTGTAGTCTGTACAGCAAAATCTCCAATAAATAAAAACAATTCTCACACCTTTCATCTGAAATAGACCAAGCAATAACCTCAGTAAAACTAAGAAAAGCAGCATGAAGAGACAATATTTTCCCAGAATTTGTTAAACATTTTGCAACGGAAACAAGAAAATGGGTAACAGACTTCAAAATATTTTTAAACATGACACTTAAATAACGGTCTACCTCAAACTCAGTCTTAGCCCTTCTCTTCTTAAATTTTTATACCCACGACATCCCTAAAACAACAGCTCGGAAATTCATATATGCTGATGATATTGTCGTAGCAATTCAACATATAACATTCCAAGAAGCGGAAGATAAACTAACAGAGGATATGGAGAATATGAATTCATATTTTAAGACTGGGGCTTAATTTCGATCCCCTCTAAAAGAGTCTCCAAAATACCTAGACGTAACTTTCGACATGCAGAAACAGTAGCCGCAAAAATATGGACAAGAAATAATATAATTTAAAAGCTTACTGGTACTAGGTGAGGTATATCAGTGATACTTCAAGAACTGCGAGTTTAGCACTTGTGTATTCTGCTGCATTACTTCGCCTACTGACTAAAGTTGTTTATATCTGTCAATGTCATTAATTCTGCCAATTCTAGTGACAGCTGTCACTTTCAGAAAACTATAATTGTACCTTGTCAAGGGAAAAATCTGTTAAATAAATATTTTATTTTAATAAAAATTATAAATGTTTCATATGTTTTCATGTAAAACAGAACTACATATAAATATATGGATTTTCACAAGTTATGAATAATATAAAATTATATTTTTTCGCTTGTTACACTGATACAAATATACAGTTGTGACATCATATCGTTATAGTGCTATTCGTTTTTATTAAAATTATGAATGAAAAGTTTTATATTTTAAAAATATTTCGGTACAAAATCATTTAAAATTAGTCATATTTTCATAATATAACAAAATATATGCAACTTTTTTTACCGGACCCATTCCAGTCTAAATGAAAAATGGAAAGAAGAATGAGAAAACTTCCAACATAATTGATTAATCACTGTCGAACTTGATTCCAAAAACAAACAGCTGGATTTAATTTACCAAAAGAATTATGGACAAAGCTAAACCACCTCAGAACTGGTCACGGTAAATGTGCACATCTGCACAAATGGGGGTGTACACTAGATCCAAAATGTACTTGCGGCCAAACGATGGAGCACATAATTACCTCTTGCCCCATATACAGCTACCGTGGAAACAAAGACGACCAAGTTACAGACAAACCAGGCGATCGCCAGGGGCGAAATTGGTGTGCAAAATAAATTAAAAATCAAATTATAAGTTTATTGACTCGTCCAGTGTGTAGCTTTAATCATAATGCTGACAATTCCAGTTGCAGCAAACTTATATTAATTAAATCCTATTTATATTATTTTACGTTATACTAAGAAAGAAGAAAGGTTAAATTTGTTGGCGATTATATCAATTAAAAACATTGTCATATCAAATACGGAAGAAGTAATTGTTGTTCAGGAAACTGAAAATACACCCAACATCAAATTGCAACAAAAGCTTTTATATAGAATCCTTTACAGAAAAATACACTGATGCAACAGCCCCTTACCAATTTGGAAAAAGGCGACATACTGGTTTTTGACATTTTTCTTGAAAACGGTGATCCATATCGAAATTTTATACAAAACAACTTAGGATGAACCGTTAAAGAGTTAAATTGGGTTTTCCGATTTGCGAAATAACGAAAAGTATTTATACCGAGACTTATACCTACACTGAGAAATATTTTTTCTTACCCTATATATATAGAGCTAGTAACGGAAGAGTTATTTTGAAAGTCCGTTTGTTTGCAACCCAAAATACTAATGACAACAGACCGCATTTAATTGTTTAACGTCAAAATGACAGAACCATCACTAGACAGGCAAAGCAATCGTGAATTAAATATTCTATTTTTTTAAGAGAGGAAGCTAGACGCTGTTGTAAATTATATTTCGGGTTGCACACAAACGGACTTTAAAAGTAACTCTCCCGTGACTAATCCTGTATATGGTATTAGACAAAAATAAAGCGACTCTGTAGAACCCAAAAGAAAAATCTCTGTATTTTAAATATCCAAAATATTTTCAAAAAAATTTCAATCAGATTAAGATTCTGTGATTGTTCGCGATGGACACAAATTGCCTCTTTTTAATTTTTGTACGTATACAATCTAAACTAAATTTTAATAAATGAGGGGCGCAATTTACAATTTTCGCCTGGGGCGCTCAAAAGTCTCGGGTCGGCACTGACAACATGTATGTGTAAACATTATGATAATGTACATACATACATGTTGTCCCAAATAGCGGAACCATCTGGAGGAACAACTAAGTACAAGACATACGAATTTGGTTAAATAAGATAGAATCTGTGCCAACAATAGTCTCTTAACGGAGTAAGTAAATTTATACCCCCCACGTTAAGGTTAATAAAAAAATGTTTTGACAAAAACAGTTGTACAAAATTCACTTTGTATACAACGTTGGCATAAGTGCATTATATCTAATGAGGAACAGTTTGCAAGCAGCAAACGATATTAATTTTGATAAGCTCTTCAGTTGCTAAAAGGACATTAAATGAATACAACATTTTTATAATTCGAGTTTCGAACCCGAGATCTTTGAATAAACCCTTAGCCCTTAGTAACCATAAACTCGTCATAAACTACCCTCGACCTGGGGTAACATCCGAGTTCCAAGCATCCCTGTAGCCCAAATATGTTTAAAATTACAATCAAACAAGTGGTTTTCAAGCCTATTCGAATCCATCATTGCGCCGACGCCAGTCGACGCCCGTAGACGCCCAGCACCGGCCAGCATCGCTGAAAGCCTTCAGCTTCAGTCCGCTGAAACACTCTCGCATGCTCGCGCCAAAACTGAAATTACACCCAACTCAGTTCACGTGGAAACAAGAGTGCTGTGCTGAGACAATTGAACAATACAGTGGTCATGGATTGCTAGATTGTGTGTTAAGTTTCGTTGTTTTTAATCGTGTATTTTTGGAACAGGTGTTGATTTATATTTAGGTATGTTAACCGTTACTAAGATTGTTTTGGAGCTGCTTAAACAAAACACTAATGGCCTATTTTATTACCTTACCATACCACACATTTTCATTTAAAATGATAAAAATATTTTTTAACGAAAATTAAATTTAAAATTAACATTTAAAAATGTGTTAGCTATTTTACTAAGAATTTATGTTATTTGGCCTATTGGCCTATTTTACTACTCTTCATTAATATTTTAATACATACACACAAAGGAACATGCATTATTTTGATATTATTAATGTTAAGATAAACAAAATTCAAAACAAAACAAAATACCTACAAATGTTTAAACTTTGTCGCCATTTAAAATTATTCTGCTCAAAGGTAATATAACAAATGGTGAGCTTATTGTCGATAATATTTTCAAAATATCACGAAAGTTAATACCAACGATGATAATCACTAAATTCTCTCCATATACTTCTTTTATTTCTTTTTGTGTTTATTGGGAAATTGTACGTCTACGTTGGGAAATTGTACGTCTACGTAACCGCATTATTAACGAGTTCATCTGAGTAATTTTCCCAGAGTTTAGAACACATTTTCACTAATCGGTACTACAGTTTTTTTCTCAACTGTCAAATAATTATTTGTTTATATGTCATATTTACGTGGTTACTAGCGTTGCTATTGGAAATAACAAAATATTTTCGCCGCAATATATTATTTCCATTTAGGGATACTTTTACAATCATTAGATAAACCTCGTATAACGCTATACCAGGTATAAAATTGAAAATTGTATTTTACAAACCTGGGATAAACCACAGATAGAATAAACCCCAGTATTTCTTATCCCATGGAAATCGGTCGTATATATATATATATATATATATATATATATATATATATATATATATATATATATATATATATATATATATATATATATATATATATATATATATATTTCGTATGAAAGAAAGACAGTACAAATACATTCGATAAAATAATACATGAAGAATCCAATTTAGTGCATCTTCCGTTAATAGGTGAAGTTCGGCGAAACCTTGCTGAAATTTAGATAAGGGACATTCTTCAACTATATGCTGAATTGTTTCTTTTTCAGCTCCACAATCACAGTTTGGACTATATATCGTAATCGGTCGTATAAACCTCGGATAACTTTATCCCTTGTTCTTACGGATACCACGTTAACACATACGATGTGTTGTTATTCATACGTTTGACAGATGTCAATCAAGTATTTCATCATCTTTGTCAGAATCAAAAATAACATTTATATCATCTAACAACGTGAAATATGCAAATTAGAAGATAGAAATAATAACAGTATTGAAGAAAAATAGTCTAACAAGAAGATAATTTTATTGTGCCAGTACCAACCTAAAGTGATTTAACGTAATTCTTCGTATAACTATCTGATAAATAAAAATGCATTGTAAAAGACAGTCTTGTTTATCGAAGGTATAATTACTAGGATAAAGTTATACCTCCGATAGCTATACCATAGTTTATCCATCAATTGTAAAAGTGGGCCTTACTGGTACAACATTTTTAAGTGTTGTGATTGGCTGTATTTTCAATATATCAGGGGCACACACGTGACACTAAGTCGGTAGCCTATCCACGTTTACGTTGGTGGCAATTTAAATATTGGCTGTAACCATCAAACTGACATTTAAAAAATGAGATAATTTATTGTAACATTAATAAATGTTTATAATTTTACGTTATACTGAATCGTAAACGTCTTATTACAGAGCTCTGTCTATAGTAGTAAAAAAAATTACGGGCTGTTAAAACCATAGCAACATGTATACAGATTTGTTTATCCATTATTTCGCTTCGCCATATGTTTCCAAAGACTATTTGGACCAAATAGTTTAATGTATTGCGTTGTAAGTTCTAATATTATTTTTTTTTAGATAATTTACGATTCAGTGTATCATAAAACATTGTACAATGCTCAATCGTTACTCGAAATTTATGTGCTCGCACGAATAACAAGCTTGCTTCTCTCGCTCGTTAGTTACCGTGCACGCCCGTAACGTTCTGAGTAACGGTCTTGCAATGTCATAGCTATTAACATACCTAGGAATGTTATGTATATCATAACTGCCGCAGATGTCTGTTTGTTTTAAGACATCTATGGCTTGTTATGATTCATAACATCTAACATCCGTGGTTTGTTCAATAGTTTATCGGTTTCAGGAAATGAAGACATTATTAATAAATATCATTTTTTAAAATTCTCCCATTAATGCTACTATCAGAATGCTGCGGTTAACAGAACAATTATTTTGACATATGTCAATATGACAAATATTCAAATTATGTGCTTTATTCCTCGTGTTTATTATTTTAGAATAAAGTAAACCGTATTTACAACGATACACTAACGTTATCTGTATGTATTAATGAAGAGCATTATACTTTGATTTTATTTTATTCTCATTTTGTAGACCGTTGTTGACAAGTCAGTATGGTAATAATATTACCGTACAGATTGAGTTATTACTTAGTTACCAGCCTACTTTTGTAAATGTAAACAATGGATTAATATCCTGAAACCGGTAAATTACTATAATGTATTTTGCATATATACTATATGGAAATTGTTTAGAAATTATGAAAATTTACAATTGCATTTGTAAAACTTTTGAGTCATCGGCCATTGTTAATGTAGCTCTCAGATATTATTTAAATATTAAATATTAAAGTTAAATGTAGATGTATTTTATATTTATTTATTCCATTAATAAAGTAATTAAAACTAAAATTTAACCTTTCTAAATCTGATCTGGCAGGGTGTCCGTACTGATGTAAGCACAAAACAATGATGTTGAGACCTAAGCGGCCAACGAACTACTGACAACTGCTCTCAAATTGCCGCAAACGCAAAATAACAGTCTCACCCCAAACGCGGATTGGCTACAGACAAGGGTCACGTGTGTGTCTGTGATATAGACAATATTATCTGTTTCGATATTTATATTAAGAAAACTATTTGACATTTTGTAAAAACATTAATTATTTTTGTTCACTTATTTTACAAATGATTACAAAAGAGTTTGATAAAAATTCTAATATAAATAGCAACCAGAACAAGATATATATGTATATAATTTACATTTTTACCAAATATGTATTTAAATATTATTTATAATGGATATTGTTCATTTGAATAATAATAAAACTGATGTGGCCAGCACATTATCAATAGTTACACATACTTAAGACTCCATATTACTATTATTTCAATTGTCAGAAAGATTCTTGCACAAGATTCCATATTTCAAGCACATTACCTTCTGTCAGTTCTATGTATTTTGTACAAATTCCATACAGAAAGTTTCATGTATCAAGAGCTTCTATATTTCCAGTAAAATATAATAATATAACACACATATGTTAATTGCACTTGACACTGACATCTGTCAATCAGCATTTTCTTAATACAGTAGCGGTTTCCATGGTTATAGCATAGCTAGCTGCTTTATGAAATTTCTTTATAATTTTTTAACTCTATATCCATTGAATATGAAGTATAAAATGTAATCAAATCGTATAGAGAATAAAATATTCTTTAATATTTATAATATAATATAAAAAATCGTCACACACACATAATAAATACACACATCTTATTCCAGGAACACTAAAACGTGCTTATTTATCAAAAACTCACCACTGAATTTTTGACCAAAGACAATACCTTCCTTACCTAAAGGTGACGGAAGGTAAAAAAGGTAAACAAAACTTCTGTGATTTGATTATCACGTCACCAATTACTAAACGTTTATTTAGCATCTTTGTCGTACACACATGGCACAGCTTTTAAGTTAGATTTTTTTTCTTCGAAATTACACATCCGAGCGCAGTCTCGTGTTTCCTCATTCGCTCTGGGGCGCGAGTTGTGAGACAGCCTGTATATGGACGCTGTACGATCCATCCCGTTTAACCGGATGCGGTGTTACCGGTCCAGCCAAAACGCATAGTGTGGCCCGGGCCTTAGTGTGTAATGCCGTAAACTAATAAGTATCTTGCCTAAAGTTTGAAACTAAAAACTTCCTTGACTGTTTTCTTCTTGTTGCAGCATCCTATGCACTAAGATGTCGATGTCGACGCGTACAACGGGAACCGCGGGCGGGACCGAGGGAGGTAGTTCCCATTCGCACCATCACCATCACCACGGGGGCTCCAGCCAGCGCAAGCATCGCTCCAGGTCCACAACCCGGTATGCGGACCTGGAGAAACCCAAGAAGAAGAAGCATCTCAGTGGGGCTAGTTCCCTAGTGTCTATTCCCAATACCATCAAGTTGAGTATGCTCAACAGTGGGCTCATCTCTTTCGGTGAGTGCAAATAATTTGTTTTATAATGAAACTTAGTTTTCGAGTACTTACTACTCGCATATATACAGGGTGTTATTTAAGTCAGCGTGCAACATTTAGCCGTGTCTAAATTTCACAACGCCCTATCACCAATAGGGCTGTTGCAAGAATTTTTATATGCCTTCTAAGTATTAAATTTTAAATGATATCATTATTTAAATAGCCCCAAATTTTAAAATATCACCAAATATCCATTAGATATTTTGCAATTAATTTTTGAAATTTGGATAATATTTTGAAAGTCACGTGATCTGAAACAGAATGTGACGTCACAACACACACACATCTTCATCGGCTCCAATTGGTCCCTTATAGTGTCAATTCTTTGTGTTTTGTTACAAGTGTTATGATAAATATATTGTCAAAGTTGTCAAAAAATAGTCAATTTTTTTAGTTTGATTCGTGTTAGATAACACAAAATTCAATATAAAATGAGTAATTTACAGTACCGTATTGTGCCGTCTTGCAAAAATGCGCTAGGAACAAACCTACTATTGAATTTATTAATATGCCAAAAGATGCGAAGAAAAGAAAATTGTGGCTGGAAGCAGTAGTTCGAAGAGCTGATGGTTACATCTTATTTCGGCAACAGTAAAACAGTCGTTTTCTGATATAAATTCAGCCATCATCCAGCTTTCGATTTTTGGTAAACTGTCCGACTTAGCTTGAGTGTATTCTGTATTAGCCATTATTACTCATTTATAATGGAAAATGTCAGCGTCAAATGTCAAATTAGAAGTTTGTTATTAACATGTGACAAACTATCGCCAACGTTTATTTATCTAAATAACAAAAATAAATGTAGGTGATGGATACTGTTTCTCTATTGGTTGTGAATAACGTAATGTATATGCTTCTACGACACAAGAGTGGAGGGTTGTTTTTCATGACTATTTTTGGCGCCAATATTCATATTTAATTATTTACGAAAATAACAACAAATCATTAAAAAATAATTATTAATAAGAAAAATATTGCATAAACTTTCATTTAAAATACTTTTTGAAAAATGTGAAACAGGCTCATTAAAATATCTCGATTATTAATCGCTCTTATTAACGCACTTCATAGTTAATAACTATTCATGTGTCTCTTTAAAACTAAATATTGGAAAATTATTTGTGTAACATTAATAAGGATGATTAAAAATAAACACGGTTAGTACTGGGGTATGTTTCTATGTAGCAAAACATTTCAGCGAAATTATAAATTCATGAATTCTGTAGCTTCAAATATAAATAAAAGCAGGCGTACTGCCTCATCGTATTTGTTGGAGCATAATGAAAATGTGTATGGTGTGGTATATGAATTCATTGTTTCTATACAAATTTTATTACACAAATTGCATGAGGACAAATTGACCTTCAGGCAAATTTGTTATTATATTTGAGACTTAAACCAACATGAACATGTGTATATAAGCGTGCCTCAGATGACAGTGACAAATTGTTAAACTCTTGTACTCGTAAAATATGAAATCCATATATTACCTCCCGCTACTCTTGGTAAGGGAGGTATAGGGATCGTGCTAAAAATCGCATATCGAGATTTTGGTAAATGACCACGTTTTAAAGTCTCTAGAATCTAATTTTAAAATTTTCACGATGATGTCTGTGTGTATGTGTGTATATGTGTATATGTGTATGTGTGTATGTATGTATGCGTGTATGTGTGTATATGTGTATGTGTGCATGTATGTATGCGTGTGTATGTCTATGTGTGTATGTATGTGTATATGTGTGTATGTGTGTATATGTGTAACTCAAATACTATCATTCAGAAAATTTTGACACCTTGTATTTCGAACTACGCTTTGAACAAATATAACGCATTTATTCAAATGTATGTAACTGATAGGTAAATGTCACTACCAAAGAACTAATCATTTCAAAATAATATTAGTAATGTTTTAAAAAGAAAAAGTAAATAGAACAATAGAAAAGGAATTCAATACAGTTTCCAGCATAAGTAAATATGTAGGTATGTATTTAGATTAATAAAAATTAACGATTCACAAAAATGTTTAAGCTAATCCTTATATTTATATTAGTGAATTCTATTCTATACCGGTACTTAAAATTTAATCTTCATTTTATTATAGCTCCGGTGGCTCAATGATTAGAGCAACGCCTCATGTCATGAGTGCCCTCGGGGCTCTGGGTTCGAATCCCACTAAGGCATGGATGTGTGTGAATGTGAACCCACTCTGTAATTGGGATTTAATCCTGTTGAGGGGTTTAAAAAAATGGTAGATACTTGGATTAGATTAGTCTATATTTTAAGAAATAAACTGTCAAAATTAGAGTAAAATTCGCTAATCCAAAAATAAGGATTAACTTAATTTTTTTTGTGACTCGGGCTGTAAATGGCGGGAGGTATTGTGGACTATATTGCCCAACACGGTACGTAATGTACTCTAATTGTAACTAAATGTTGATATAATCCATCTTCGTTGAACTTATTAGAAATTTATTTAAGAGGATCGTCTGCGTTTCGGTTTACGGTTTTCCAAATGAACGAAAAGACACTCTAAATTTTTTCTTATACAAAATCTGTTACGAATTTCTTTAAAATATTATTTTAGCATCGATATTTTAATGGATAAAGTGCTATTTAATTCGTAGATATAAGAAAATTTACATTTTTAAAATAGCCCAATAATAATAAATAAATCTTCACGTTCATTGCATTAAAAATTGCAAGCTTGAAATATAAAACTTTTTATTTCTCAATATTTTCTTTCCAATGTACAGTGTCATAGTTCACGACATCCATAAAGCGTCTGATATTTTGCCGCTAGGAGCATCGCTGAAACATTCGAACATTGTCGTTATGGATTGACGCCCACGATGCCGGAAGTGCCAGTGGCGTGCAGCACTTGCCGGGTGGAGGGGGCAGGGGTATTCGTGTTGAAAGACGCGCTCTGAAATGCGCTGAAACGCAATGAACGTCTGAAACCACGACAAAGACGTCACACGCTACAGCTGTGGATCCCCTGACGCCGGCGTGACGTCAGAGGACAGTGGATGTCAAAATGTTGGCAGGATGCTTTCAGAGAATTATTTCCTTAGGGAAACGCTATTTGTTTGGATAAAAAGAACTTTGTAGGAGCCGTGACTTTGTGTCATAACTGACAAATTCGAATTCATCTGTCTTTTTTGGGGTTACGTATTGTTCATTGACCCGTCATTATTTTAAATATTCTATGACGTAGATGTTAATCTCATTTTGTTCTTAATAATTAGAGTCAACATGTAAAATAACTTTTATGGTAGGCGATATTAGAAGGCTTAACAATAGTTGAATTTGGATTAGAGTAGATGTTTAACGTAGATGTTAAGGTGATGTTAATAGCTATTAATATACCTAGGAATGTTATGCACATCATAACTGCCGCAGATGTAAGTTTGAAATCCGTAGAGCGAGGATTTTAAGACATCTAAGGCTTGTTATGATTAATAACATCCGCGGTTTGTTCAGTAGTTTATCGGTTTCAGAAAATTAAGATATTGATAAATATCATTTTTTGAAATTCTCTCATTAATGCTACTTTCAGATTGCTATGGTTAACAGAACAATTATTTTGACATATGTCAATATAAGAAATATTCAAATTATGTGCTTTATTCCTCATGTTTATTACTTTAGAATAAAGTAGATCGTATTTAGAACGATAGGCTAACGTTATCTGTACGTATTAATGAAGAGCATTATATTTTCATTTTATTTTATTTTCATTTTGTAGACCGTTGTTGACAAGTCAGTATGGTAATAATATTACCATACAAATACAGTTATTACTTAGTTACCAGCCTACTTTTGTACATGTAAACAATGGAATAATATCCTGAAACCGGTAAAGGAATTAAATCTCGAATATGTTAAAAACTAATAAAACTTTTTGTAGAATTTCTCTCTATCATACACAGTTCTAAGGTCTAATTCTAAAACAAATGACTCGTGTTCTAATTTGTTACAATGTACGAGGACTCCATGAAAGAAATCACACACGGTGCTAAAATTTGTTTTTATGTCAAATTTATTGTCGAAGAAAAGTTTCTTCGCTTTTATTTCATGAAATTTTAATATTAACATTTAATCTTATTAAACCGCCGTTTATATACAGGCTGTCTCACAACTCGCGCCCCAGAGTGAATGAGGAAACACGAGACAGCACTCGGATGTGTAATTTCGAAGAAAAAAAATCTAGCTTAAAAGGTATTCGAGAAAAGACGTCTTAAAACTGACCAATCAGAGACCTACACCTTTAACGTGTGTTTGCCGTAATTTTACGTTACTAGGGTTTTATACAAATCAAATCTTCTTTAAAATGTGTGGGCGACTGTAGTTTTCGAAAAATGTCAGTGTCAAATTAAATTTGACAAGGTGAATAAAAAAGGGAAATTCTTACCATGTATTCAGCCGCTGATTACTTAGAAATGATTATAATTTTCGAAGAATGTGGACGTAACGCCAGAGAGGCAGCACGAGTCTATTCGGAACGTTTTCCGGATAGAAATCATGTGGATCATAAAGTGATATTGAGAGCCATCGCAAGGAAGCATGAGACCGGTCAAGTTATGCCAGATCGAAAAGAAACTGGCGGTGCTCCCAGAATCGCTCGTACAGTTGAGAACGAAGAAGCTGTTTTAAATGTCTTTGAGGGAGATGGTACCAGAAGTATCAGAGAAGTTGCGGGCAAATTAGATATTTCCAGGGCTTCGGTACATCGAATTTTGAAAAATAATCGGCAACACCCGTAACATTACACTCGTGTACAGCATCTACAGCCGGAACATTACTATAAAAACGGTTCTTTTTAGAACCACCATTTGTTGTTTTAATCTCAAAGAATTCAAATGACAATAATATTTTCGTTTAACACATTTTACACAGCTGCTACAACACGTTGCACTGTACGATATAAATGATGATCTCGGATGACACCTTCGCTAAACTAAATTTGTTGACAGTGAAAAGTCAACTCTAAAGTGTCAAAATTATAGTAAATCAAACCAATTTTCACTAGTAGTATTTTTAAAACCTAGCAACCAGTTTTATTTTGTAATAATATCATCACACCCCAAGATATCCTTCCGAGATTGGTGGATTAAACAGTCTTGTAACTCCGTTATACAAGCAGCCGTAAATTATTTTCTTCTCTTTGTTGGCAATCTATTGTCGTCGGCAAGTGTCAGTTTCGTCTGGGGCGCGAGTTGTGAGACAACCTGTATAAAGCATACTTGTACCATAAATATCTCTATTTATCTTGGGCTATATTTTTAACACAAAAATTTCATCTGTTTTTAATAGTGATACAGTCTCTAGTATTTCTAAGCTTAGTTAATGAATTCTAAATCTTTCAGATGTAAAATACGAGTACTTTTAGTTATGAAAAGTAAACAAAAATATTTCAACTAATGCTTGATTCTGTGAATTAAAATTAACACTGTTTTCAAACTAAAATATTCGTGGTACATATGCGAGTTGGAAATAGAGAAATATTTCTGTTCTTGTTTATACATTCAATCCAGTATGTTATCTTTTTATTTCATGTTTTTTGTATCGAAATAGAACTTAATAAATTCTTAAAAGCATCTTGTAGATATGTTTAAAAATTCTTCAACTGAAAAATATATAACTTACAAATGCTTAAAATTTTATGTTTAAGAGAGTACAATAATATGGGGGTCATTTTTCACTAGAGAAGAATAGAAATGTATGAAACATTCAGGTATGAAATTTTTGCATGAATCCATTTAAATACTGGACTAGGAAAGCACAAATATATACATATATACATTACTATGTCTGGCTGAAAATAGATGACCGACTAGGGTAATTGAATATCAAAACAGGGGTGCGTTTAAAATATTTTAAACATTTTTCGTTTATGTTGATTATAATAAAATACTTTGATCTTTAAACTATTTAGTTTGGCAATTCTACGAAATAGGATTATTTTTAATTTCCTCTAACAGTAATTTCGACTCGAGGGTTGCTTACATCTGAGAGGAATGAACTAGAATTTGCGGTATTAAATTTTTTAAATACATCCCTGAATCCTGTTGCTAAGGTCATTTTAAATGCCTCCTGGTATTGAGTACAATTGTAATCTTCTGTAACGGAATACATAAGGGTCAGTTCCCTTTCAAATCAAATATAGGGAAATGTTTTCAAAGGAAACCACATCTATTAAATAATCTAAATGTCAACTGCAACACTCTTTCATATGAACATATGAACCAAACGTGACATGTAGCAGACAAATTTGACAATAACTTAACATCAAACAGTAGTAATTGTCACATGTTATTGTCATAGCAAGATAGATTACATAAAAAAGATCTGATTAAAACCTTTCTGTGATTGTTTGAGAACCTCTGATTTAGTGTTAAAGTATAGTGTAGGAGTGTGTGATAAACAACGCAAAGAAACAAATCAGTGGACGATTTCTTTTCTTCTTGTTTAGCCTACCGTTGCTCTTCACAAGCAATTTATTAAAATTGTTTGTCTACTCTTAGAGAGTAGGCTCTGGTCCAACAACAGTCGAACAGCGATGCTGAAAATACAAATAACGGATCGCGGCGGCCTTGATAAATTCCTGACAGGTGAACGAAAATGATTTATGCTTTGTTTGATTTTCTTTTTCAATGTTTGCATTGAATCAAGTAGGCACTAAATTGCTGCTTGACTTGCCAACAAACAAATGAAAAAAGGAGAAGATTTTTCAGGCTGAAATTTCGATAGGAAAATTGATGTTTTACTTTGTTTAATAAAAAAGAATTCGCGTTTGTTTCACACAATAGACCATTGTTCCTAAAGAAATAAAGGTAGTGAAAGTATATTTCATGTTAAATGTTGAACAATTTGTTTTCACATTTCAAATTCAGAATAATGGGACAAAGAACATAGAATAATCTTATGTGCTAATGTAAATAATTATATTTTATATTTTATTTAATTCATAAACATGGTCTACATTTCATGGCTACATTAAAGATTATTTCAGGTCAGAAATTTTCGAGGAATTTTTCTCGACTGGCCTTGATCAGTACCTACTCCCGTTGCCTTTCCAAGTTGTATAAAAATTTTGAAAAGTAATTTTTAGCACGATACCTATACCTCCTTTACCAAGAATAGCGGGAGGATAAAAGAATTCTACTTAATAAAACAATAGGGGATTACAGCTCAACCGAATTAAGAGAAATTAGTAAAAAATAGTGAAAGTAGATGCTTAATAATGAATATTAATAAAGAAATGAAATGATATAATTGAAATACTTCGGAAATAAGGGGTTTTTTGTTTTAGTAGCTCGTCACTCATATAAAATCCATACATCCTGAAAGTAGCATCTATGTACGTATATGAACATTGAAAATTGGTACATATATGTAGAAAAGTCCGTAGAATCGAATGGTGTAACGGGCATCAATGTATCTTTTATCGTTAATTAGTTATACTCCGCCAAAATTAAAAAAAACTTGTAAGATTCCTAATCAAAATAAAAATTGGTATCTTGTAAAGTAAGGTCCTTGGAATTTTTTAATTATTTTTCCCGTAATCAGCGGGTCAGAATTAAGGGAATAAAATACTTTTTAGAAAAATACAGGCTGGTCGAGTTTTTGACGGTGTACTGAGCTTTCCAAGCTACCATTTTTACATTATTTGCTTCGTAATATTGTGTCAGGTGTATATGAACATTGAAAATTAGTACATATATGTAGAAAAGTCCATAGAATCGAATGGTGTAACGGGCATTAATGTATCTTTTACCGTTAATTAGTTATACTCCGCCAAAGTTAAAAAAACTTGTAAGATTCCTAATCAAAATAAAAATTGGCATCTTGTAAAGTAAGGCCCTTGGAATTTTTAAATTATTTTTTCCGTAATCAGCGGGTCAGAATTAAGGGAATAAAATACTTTTTAGAAAAATACAGGCTGGTCGAGTTTTTGACGGTGTACTGAGCTTTCCAAGCTACCATTTTTAAATTATTTGCTTCGTAATATTGTGTCAGCTTTATATGAACATTGGATATTAGTACATATATGTAGAAATGTCCATAGATTCGAATGGTGTAACGGGCATCAATGTATCTTTTTCCGTTCATTAGTTATACTCCGCCAAAGTTAAAAAAACTTGTAAGATTTCTAATCAAAATAAAAATTGGTATCTTGTAAAGTAAGGCCCTTGGAATTTTTAAATTATTTTTCCCGTAATCAGCGGGTCAGAATTAAGGGAATAAAATACTTTTTAGAAAAATACAGGGTGGTCGAGTTTTTGACGGTGTACTGAGCTTTCCAAGCTACCATTTTTACATTATTTGCTTCGTAATATTGTGTCAGCTGTATATGAACATTGGAAATTAGTACATATATGTAGAAATGTCCATAGAATCGAATGGTGTAATGGGCATCAATGTATCTTTTACCGTTAATTAGTTATACTCCGCCAAAGTTAAAAAAACTTGTAAGATTTCTAATCAAAATAAAAATTGGTATCTTGTAAAGTAAGGCCCTTGGAATTTTTTTATTATTTTTCCCGTAATCAGCAGGTCATAGTTAAGGGAATAAAATACTTTTTAGAAAAATACAGGGTGGTCGAGTTTTTGACGGTGTACTGAGATTTCCAAGCTACCATTTTTAAATTATTTGCTTCGTAATATTGTATCAGCTGTATATGAACATTAAAAATTAGTACATACATGTAGAAATGTCCACAGAATCGAATGGTGTAACGGGCATCTATGTATCTTTTACCGTCAATTAGTTATACTCCGCCAAATTTAAAAAACTTGTAAGATTAATGTTTTAATTACTTTCAAAATACTTTGATTTATTTATTTATTTAATATAACTGAAATGGCATAATTAGGAATAGGAAAATAAAACAAATGCAGTTGAAGATTTATTTGTTTCATTAAATTAAATTTTGTTTAATCATAAATTTTGTTGAGAAAGGGTGAAATATTTATTTATTTATAAAATTAAGGATTTAATTAAGTAAACAAACAACATTTAATTAAAAGGACCGGCCAATTTTTCAATCCAATTTCATTTCCGAGCCAAAACAGCTGAATAGCGAAACCTGAAATCTCAACTAAATTAAACACACTCTGCCAGTGTTTTATCTTTGTTTCTTTTTCTCTTTTTCTTCTTACTTAATTATAAAATAATTGACTTATAAATCACACTTTTCCATATTTAAGCGATACAATCGTGGATAAATAAGACTAATTATGCAAATCCCATTCGTAAATGAAAACTTGATTATAATTAAGATAGATATTCATACTTCGCTATTTCGGTAATTAAACACAATACTTCATATCTTGGCCCGCATAACAATACACTGTCAAATCTTAATTGTTTATAGAAGACGAGAAACAATTGAATAAAGATTTAGCGTTTCAGAATATGTGGAGCGTAAATTTCGCTGAAACCGCAAATATACACTGAATTACATGCTGAAATAATCGCGGAATATTAAATGCTTCACATTCAAACGAAAATTTATACTGAAATTTCTGCAATTCTGTAAGAGCGCGATATACAGTTAGAGACCATACATGTGCAAATATGGTACCGTTGCTAGCTATTTTGTTTGTGAATACGTAAAGTTAGTATGTACGTATGTTTACAGACATATAAAAAGTTTTTTTTTATTTTGGTCCCTTAATATGTCCTTTATGAAACAACCAAAATATAAATTTTTAAAAATGAAATGACGTAGGGGAGACCGGTGTCAATTGTTACAAAATTTAAATTTTTATTTTTCATGAGTTAACGTTACATTTCGAAATTTTGAAGTTACCTATATGACAACTTACCCACCTTAGTGAATAATATTTTGAATGAGAAATATTCGTTTTCCGGGAATGGACTGTGTCATATTTTGATTCAGAGCTCAACGTTTCGCCCGCAGTCGTATGGGGCATCTTCAGGAGCAAGGGGGATAGTACTGTCTTAAACAAGGTTACCCGACGTGTCAACCACGCTAGAGGCCAAATAAACCAAGTGACGAAAGAAGGCCGAGAGATGGGCAAAGCTAATGAGGACCAATGGGAATCGAGTTCGTAATGGTACATTGGGCGTGTCGTGTTCCAAGAATCACCGGGTTCCACATGTGGCTCAAGAAATAGCCATCATCCCGATTGATGTTATTAGGATGTTTCCATATTTCTAAAGTTTCCCTGTATTTACGTCTGTAAAACTCAAGGACAGGAGCTAAAATGCGGGAATTTTCAAATAAGATGTCCTGTGTTGTGTTGGTGTTCTGCCCCATACGACTGCGGGCGAAACGTTGAGCTTTCCATTCCTGGAAAACGAATATTTCTCATGACTCAGACTGTGGAAGCCTACGCAATATTTTGAATTTTAAACTTTTAAAAATTTCTCTATAAAAATGAATGGATTTAAGCAATTCATCTAAATAATCCTTATCGGTTTGAAATAAAAACCTGAAACTTCTTCCCTTCAATATAATCCTGGAAAGTATGAAATCCTGAAATAATAGCGAAGAAAGAACTTCCGCTAACAGAATACAAAGTTGATCCTATAGTCCTCAGCGGTTCGCCTCAAATTGTTATTCAGAATCGACTGCAAACGCTATTATAGCGTGAGGCTGGGCACAGCCGTCTATACATACACTCGCACTCAATTTTGCGCTCTATTCCATCTACTATATTCATGGAAATATATGTAGCCACGAGTTCGTATATTTATCATTTAAAAATATTAAAAAAGGAAAACATGTTACATTTTTGTAGTATATACTAAACAACTTGCTTGCTTAGTGGGGATTGGAGAAAGCTTCTGTCGTGTTCGCCGAAAATTGAGTGCAAACTTTTTATAATTAATGGTTTTATAAACGACCTTTTAAATTAATGGTGTACTAGTCAATATCTTCATTCATTTTTTATAATGTAAACTATTGATTTCTTTCTCCTGAAATACCGTACATATATAAGTGAAATTTTGCTGAAATAATATAATAATAAACTCAAATCGCTGAAATTTCGTAAACAATTAATGCACTTGACAACATTCGTTGACTTATACAAGTGTTTAGAACTTCAGGCAATCCTGAAAGTTGTGAAAGTCTCCAAAACAAGATTGGTATTGGAATTGTAAATGAATAAGTTAGACTTCAAAAGCCAGAAAATGAATTGAATCGATAGAATATAATCGGCGACCAACGACCACGAAGTCTTTTTCAATATTTAAAACCCGATTAATTTCAGAAGTTACATTTGCGCAGTTGGGTAAATTTGAAGTATTAAACTTACATTATGACATAGCATGATCGAGTGAGAAGAAAAAAGTTATCGAGTTTGAATTTAACAAACACTTTTTATTTTATTTGCGTTAAGTGCCATATTTACATATTCTAGGCAAAGTGATGTCCATTATTCAGTAGTTCAGAGTATTAAAAAATAGGTTACTATAACTTCTATATTATGGAGCAGTCCCTCCGTTTCATTTAAGGACCATTTTATTTTCACATTAAAACAGAGTACATTGTCAATAAAATAGGGTTAAATAACTAGAACAAAATATTAGGCATATTTGTAAAAAAATACATATTTGCCAGCATTATGTATGTACCTCCCGTTACCCTACGCTTTGTTTTAAGGTCCCTGGAATCCAATTTTAACATTTTCACGATGATGTATGTATGTATATGGGTATCCTCCGCTCTAACTCAAATACTATCATTCGGCCAAGAACCACCTCGGTCACGTCTAAAATCTAGACACAGTTTCCTCTCTTCAGTGCATCTAATGGCAGAGACCAAGACTGCAACAAGACGCTTAATGTGGGATGAGACATTAAAGCCAGAAGATAAAGCAATGGGTATCCTTCTAAATGAGAAACTACCACCAGGTAATGATCAGAAATGGCCCATTTGGAAAACGTTAAATCGCCTACGAAGTCAAGTAGGAAAATGTGCAGTAAATATGTTCAACTGGGGGTACCAAGCAGAACCCACTTTATGTCATTGTGGTCAAGAACAAACAATGGACCACCTGCTCACGTGCACCAACTTAGAAGAGGAATGCACGAGAGAAGATCTAGCTAAGGCAACACCAGCTGCTACAAACTGATGTAGGCTATTTCTCTGCCAGTTTTTGCGGACGGTTTTTCCTCTGGCAGTCTCTCCGTCCTTACAAAGAGTAATAAATACTTTAATAATATTTATACTCAAAATAATATTAGATGGGAGGAGTGAATTAAATAAATGCTACTTTTCTGAATTAAGACAGTATGGTGTAGATGTTACATTAAAAATATCTGCACACTGGAGTGATGCCCGACAAAAGGAGATTCGATTATAGTTGTTTTCGCTTGAAGTTCAACTAAATATAACAACAATAATCTCACTTAAGTTTTCCAAGACTGACTTTGTGCATTAATTGAGGTTATTGTTGCTTTTGATTGAATTACAAACGAAAGTAGATTTCAGCAAGTCTCTGTCTCTACATTTACTGGCAATGTGCACATCTTCCTACCATGTACTTTGACTGTAATATAAACACTGGGAAAACTCGCTCTCGATCGACAGGATTGCCAGATCACACAATTCATTTTGTGACATGATGGATCTTAGATGTCTTAATTAGCTTATGTTTTCTGAAACTTCGTTCACCCATAGCTACAGTTACGGGGATAGTTAGAAGAATGCGAAGTTTATAGTCTTTAGGATTTTAGGACTGTATATGATTTTCCCTGATCTTCTTCAAAAAGATTCAAGCTCCACAAACTTAAATGTGGGTGTGTATGTGTGTGTACGTATGTATGTATGTATGTATGTATGTATGTATGTATGTATGTATGTATGTATGTATGTATGTATGTATGTATGTATGTATGTATGTATGTATGTATGTATGTATGTATGTATGTATGTATGTATGTATGTATGTATGTATGTATGTATGTATGTATGTATGTATGTATGTATGTATGTATGTATGTATGTATGTATGTATGTATGTATGTATGTATGTATGTATGTATGTATGTATGTATGTATGTATGTATGTATGTATGTATGTATGTATGTATGTATGTATGTATGTATGTATGTATGTATGTATGTATGTATGTATGTATGTATGTATGTATGTATGTATGTATGTATGTATGTATGTATGTATGTATGTATGTATGTATGTATGTATGTATGTATGTATGTATGTATGTATGTATGTATGTATGTATGTATGTATGTAAGTGTGTGTGTGTGTGTGTGTGTGAGAGAGAGAGAGAGAGAGAGAGAGAGAGTGTGTGTGTGTGTGATAAAAGTTGTTCTGCGATAACTCTAATACTACAATTCCAAGAATTATAATTCTTCCGTATTTCTCTTCTTTACATCCATATGAAGAGCTTATTAGAATTTGGTTATAATTGGTACATACCAAAATGTCGATTTTGTAAGAATTGGTGTATGACTGAGATATTGAAAATTGTTAACACCTAATGTAGAAACACATTTTGTTATGTTCTTCGCAAGTACCAGGTACATTTGAAAGCCATTACAGCGGGATTTTATGTTTCACTAAGAAACACAAACATTGCAATTGTTTTCCATGTAAGCTTCATACAAGCAAGCTGATTTAAAATTCATGTTTTGTTCGTAAAATATCACTACACCTTCATAAGGTAAGGCATAAATTTTTCTGATTATTCTTAAATTTTTTAACACAATTTTTGAAATTTTATTAAGCGAAACCATTTATTAACACAAAAATTCTCTCTAAATGCGTAATACGAGTATTTTACGTAGAGGAAACGATAAAAATAACTCGATCACTTCAGTGAGCATTTCGAAGAAATATTTCATTGAATGGTGATCATAAAATCTGGAATGTATATTCTAACAAACGTCTCTGGTGTTTGGTAATAAATCTTGGTCAAATGCCAAATATTTAGCAAAGAAAACCAATCAAAAGTCGCAGATTATGACTTCTAAAGGTCTTCGGAACAGACTGAAAGAACACCAAATTGAACGACAAAGACAAATAATAACTTGGTAAAAATCACTTCTTTCTTTTCTATACGAGAATTTTTTAACCTCCCCTCGTTTTAAAGAATAATAAAAAGATACTAAAATGATTTTTGCAGTAATTTTTCGACATTAATTCGTATAATTACTATAATTTACTCAAACAATTGTTTTATGCTAATATAATTAATTATGTTTTAATGTATGCACATTATTTCAAATGAATTACCATTATTAAAAATTCTCCCCCAATCGATACAAATTTTGCAGCAGGGTACAAATTTATTTACCTAAAAATTCATGTGAATTTGCGAATGTGATGGAAGTTTTTAATCTGATTTACAAGTTTATGTCCCATATATCGTTGTTATAATGTAATATATCTCGTATATCAACGTCGGAGATATTTTATATTTTACAGGCCTGTCAAAGTTTCATTCTAAACACGTGTCGAACTGGGGCATAACTTCTAGTTCTAAACCTCACGCAGTAGAATATTGTTAGAGAATTAGGAAATCATTTTGGACGTTATTCAAATAACTTTCAAAGTAATAATCAATTCCTCCAGGTCCTAAGACTGGATTTATAGTTTACGTAACACAATATAACTAAGGCCCACTTCTATGGTATAGCTATCGGAGGTATAACTTTATCCTAGTAATTATACCTTCGATAAACAAGACTGTCTTTTACAATGCATTTTTATCTATCAGATAGTTATATCAAGAATTACGTTAAATCACTTTAGGTTGGTACTGACACAATAAAATTATCTTCTTGTTAGACTATTTTTCTTCAATACTGTTATTATTTCTATCTTCTAATTTGCATTTTTCACGATGTTAGATGATATAAATGTTATTTTTGATTCTGACAGTGATGATGAAATACTTGATTGACACCTGTCGAACGTATTAATAACAACACATCGTTTGTGTTTACATGATATCCATAAGAACAGGGTATAAAGTTATCCGAGGTTTATACGACCGATTTCCATGGGATAAGAAATACTGGTGTTTAATCTATCTGTGGTTTATCCGAGGTTTGTAAAAGACAATTTTCAATTTTATACCTAGTATAGCGTTATACGAGGTTTATCTAATGATTGTAAAAGTGGCCTTAAATAATAAATTTCAATATATCATCACGGCATATTAGACATTACTTGGAGGTGCCAATTTACTTTGTACACAGAGTACTCAACTCACGACCCCGTAAAATTACAAATAATCCATCGATAAGAATTTTGTTATTTCGGTTTCGTACTTTGATGCAGTGTGTGGGATAAGGTAATGACCTATGTGTATAGCAGATCAAGGGCAGCTATGAGTGCGTTTCGCAATTTTCCTGCTCACGATAGACCTTGGACTACATAAACAAAATAAGTGTCACCGAAACGACAACGCCGCTCAGATGTTTCTCACCACGCACCAGATCATTCGGGAATGTTATTTCTGTAGGTTATTGATAACACCAGTTTTCAGCAACGGCAGAATGCTTCTGAAAATACTCCACGAAGAAATATGGTGCCATTATTATTTATTTGATTACAGCGCTTTGAATTAAGTGCCAGCGGTGATCAAATGACAATGATGGAAATCCTTAATGCTAAACCAATATCATCAGGCTTTCTGTGTATTGATATATTTTATATTTCTACTTATTTTCATTTTCTTTACTAATTCCGTCCGCCAAGTAGAATGTGTGCTGGTATTTATCGTCTATACTTCTAGAAGATTCTTTTATCGCAAATGTTTTGGATCGGTGTCTAATACAATGAACTCTCCCTAGTTTCGCGGTGCTCTACTGACCTTGACGTCGGCCGACGCTTGGCTATTTCTGGCCGTGTTGGCGTCACCGTTTCCCGGCCTGGCCGAGATGGCATGGGCCTGTCATTTCTATCACACCGACTACTCTAACTTCCATAGTAAATATTACAGACTACGAAATTAATTGAATAGGAAATGCAAATTTGTTGATATTTTGGGTGGTGTTCTACTGACACAATTTTAAAAATTGTGTGAAGAATAAAATTTTATGTAGGTTAACAGATTTTAGCACTGTCCCACAGTGTTTACGAAATATGGATTTTAGTTTTAAGTCAGAGTTTTTTTTAACACTCGTGTACTGAACGAGAAACAGAAATTCTGCAATTTAAAAAAAAACTACTACCGTGTGGCACTGAAAAATGGGTCCCTCAAAATTATCATAATCATACAGACGCAGTGAGGTGTTGCACGATTTTTTTTACTTTGCTTTAATCGAAAGAATAAGATAAAATATTTTACCCCTATTTTTTTTTCGTATTCATGAGAAAATTTTCTTTGAAATTATAATGTTTGAATTTACGCTTCCCCTTTCGCCTGATGACGTTCGAAATGACACA
This sequence comes from Harpalus rubripes, assembly GCA_963082715.1. Lineage (NCBI taxonomy): Eukaryota > Metazoa > Arthropoda > Insecta > Coleoptera > Carabidae > Harpalus > Harpalus rubripes. The sequence goes on from OY720461.1 coordinate 44,787,230, forward strand.
ACCAATGAGGGTGTGGCTTACATTTGCCACCGACGGAATTTAAACGAGTGACAGTCATGACAGATGTCAACTACTACTGATATTTGTATTTGGAAATAATCAAACATGGTTGTAAAAAAGTGTTTTGTGCCAGTGTGCTCAAATAGCACTGATTTAGGGAAAAATATTTTGAGTAGTGTTTCAAAATGAAATGGTTGTCGCAAGTAAAGATAGAAACATAAATCAAAACATCTTTGTTGTAAAGATCATTTTGATGTAAATATAAATATTTTTATAATTAAATAAGAACTATTGAATACATGGGATGAAATTTATAATGAATTTAATTAAATTAACGTTGACATGTGTCAAATTTATTTTACAGAACAAAATTTACTTCCTCGAACATCGGTGGAGTAATTTATTCTGTAGATTTACTTAGCCAGTATTTTTGTTCTTGTTTTGACGAAAATCTCTGCGCTAAACTTATACTAAACTCAACGAAGAAACAGAGTAATAAATGTGCGTGATCTTCATGTGATTTGAGAAAGCGATGCCGCTATTGGCTGAGAAGAAAACAGAAGAAAGTTGGCAAGAGCCGGGTTTACAATACGTAAATTTAATACGCATTTGCTGACATATAACTTCTGAACTGCTGATATAGTTGCCGTGATTACTCTGTTTCTTCGTTGTGTTTAGTATAGTGTATTTCAAGAGTAAATTTTACTTTGCTAGAGCTTTACTTATCCATCTTTTACAATACAATTATAACTCTATAATATAATAATAAATAACTAAGAACTACCCTAAAGAACCAAAAATCACACTGCAGTATAAGTCAGACCTTGTCATATAGTTGTCATTAAAGCAATCATTGACGTTGATGTTTTTTTTCATCATCTTTCCAGTTTTGTCATTGGCTAATGGTTTTCTGACGTCACAGGCAGTGTAATTTGGCGCCAATTCAAAAAGTATATTTTTAAATTGCTATTGTGCTTAATATATACAGAAATTCGAACAGATAACTATATTTAATAATACTGTAGAACGTACTTATTAGAATTTCAGAAGAAAAAACATATGTTAAATGTTTTTGCAACACCTCATTCACTGCATGTAATATAGAAGTACATATTATATACTTTTTTTTATAAAATATGTCGTAACTATAATAAAAAATAAATTAGCATTTATAGTTCATACGTGTACCACAATTTACCAGCAAATGTTTTATTTATACCCAAACAAAAAAAAAACTTGCATTATATTTTATGAGAAAATAGTAAATACTGATGGATTTTCTGTTTTATATTCCGTTGTATAATAAATAATAATCTACTTGTCTATGTTATAAATCTTTCACTGAACGCTGTAATAAATAAATATCTGAGGAAGTTTCACAAATATTCGAAACATCCAATATTTACTCTTAGGCATGCCGCTAAAACGTGATTCGTAAATAAACGATATATTTAGCCCTACAAACTTTATCAGCTGATAATACCCAGACGCTCTCCAGTATTATTACAATCTGACGAAAAATAACACCAAATTAATATTTAACGTAAATATTTACCCCAAACTGTTATATTGGAATTTTGTAATTACGAAAAATATTACGGAGAGAAACAGAATTATATTTTTTTTAAATGATAACATATATAATTTTTATGTTTCAAAGATATACATACTGTAATAAATTGTATTTAAAATTAGATATAAATATATTGACGTAGGCTACTGGCACGAATGTTGTTTATAGGTATTTTGAAAAAAAAATCCGGGAAAATCTTTACATCGTTCGCTACACTCACACCATTATAATATGATATCATCTTTATATAATATTTTTAAAAGTAGTTAGTATCTTTTACCTTTTAAATATATTTTTTTTAAATTCAACTCAGGATAATATCATTGTTTCAATTAATGTTTAAATCTTTCATATAGTTTTCCGAAATGCTGGATTACTTTGGAAGTACGTAAGGAATACGCCGTTAATTTATCTTCGTTAACTGTACAACGCAAGGATTAACAAAATATGTCTTCCTTGTCAGAGTAAATATGAAACAAATGTTGGAAACATGAGACGTGAAAACTGATGTATAATGTTGCTGTATCATTCATTTTATTATAAAAGCGCTTTTATGGAGCACACTCCTCACAAAAATAGAATGTAAAAGCGCGCTCCATAAAAGCACTTTTATTATAAAAGTATGCTCGTAATACGGGCCAATACCTTCCTTACCTAAAGGTGACGGAAGGTAAAAATTATAAAGAAATTAAAGCCGTTTTCTTTTTATCAACAAGATCAACTCCGAGTAGCACGCATCTACCCTAAATCGTTCCTTTTAAAACAGAATAAATGATCTTGTACTACCCATTTTCTTCGTCCCCGCCCCCGCGAAACACCACCTTTGAAACATGATTAGATAGATCCTGAACTGATCCCGAATATCAATGTCACGCCAGTATGACTGACTGCTATGTATTTTATCTTTTTTGTATTTGATATTAAAATGACATGAATAGAAGAAATTAATGAGTTTGAAACGTTATATCATGTTTCATTACCAAATACATCCATATTTAAATACTCAAAGGTAAAAGAATTAAATGTGTCAAAATCAAATCACATATACAACAGACTATAACCATAAGCAAATTCAGCATATTATATTATAAATATAATGATATATATCTTTTTATCTTCTACTTCTTATTTTTTAAAAAAAAATATGCTGTTCTTTTTAGGAGTTCAGTTCAGTACTAGGTAAGATCAGTTCATTTTCCCCCTAAAATGAAAGCGCCTAATGTTCGTATTATAATTTTACTGGAACTATAGAAGATATTCCAAGAAACTTTCTGTATAGAATTTGTATAAAATACATAGAACAGGCGGAAGGTAATGGGCTGGCCATATCAGATTTCTTATTATGATAAACAACTCGATTTTAACAACAAAGTTCTCGTAAATTTTCGTCTAACTTAAATTGGGTGAACAGGTGTAGATATATTTATTTAATCTAGTTACAGAGAAAATATGTGAAGTATGGTTAATTTTGAGAACACTCTGGTCCTGTTTTGCTAGCGAACTACATCCGTGTTTACTCTGTATTATATATAGCTGCTGGTAATTTTAAACACTCTCGCTGTGCGATAATTTAATCACTCGACTGGATCAATGAAATGCTTCACCGGATATTTTTCCTTCAAACAGACAGGCTTTCTAGACTTCCACATCCAATAAACCAAATATTTTCATCGTGTTTGTATAAATTTCCTCAAAAACAAAGTCAATGTAATGGGATTTTGATAGTGGTTTTTGTTTAAAATTACCGATTACGTTCTTTCTGACAGTTTCAGCAGATAGATAACAGATATAATTTTATTTAAACAATCAAGTAATGTGGTCTTTTAACTGATTTTTATTTAAGATTATGAAAATATTAATCAATCCTGGAATTTAATTATTTTTTGTCGATTTTGATCGCCAAATATGCGTATACATACACTGTTAGAATTTTGTTTATAAATATTTATTGTATTGTAAATGTATTGTATAAAATGTATAGTGTTTAGTAATATAAACATCCGTTTGCACAAAGAGTCGCCACTTGTCTAATCAGGCGATTAATTAGTCTATTAAAGACATGCCGGAACAACATTTGGCATTTTTTTCGTTAAAAAACATGATATATAGAGTTGACAATTACACTAAAAGAATGCGGAAGTTGCATTCTTTGCATTTTTATGCGAATATCTGTGAAAAATCAGCTGAAAATTATTTAAAAACTGTCATATGTTAAAATTAAAGCTAATTCAAAGTTTTTTATTGAAAAATATTGAGTAACGAAGTAATATTGTGTATTAATCTCAGTATTTATATGTATTTTTAATGAAAATAAAGCATTTTAAACAATTATTTTTTAAATAACAACTGAAATTTGATCCAAGACTGTAATAGTTTTATTATATACTGATGTGTCTGCGATAAGTCAGCTATGGAAAATTCAGAATATAGTTTGTTATGAAAAGAAAAGGAAATTATATTTAAAAAAAACTTCCAGAATGTTGGTATATACCATTTCAATATTTGTTGTCTGGCAAGAAACTTAAGCCGGTTATATCTCGCAGCCGTACATTAGTCGTGTTCGAGGAGAAGCCTTAACTGCACAACTTTATATTCAAAGATGCCTCTCTAAATAAATATTTATACAAAATGTATAGTGTTTAGTAATAATAAAATCCGTTTGCACAAAGAGTCGCCACTTGCCTAATCAGGCGATTAATTAGTCTATTAAAGACATGCCGGAACTACATTTGGCATTTTTTTCGTTAAAAAACGGAATATATAGAGTTGACAATTGCACTAAAAGAATGCGGAAGTTGCATTCTTTGCATTTTTATGTGAATATCTGTGAAAAATCAGCTGAAAATTATTTAAAAACTGTCATATATTAAAATTAAAGCTAATTCAAAGTTTTTTATTGAAAAATATTGAGTAACGAAGTAATATTGTGTATTAATCTCAGTATTTATATGTATTTTTAATGAAAATAAAGCATTTTAAACAATTATTTTTTAAATAACAACTGAAATTTGATCCAAGACTGTAATAGTTTTATTATATACTGATGTGTCTGCGATAAGTCAGCTATGGGAAATTCAGAATATAGTTTGTTATGAAAAGAAAACGAAATTATATTTTTAAAAAACTTCCAGTATGTTGGTATATAGCATTTAAATATTTGTTGTCTGGCAAGAAACTTAAGCCGGTTATTTCTCGCAGCCGTACATTAGTCGTGTTCGAGGAGAAGCCTTAACTGCACCACTTTATATTCAAAGATACCTCTCTAAATAAATATTTATACAAAATGTATAGTGTTTAGTAATAATAACATCCGTTTGCACAAAGAGTCGCCACTTGTCTAATCAGGCGATTAATTAGTCTATTAAAGACATGCCGGAATACATTTAGCATTTTTTTCATTAAAAAACGCAATATATAGAGTTGACAATTGCACTAAAAGAATGCGGAAGTTGCATTCTTTGCATTTTTATGTGAATATCTGTGAAAAATCAGCTGAAAATTATTTAAAAACTGTCATATATTAAAATTAAAGCTTATTCAAAGTTTTTTATTCAAAAATATTGATAAAAGAAGTAATTTTGAGTATTAATCTCAGTATTTATATGTATATTTGATGAAAATAAAGCATATTAAACAATTATTTTTTAAATAACAACTGAAATTTGATCCAAGACTGTAATAGTTTTATTATATACTGATGTGCCTGCGATAAGTCAGCTATAAGAAATTCAGAATATAGTTTGTTATGAAAAGAAAACGAAATTATATTTTAAAAAAATTCCACTATGTTGGTATATAGCATTTAAATATTTGTTGTCTGGCAAGAACACAGAAACTTAAGCCTGATATATATCGCAGCCGTACATTAGTCGTGTTCGAGGAGAAGCCTTAACTGCACTACTTTATATTCAAATATGCCTCTCTAAATTGCATCATTTTTTAAATACACATCATGCCGATGATGATATAATGTTTTGGCCTGATCTAGCTTCATGCCATAACGCCAGAATAACTAGAGACTGGTATAACGAAAACAACGTAGACGTTCCGAAATTGGACAACCTTCCCAATGTACCTCAAACTCGACCAATAGAAGAATTTTGGTCAATATTGACCAGAAAACTGTACGACAAGGCATGGAAAGCTGCAAATAAAGAACAATTACGACGTCGCTTTTACCAAAATATTTGAGAAATCGATGCAGATGTTGTTTAGAGGATGATGGGGCAAGTCAGAAGAAAATTAAGTGCCATTGAAGATAATGGTCTATTATTAATAATTTAAATGTTAAATATTAATTGTTATACTTATTGTTAATTGTTGTAATGATTAGTTTAAAAAATTTCTCAAAACTTTAGGACCATACGTTATTCTAATATGGAAAGATTTTGGTGACAATAGTCAGTTTACTTGAAGCTATAAATGGATTAACTTGAAGTCTGAATAGATTACTTGCGTGGTACTGAAAATCTGATATCTATTACTATATAAATACCTAAAGTAAAGTTGAAAACGTATGGAAGAATATAAATTCTATTTCAAAAAATTATGTTTTTTTTTTAAATTAAGAAAGAAGATTTTCCTTGACGTCATCATTTTGAACTGGAGAAAGGGATTCATTTTTAAGAATGTAACCTGTAGATGGCGAGCGAGTACGAGTTTTAATTTGATTTTGACATTAGTTAATTTTTCTTTCATTGTCTCTTTTATTATTATTTACAATTTGCGTGGTTTCTGTTACTTTTATTACGTATTTCGTTTTGTTAAGCAGAATTTTGAAGGCTTTTAACTTAGCTTATACTCGTACAAGATTAAAATGACAAACGAAAATATTATCCTCCAAACTATTATTCAAACGTCAAACAGATGATTTGTCATGTTTAAATTACCCGCACATGCTGTTGCTATTAGACGTACCGATGTTATTGCTTTACGGCCATTAATTGGTTCGGCATAATTCTACGTCATACATGGCGGTAATTTAAATATTAATTTCATTAATTTTTTTCTGGCCTATTAATGAAAATGAAAATGGCACGCAAGTAGCCCATTCTGAATTTGCTGCTTCTTGATTAAAAACGTGTAAAGTCCAATAAATAAATTCTTTATTTTCAGTTTCAGATAAATATTTTTCCTAACTGAATTATATTCATAATACTCAGGCTTTCAAAACTTTCATTTGAATGTAGTCACGCGTTAAAATAATCTTAAAACTCTGAAATATCAATTCTCTGTCCTCCATTTAACATTGTCATGTCTGTTTCGTGGCTAATCCAGCTCTGGTGCAGGATTACGTGGCTCTTGTGGCCCATCAGTCTTCCTGCTCCTGCACTCGCTATGGAGAAGCAGGAGATTAGAGAATGTCATCACGTACAAGCGTAATTCCTCCGACTCAAGTATCATAGAATTAGAAGAGTGGAAACGGGTTGTTACCGTGTCACTGTTAGACAGATTGAAATAGGGTAAAGGGTTGTAGGTTGTTTGGTTTTAAAGTTAGGACGAGGCGATAGTGAGATGAATATATAAAGGAAAATGCAAATTAGATTAAAATTGGAATTGCATATTCGTAGCTGGATGCTGGGTCTGGTATGCAAAATTCAAATCAGAATGTCGAAGGCATGTTGTAAAATTTGGTATTGTGCATAGTGTGAAACGATTTAAAATTAAAATCTTATTCCGACTTCAAGAAATGAGTATACTGGGCCTCTATTCTTGAAACTTCGTAATTTTTTTCGCATTCGTATCGAAACGAACGACGATTGTGACTTTGGCACGAATAGTGTGTATTTTTTAACATTCGTTAAATAACTACTACCACTGCCTCCACTTATGTTATGACGTACGTCAAATCAGCTTAAAAAAATACATTTCTGATGCGTTTGGAATGCTGAGCCTTTATATATATATCATTTCAGTGGTTATTTGAAAAATAATCGTTTAAAATGCTTTATTTTCATCATATATACATTTATATACTGAGATTAATACTCAAAATTACTTCTTTTATCAATATTTTTGAATAAAAAACTTTGAACAAACTTTAATTTTAATATATTACAGTTTTTAAATAATTTTTAGCTGATTTTTCACAGATATTCACATAAAAATGCAAAGAATGCAACTTTCGCATTATTTTAGTGTAATTGTCAACTCTATATATTGCGTTTTTTTAACGAAAAAAATGCCAAATGTAGTTCCGGCATGTCTTTAATAGAGTAATTAATTACCTGATTAGACAAGTGGCGACTCTTTGTGCAAACGGATGTTTTTATTACTAAACACTATACATACATACATACATATATATATATATATATATATATATATATATATATATATATATATATATATATATATATATATATATATATACGCTATATCTCCCAGTTGCTTCTCACGTCATTAATTCCTGACGCAAGAATTACAAAACTTTTATCTAGCATCTTTGTCGTACAAACATTGCATATATAAAAATTTTATTCACTATCTCATTGTCGTCCGTGTTTAAGAGGGGTATAAGCTATCTCCGTCTAACCAACGGCAAAAATTGAAATAGAAACTGTATTGTAATCGCGGTAACGAGTGTCATTTTCAAATATTTAAATTATTGATTTGAATATTCATGTCATTCTGTCATTCATATGAGTAAGGTGATTTTGGCGTCAATAATAATTTGTGTTATTGTTCTTCGTTGTGTGTTAGTAATTTTGTTAATTCTTATGATTAAACATATTGTGCATTTTGCTATTGCAAAGACGGTATTTCTAAGATCTGCGACAATCATTACAACATATCGCTTTTGGGCAATAAAAAGGGGTATATTTCATCCATTATACTTATATAGTATTTATTCAATTGGTTTATTATTTCTAAATAACTATTTATACTTAGACATAGTATAGGACATACTGTCAGTTTTTACCAGTTTTGACTTTACACCCTAATTATTTAATTGCGAAATATGTAAGTGGATTTTGATGAATAATAATATTCACACAGTAGGTATATGTAATAAGTATTAGCGAACAACAAAATTATTGCAAATAAAATATTGAAAATGTCAAACATGACAAAGTTCTGTCATACTCCACCTCATATGAAACTAGAAAATTAAATACCTATAACAAAATCATGGTAACAATATGACGTTATCAATTCCCTCCTTTTCCTGGCGATTTGAACCATATGTTTACTATTGATGACGTGGGGATCAAGTCGTGAAAACGGACTTTATATAGGTATAGAGTTTGTTTCAAGATATTTGCAAACATACTGGCCTCGACTTACGCAGCGTCAACATGAGAGGGTTGTATCAAAATATTTAAATCCAGCACACGAAATATTTGTGTGGAATTTAATGTTTCACTTGAATTTTAAGAAATACACAACAAAGAATATGACATTACAACAAACTTTTACAAATAAATACCACTAGGTATGTTAATTAGCGGGATTTTGAGAAAGTACCGTTACATTGTTTTCCAAAATTTTGCTCCCCTGACGCATAGGATCGGAAATACCATGCTGTTTTGCGGTGTACCACGTCATTAAGAAGGCAGAGAGATTTGCAATATACATACACGTAAAATATGTAATAATGAAATATTCCTACCTTTCAATGTTCCAGAGTCTGCGTATAGGGAGAATACTGCCACCAAAAGTTCATGTAGATAATTCAAAATGTTTCCCGTTTCACAATTTATTAAATCACACACAAAATTTGATATTAACACTTCAATAACAAAAAACCGACTGATTTCTTTCAAATGAGATGCATTGAATAAGTTTGTCTTAACAGGTCTATTCGCAGGATTGACTTGTGTTTAATTTTAGTTTATCGATATCTCTGTTCGCGTATACAACATTTGCAATGTGTTTAAATGTTATTAACTATTTCTATTGTTAATAATAGTGTTTTTAGTGTGTGTTAAGTGTAAATAATACTGTAAACGTTCGTTATTAGTGGCAGTAACAATTAAATAGTGCAACAACAGCATGAAATTGATATGGGGTTGCAGATATTGTAAGTCAATAATATGTATTAACTGATAAATTTTGATATTATATTTATATTTTTATGTCGTTTTATAAAATGTCGGACCACGCCCGACAGCGACAAATACGCATGACAGATATTTAATGTTCATTTCAAACGAAAACTGTTATTCCATGATTTATAACATTTTCTAAAATTAATGATGATCTTATAGCTACACAAAGGTCGTTTAAACGCCTGTTTAACTTTGACGTCTCGTCTTTAAGTTGATTGTTAAGAAAACCATTTTATCAGCAAGTTTGAATTGCTTTTGTTAATATTTATAATTAAAAAGTGTTTTCACCTGATAATTAAACATTGAAATAATTTGAATTTTTAAACCTATTCATAAAGTAATGTTCTCTTTATATTCCGCATGAGATAAAGAGGTATTTACATGTTTAAAAATATTTATGCTCGGAGCAGGATTTGTAAAGTTTAAGTGATACTTTATATGTAAATGAGCGAACATGGCTCTTGCTACAGGCAATAGGCTTTCAGTTTCAGTTAGTTTCAGCTTCAGGAAATTGGCTGGGATGTCATTAAAATTATAATGTATCTTCTCATGATAAATGATTTCTAATTTTACCCCAAAACTAAGGATACAGTTAACTTACTGCTTTATCTAAATTGATGGTTAGATTTCAACTCCTTTGCGGAATGGAGTAGGTTAGGTAGCCTCCTGTTTCAATTATTATTTTACTTAGAGTTAATGATACATATTGTAGGCCTAATATAATAAAGGGTATACATAATATAATCAGTTCTGAATCAGTAGGGTTCATCAAAATTATAGATTAATGTATACGTTCCATTATGGAACTTCCATATACATATACAGGATGGTAATTAATTTTACCGGTTTCAGGATATTATTCCATTGTTTACATGTACAAAAGTAGGCTGGTAACTAAGTAATAACTGTATCTGTATGGTAATATTATTACCATACTGACTTGTCAACAACGGTCTACAAAATGAAAATATAATGCTCTTCATTAATACATACAGATAACGTGAGCCTATCGTTCTAAATACGGTCTACTTTATTCTAAAGTAATAAACATGTGGAACAAAGCACATAATTTGAATATTTGTCATATTGACATATGTCAAAATAATTGTTCTGTTAACCATAGCAAACTGAAAGTAACATTAATGAGAGAATTTCAAAAAATGGTATTTATCAATAATGTCTTAATTTTCTGAAACCGATTAACTATTGAACAAACCACGGATGTTATTAATCATAACAAGCCTTAGATGTCTTAAAGTCAAAGTTATAGCATAGCTGACTAATATATATTTAATTTCTTTATAATTTTATAACTCTATATCCATTTAATATGAAGTATAAAATGCACTCAAATCGTATAGAGAATAAAATATTGTTTAATATTTATAATAACATTAAATGTGAAAAAATGATATTTAACATCGTTTTTTCAAGAAAAACTGTTAAAATCTTTAAATGAGGGTACTTCCGGTTGACCAATTATAATCATAATCTAATCAGCCTTTCACAGGGATGTAACAAAGAGGAATATGAAAGAATTTTAATTTTTGGAATTGTAGTATTAGAGTTATCGCATTAGAAAATTTTGTCACACACAGACACACACACGCACACACACACACACACACACACACACACACACACACACACACACACACATACATATAGATATTTTGAATTTTTTTCATAAATTATATGTGTTTAACAGTTCAATAAGAAGTATGTTGCTTAGTGACAATACAAAAAAGAATATTAGTATTGTAAAACCTCATTTACCGGACTGGAATCACTCCTGTAAACAATGGAAATGCGACAAATAAATAAATAAATATTGCCATTGAAGTATTTTGTGGAAAAAGATAAATTTTAATCTTAAATAAAGTTATTTAATATAATTAGAAATTCTTTCTCTATGCTCCAAATACAGTAAAAGAATATGTAATAATTAAAGTTCTCCACGTAACACAGATAGGTGTACAAAGGAAACAGAAATAAATCTAGAATCAGACGCTTCTCTTTTGAGCGTAACCATAGCAACGTTCCCTTTTCTCGTTGTTAGTAGCAACTGTTTAGGTCACAACGATATTCTTTAAAAGAGGTTCTTAACTTATGTATTTACCGATTCTTTGTGAGCAAATATTAATACTTGAACTTTGAAGTTATTGACTATCAAATGTTTTGTTTGATTTTTTTAAAGCTTTTGTTTCTGCAACGAATATGTTTTTATAAAAGTAGTGCAACATTTTTTACACTACTGACATTTTTAATTAATGTTGTAACAGGGTGTAGGGAAAATGCTGTTTGATGTAAATGTAAAGATTTAAAAAATATTTCTTTATTTTGTTCATGATATGTACGAGTACATATGTGGGAAATATTCATTTGAAAAGAAAAGAAATGAAATAAATAAATATAAAAATATATTTTTTATTAAAGTTCCCAGAAGTTTTAAATGTAAAAATTCTCGTATATGTATACATATGTTATGTTTCTCATATTTACTGATGACAAATAGAAAAAAGCTTGTACAAGTAGGAGGATATTATTATATCAAAGTAAATACAGGTTTAAGGGTCATCTTCTAGTCCAGTTTTTGCGACCTTTTACTTTTGGCACAATGAAAAGCAAACTAATAACTTTTTAAATTAATACCTATTGGCACTTTACGACTGCAGTCAGAACATTTAGAATCTCAAATTAAAAGTACGCAGCTATTCTGCCGTCTGAAAATTACAAATTAATTCTGCCGTATTTTAAAATGTTAAATATTTTCAATTACAATAATTTATACCTGCTGACGAATATTAAAATATGACAAACATCGTTTTTAATACGAGCAATCGTAATTTCTTTATTAAATTTTTCACAATTATTATTGATTTCATCTGAAAGTATCAAAACGATATTTGTCTCTCTCAGAGATTGTGAAAAATTTTCCCTGAAAATTTAATATCATTGATTAGAGTTAATCTGAATGCCGGGTCGTAGACTGTAATGAAAAATCACAATATTTCATTCTGAACACAGCGACAGACAGAATAAAATATGATTCCAAAGAGAACATTAAATAAAATATACGACTTCAATACTATACTCGTATGGATTCCTCTTAATAAATTTTACTTTGCATGATCCGATTTTCATTCCCTATGCGCTGTATTTGTAAGAGATATTGCTGTAATTCTTAAATTATATTATACCTAGACTTTGTCAAACAAAAGACAATGCATTTCAATAAATATAAAGGGATTTATAACATTGAATTATTGTATCTGGATTTAAAAATATATTTCCGTATCTTTTACTTATACAAACATAAAAACAGTTTAATTTGAGAACCCCTGAATGGTTATTAAAATGAAAAATCTGATGTGGCCAGCACATTACCTTCCGTCAGTTCCATATATTTTGTACAAATTCCATACAAAAAGGTTCCGTATTTCAAGTACATTACCTTTTGTCAGTTCTATGTATTTTGTACAAAATCCATACAGAAAGTTTCAAGTACCTAAGAGATTCTATATTTCCAGTAAAATTATAACACAAACATGTCAATTGCACTTGACACTGACATCTGTGAATCAGCATTTTCTTAATATAGTAGCGGTTTCCATAGTTATAGCATAGCTAGCTGTTTCAAGAAATTTAATTTCTTTATAATTTGTTAACTCTGTATCCGTTGAATATGAAGTATAAAATGTAATCAAATCGTATAGAGAATAAAATATTCTTTAATATTTATAATAACATTAAAAACATAAAAAAACTGTTAAAATATTAAAATGAGGGTACTTCCGGTTGACCAATTATAACCAAAATCTAATCATCTCTTCACATAGATGTAAAGAAAAGGAGTACGAAAGAATAATAATTTTTTGAATTGTAGTATTTGAGTTATCGGAACCGAAAAAATCGTCACACACACACACACACATATACATACATACATACATACATATATACATACATACATACGTACATACGTGCATATGTACATACGTACGTACATACATACATACAGACATAATCGTAAAAATAGTAAAATCTTATTCCAGGGACTCTAAAACGTGCTTATTCATCAAAAACTTACCAAAGACAATACCTTCCTTACCTAAAGGTGACAGAAGGTAAAAATCTGATGTGGCCAACACAATACCTCCCGCTATTTAATTTTTATTAATTTAAATATACATACTTACATAATATTTAGTTATGCTGGAAACTATATTAAGATCCATTCAATATAACTATGGTTCTATTTACTATTTTCTTTTTAAAATGTTATTATTATTAATTTGAAATGATTAGTTCTCTGATAGTGACATTTATCTGTCAGTTACATACATTTGAGATATGATCTGTGTAACCAAGGAGTTGTGTTTGTTTAAAGCGTAGGCTCCGAGATTTAAATAATATATAATTTTATAAATTCATCCATAATATATATATATATATATATATATATATATATATATATAGAAAATGTATTAATGCAAACCTGTAGAAAATTTAATAATATTTAATTTTTTTAATAAAACAAATCTCGAAATTATAACATTTAAAGGTATTTTTCGAAGAAAAACTACATTGAGATTCAAGTAAAGTACCATTTCGGTTATCTGATTTACACCAAAATCTAATGGCTTTTTCCCACATTAGAATAAAGTAGAAATACAGGATTTCAAAATTTGTCATAGGAAATTTTGCTTTCGTGGGATACCAGTATAATTATTTTACCTGCTAATTTTTTGAAGGTCACATACTACCCCATTGAGTCTCGTATAATTGAATACTTTTTATAACTTAATTAATACAACTATGATACACTTCAGTCATCACCAATGGTAAGTTAGAAAGCCTGTTATATACCACCATTGCATTAGTCCCGTACTAGCGTAATATGTTGTCTGGGGTTGTTTCGCAACCACGAACAAGATGAGGGATGATGTAATTCAAATGGAAGATTTGATCCCAGTCGGCTAGCTAATACACTACACTAGATCACAGTGAGCGACCACAGGCCTAACCACCGAACATACCAACTTAGGTCTGTCGGGATTCACATGGCAGAGTGGTAATTTGCGCTGAATAGAGTTAATGGAATTGAAATTAAATCAAGAATAAATGATTTGGTGGAATGCTATATTAATCCATTTATTATTTTGTTCTTCATCTCAGCAGATTCATCCAGAATATCTCAAAAAATGTATTTTTCATCCATTGTAGCGAATAAGAATGTAAATGAAACTTAAACAAAAATGTATAATAATTGCGTAGGCTTCCACAGTCTGAGTCATGAGAAATATTTGTTTTCCGGGAATGGACTGTGTCATATTTTGAGTCAGAGCTCAACGTTTCGCCCGCAGTCGTATGGGGCATCTTCAAGAGCAAGGGGGATAGTACTGGCTTAAACAAGGTTACCCGACGTGTTAACCACGCTAGAGGCCGAGTTTAAGCAACAAAGGGGGAGACTCAGTTTACAAACGAAAGATAAACGCGAACCCTTGTCGTCACCCGGTGTTTATAGTATTCCTTGTTCTTGCGGCACAGTATACATAGGTGAAACAGGAAGGAGTGTTCATACTAGATTGTCAGAACACAAACGCTGTCTGCTTAATGATATGGTATTAACATCAGCGGTCGCAGAACACCAACACAACACAGGACATAACATATTTGAAAATTCCCGCATTTTAGCTCTTGTCCCTGAGTTTTACAGACGTAAATACAGGGAAACTTTAGAAATATGGAAACATCCTAATAACATTCTCGGAACACGACACGCCCAATCTACCATTACGAACTCGATTCCCATTGGTCCTCATTAGCTTTGCTCATCTACCGTATCTTTAGATTAGTATATAACTGTCTTCTCGGCCTTCCTTGTAAACTGAGTCTCCCCCTCTTGTTGCTTAAACTTGGCCTCGAGCGTGGTTGACACGTCGGGTAACTTTGTAAACTGAGTCTCCCCCTTTATTGCTTAAACTCGGCCTCTAGCGTGGTTGACACGTCTGGTAACCTTGTTTAAGACAGTACTATCCCCCTTGGTCCTGAAGATGCCCCATACGACTGCGGGCGAAACGTTGAGCTCTAACTCAAAGTATGACACAGATCATTCCCGGAAAACGAATATTTCTCACAAAAATGTATGCCTGGAAACTGAGACCGAGTTTTGTAAAATAAATTTGACAAATTTAAAAAGAACATAATGTGTTGGCGAATTTATATTTGTGTTACATCTTACATATTTCTTATTGAATGCATAATTCTTCTCTTCGAAATTCGCAGAATGCGAATAAAACACAATCTGCAAACCACAGCTGTCCCATTGCCTAAATATTACGATTTTACAATTCAAGAAATCCTGCTACATAGAAAAATTTTCAATTCCTGCCCGAGGCATGGGCGCGCATGAATTTTCTGGAAGGAGGCGTAAATCTCCCTATTTGATTTCTCCTGTTTTAGATATTCGTAACTTGATTTTCGCCTTACAAAGTTAGATGGAAATTTTCCGTTTTTCTCGACTTTTTCTCTCGTTCTCATATCTCTTTCATCAAGGCGTGAAATATTGTAATCGAGAAGAAATTGAAGGATGAAGTTCTTACCTATCGGATATAATTTATTCCTGAAATAGTAGTATGAGAGTATGAGGATTAAGTATATTCTAAGTATATAGTGAAGCAAGCGAGATTTAGAGCAAAAGTAATATATTTTATCATTATAGTAATATGTCGATTCCTAACCTTTTAGATATTAAAATATTTTAAACGCACCCCTGTTTTGATATTCAGTTACCCTAGTCAGCCATCTATTTTCAGCCAGATATATTAATGTATTTCTGTGCTCTCCTAATCCAGTATTTAAATGGGTTCTTGCAAAAATTTCATACCTGAACATTTTGTACAATTCTATTCTTCTCTAGGGTTTCAAAAGAAACCACATCTATAAAATAATTTAAACGTCAACTTTCATTCCCTAGTCATACCATAGGATATATTCGAAACATCAACAGTAAACATGTAAATGTATTATGTTATTTTTAATCTGGATTACGTAGGTATATTAAAAATAAAGTTTCTACATTCCAAACTTACAGGATATTTGCTTGTTAATGAAATAAAAAAAGAAAAGTCTGCTTACTGAAAAATAAACTAGGTAAGCCGATTAAAACAAATTTATCAGCTAATGGAAGGTTCATGTACAGCTTAAAAATAATCAACACAAACAAATTGAAAACAAATAAATCGCCTTATATTCGGGGGTTTTAAACTAAGCTCCATTTATTAAATAGTAAACATCGTGGCAGCGTGCCTGAATGTCAGGTCGCGAATCTGAAGAACTAAGTTCGATTCCGCCCGACGCCAAATATTTCGAATTATAAATAGCACAAAATTGACCACTGTGGTGCACTCTACACGCCAGCAATGAGTGCTGTGAGGTGACGCCTGGTAAGCGCCCGCACGGTGCATATATGACATCATCATTACCGAAACCTGGGTAATAATAAATTTTCGATCTAGCATTTTTCATTTTAAATTGACAATCAAATTAATTGACAATATAACCAGCGATGAAAATAGCGGTTCTTAGAAAAATGAATATCTAGAACAATCACAGATCTCCAAATGAATTAAAATGACGCTCCAAATCACCTGGCAATATTTTTATGTATTATGCGAGCATAACGAAAGGTTCAAATATATTTTTTAAATTTATTGGTATTATTTGACTGTTAGTATGATTGTAGGAATGATGAGAAATAATTGGAGATACAGTCGTGGTAAACAGTGTTTATTAAATAATAATTTAACTAACTTTCCTACGTGTTCGATTCCAAATGAATCATCATCAGGGGTAGTTAATGTTCAGTTGGAAAATAAGATCATTACATTACAAAATCAAAAATGTAAGGATGAAAATGTCGTCAAAAAATGTCAGAAAGAAACTCAACTACTACTATTTAATAAACACTGTTTACCACGACTGGTCTCCAATTATTTTTCATCATCCCTATATTATATTTTTTATTGAACTTGTGACATTTAATTGGCTTTCATTTCATATTACTTAACATTTTCCATCTCTGGAAATAATTAAATTATATTCATGTATAAATACTTCGTTATGTCGTGACCTATATAAAATATTAATTTCTACTCCACCTTATTAAATCCGGCAAACAACATATTCCTCCAGCAAAAAACTTTAATAAAGCCGCAGTAGGATAAAACTATTTTCACTACGAGATAGCAGCAGTGAAAATGAATTTTCCGCCGTGTGCGGCACATAATCGAATCTGGCGCCATGCTGGCTCCTCTTCCGGTCATGTGACTAGTGACTTCCGTGTTGTGACCAATGCAATAACCGAGGGATTATCTGGTTAGATGGTTACGCGGTGAATTTGGTTGGATTTGTACCACAATCGAGCCGAATGGGACATTTATTTTTCATATGCTGAATGGAAGCTTGATGTCGTCACTAATTTGTTTTTTTACCTCCCGCTACCCTTCGTAAGGGAGGTATAGGTATACGTGCTCATTTATCAAAATCTCGATATGCGATTTTTAGCACGATCCCTATACCTCCCTTACCAAGGGTAGCGGGAGGTAAAAATTACCATTAGTGAGCCAGTTTATAGAGACACCTGTATATCAAATATTATAAAAATGACATTTTATGTGTATATATTTTTGCCCGTAAAATATTTGTATTCCTTTTTTAATAAAAAAAAGTTTTGTATAACAATTTTGATGCCACTGGTATATTTCATTAATAAAATTTATTAGTATTTTATATACGAAATTGCAGTTTAATATCTCAAACGGTAAGTTATAATTTTTTTAGTCCCACGTTTTTCGAACCACTGATATAATTAATATTTTACCCTAATTAGAAATATATACTAAATATATTTACCAAATTTCACACCTATAAGTTAAATGGCACAAAAGTTACATTTTATTTTTTTTGTACCACATTTTTAATACCGCTGACACATAAACTGCATATACCAAATACCCAATTAATTTCCAAAGTCTTAGCTACACCCATATAAAATTTCATCTTCATATCTCAAACGGTTCAAAAGTTATGCTACTTTAACTTTACCTCAACATTTTTAATACCCCTGGTTTCATTAATTAATTATCCAAATTAATTTCCAAAGTCTTATCTACACCCATATCAAATGTCATCTTCATATCTCAAACGGTTCAAAAGTTATACTACTTTAACTTTATCTCAACATTTTTAATACCCCTGCTTTCAATAATTAATTATGCAAATTAATTTACATAGTCTTAACTATACCCGTATCAAATTTCATCTTCATATCTCAAACGGTTCAAAAGTTATGCTACTTTAACTTTACCTCAACATTTTTAATACCCCAGGTTTAATTAATTAATTATCCAAATTACTAATCGATGCCCAAAGGTCCCTAAAGTATACTGTCCAAATTTCATCTAGATATCTCAAGCCGTTCCCGAGTTATGAATTTTTAAACTTCAACAAAAATTTACCATTAAAAACGGGAAAACACCCAATAACGGGGAAACCCCCGTGGGAACCATGACGTCACAGGGAATTCCCTCTGACGTCACACGGAATCCCCTGGATTCCCTAAGACAAAATTTGTTAATAAATTTCTTACAATAAATTTCAACTTTAAGAGTGCATAACTTTTGAACCAATTTTTAAATGGTTTTGAAAATTGGTATACAGGCTAATTAAAGAGTGCTGAGTTCAATGGCGCACACTAATTTTACGTATTTCGACAGGGTTCAGGGTTATAACCCTATAAAGGGGATGGAAACCCTTAAACAAATTTTTATCTTTGTCGCTTCGTAGCAAAAATGGGTCCCTCATCGATTTGACTAAAACTTGGTGGATATATGTTAAAAAGCCCGTAGAATCGAAATATGTGGGGTAGAAAAGTTGCCGCCCCTTAGTTTTGGGGTTATTAGCCCTAAACTGGGTTAACGACCTATATAAACAACGTTTTCTTACATTAATTGTTTATCATTAATTTATGAAAATTGGTCCTTCATGGATTTGGTTGAAACTTTGCACATTTATAGTAAAAAGTCTGGAGAATCCAACCCTGCATGGTAGAAAAGTATCCAATCCCTTATTTGGGCGCTATGAACCCAAAAACATCACTAACACTCATTAAATGTTTATTGCTTTTTATTTAGTTATTTCATTATTCAAACTTTCTTTTGTAATAATTGTATTAGTTGTTGGAATAATTAAAAATTAGGTTTACTTATGTAAAAATGTCCATAGATTTCGAATCTGGGGTGAAAAGTTTTTTTCAGCCCCTAATTTTAGGGGTATGAACCCTTAAATCGGTCATTGACATTCAGAAACATTGCTATTTTCATGTTTCATGAATATGGCTGAACTAGGGGACTAGGGGCGTCGACTTGTGGGGGTCATGGGGGCGCGTGCCCCCTACAAACAATTTGGTAGGGGGCAGTGCCCCTGTCACAAATAGTTTAAGCTATGTTAATTTTTGTAGTAATAAACAGATTCAATATACTTCCCTTAATTATACTTTGGTTACGTATGTTATTTTCAAAATTTAATATAGGGATTCTGAAACTCAGCGTTAATTAACTTCTGGCGTTAACATGAATTAACGACGATTTTGACACTTGTGGTATTCTGAAACTCAGAGTTACTTAACGTTAACGCTGCAAGCCGGCGTTAATTCTCGCTGCACATATTGAAGCGTTAACCGAGAAAACGGCGAATTCGATTGAAGCGAATGCCCAAGAATACCGTTACTACGTTTTTCGTTCGTATTCGTACGAATACGTGCAACCTAGGCAAATACGTATGCTCAAGAATAGAGGCCCAGTTCACATTCTATAACACTATGCGCATGCGTTACTTCAATTTGGAATTTTAAGATGTTAAAATATTTATTAGTTTTATGCCAGTCCCTCGAGTTGTAAATAAAGTATACTACAGAAACTACTAACACAAACCTGAAACTTTTCAAAGTTCAATTAACAACATTATGTTATAAACTAATTTTTAAGTTATCACATCTCCAGAAACTTTAAAATGACACTTTACTATGGGCAAAGTGTATTAATATTCGTGCTCCACCAAAATCGCGTCGTTCAGTGCGAAATAAGGGCAAAGTAAAGCAATTCCTCACGAATGCAATTATAAATTCATTTCATCCCCTACGCCACCTTGGAGCTGGCTTGAGGGGAGAAGCTAGTAACAACGTCTGCACGTCGTACTGATGGAAACTCTTCAACTTTTCTCATCTCCCATGCATTCTCAAATCATAAGCGAAAATTAATTCTTTAATCTTACATTAATATTATAACGTATTTTTGATCGTAGGCGCAAAACGATCACAGAATCACACCAGGGATGAAGGGTGACGGTTGAGAAAGCAATATGGATGGAAATAAGGAGATTAGATTTGAGATATATTTTTTAAAGATTTTTCCTTGTACTCTTACAAATTTATTGGTACTGGCTTTTTATTTTATGCTATGTATTATTATTTAATACCCGACGTTTCGGCAGTATATACTGCTGCCTTCTTCAGGCGCACGCCACACAAAACTATAAACCCGTTGTAATAAATAACTTTTCGCACTCCCGAGACTAAAGAGCGATTCTAATCACTCATTTCAGGGACTAAGGTTCAAATTCAGTCCCAGCGGGATTAAATATGTACATTAATTTAAATAGTTTCTGTTTCAAATTTTAACGAGGCCATATACTTTTATATCCAGTAAAAAAATTGGGGTGACAAGCCGTAGGGCAAGAGTAGTACATTATTTTTCATCTTTATGTACATTAATTTAAATAGTTTCTGTTTCAAAATTTAACTGAATATTAAGGAGACCATATACTTTTATATCCAGTAAAAAAATTGGGGTGACAAGCCGTAGGGCAAGAGTAGTACATTATTTTTCATCTTTATGTACATTAATTTAAATAGTTTCTGTTTAAAATTTTAACTGAATATTAAGGAGACCATATACTTTTATATCCAGTAAAAAAATTGGGGTGACAAGCCGTAGTTCAAGAGTAGTACATTATTTTTCATCTTTATGTGCAAAAAGATTTTGCACCCGGCCTCACAAGATCTAAGACCGACACTGTCCTTGAACTTTTGTGACATTAGGCTATTTAAGCATAGTATATTTCAGGAAGATATTTTACTATAGCACAAGAATATAAATTTGTAAATTTACGCTATTTCTTATAAAATTTTAAGTATAAGGTTAAGGCTGTATAAAACAATTAAAAAGTTACAAGATCTGGGGGCCACAATTACCTTCTCTTGTCTTTCTTAAATGGCGCCAGCAACCGTATACAAGAATACAACTGCAAACTGAAAAAGTCACAAATATGTGCGGTTTCGTAAATTACTATAGCAACGCACACTGTTCCCTCTTTAAAAACATTCAAAGTAATATACTGTAAGTTCTATTTTCTGTATTAGTCATGTTAAGTGTAACTTTTTCAATAAATTTCATTTTCAGTTGCATATAAATAAGTTTTATTTTCATCTCTGACAATGAAATTTTCTGCATATTATCTCTGGTAGCATAGCAACTACCTATTTCTAAATTTGTTTATTTTTGTTTCAGGTAAGCTGCCTTCAGTTATTGATTTTCAAAGTCTCTAGATTCCAATTAACAGGTCAGGTTTGAATGTAATTACTAAATTAATTACTTTTTTAAATAGTCTCGCGAAGGTTAAACGGATAAGGTATCAAATTTGGAATTGGATAACTTGGGTTCATTTTCGTTTACTAAGTGGGTGTACTTTTCAAAGTATAAATAACAATATTTTGAAATATCAAACAGGGATTATAATATAAATTCAAAGTAAAAATAGAAACTCTATTCTGACCTAAAAAACAAGCTGATATGAATTTAATTCTGTATCTAATTACATATTTTTTACTAAAAATAAATCGAATAAATCTATAGGAAAAATATACATTTTTGTAGCAATTTATGAAATATAACAAAAAATGTAATTAAAAGTTTCAATTTGGATAATATTTTGAAAAAGTGACGTGATCTGAAACCCTTTATGACGTCACAACACATACACCTTCATCGGCTCCAATTGGTCCCTTATAGTGTCAATTCTTTATGTTTTGTTACAAGTGTTATGATAAATATATTGTCAAAGTTGTCAAACAAGAGTCAAATTTTTGAGTTTGGTTCGTGTTAGATAATACAAAATTCAATATGAAATGAGTAATTTACAGTATCGTATAGTGCATTCTTGCAAAAATGCGCTAGGAACAAACCTATGATTGAATTTATAAATATGCCAAAAGATGCGAAGAAAAAAAATTGTGGCTGGAAGCAGTAAGTCGAAGAGCTGATGGTTGAGTTTTTACATTTTATTTTACCTTAACTCTTTAACACATCTTATTTCGGTAACAGTAAAACAGTCGTTTTCTGATATAAATTCAGCCATCATCCAGCTTTTGATTTTCGGTAAACTGTTCGACTTAGCTTGAGTGTATTCTGTATTAGCCATTATTACTCATTTATAATGAAAAATGTCAGCGTCAAATGTCAAATTCGGAGTTTGTTATTAACATGTGACAAACTATCGCCTACGTTTATTTATCTAAATATCAAAAATAAATGTAGGTGATGGAAAAACTGTTTTTCTCTTGGCTGTAAATGACGTAATGTATGTACTTGTACGACACCGGACTGGGGCTTTGTTTTTCATGACCATTTTTGGCGCCAATATTTGTATTTCATTATTTACGAAAATAAGAAATTATTTTAAAAAAATAATTATTAATAAGAAAAATACTGCATAAACTTTCATTTAAAATACTTTTTGAAAAATGTGAAACAGCTCATTATTGCCACGTATTTAGATAATTATTTCAAAATGTTATTTAGGCGTATAAGTAAACCAAAACATAATAATTTAGATCTCCGCCCATGGTCTAAAACTTCTACTTATTGTATTCTTTATCTTGTGTTCTGTAAGATTTATACTGAATTCATATTTAACTTATTATCTTTTTCTCTTTAATATCCGCATTCCCGTGACAGTTCTCTGTAATCTGCGCTAAGGTCCCAGCTTTATTTTTTCCCACGTGCCTTAATCCATAATTGCAATATTGATGATAGAGCTAAGCAGAAATAATTAAGAACTGTGATTCGCAGCTTATTGGATTAGCGTAATAAACGTGACATCAAAGTTAACAGTGAAAATCTAATTTCAAACTGAATTCTAAATTCAGTTTCTTCTTGCTGCAAGCTTCTTTCAGTTTTCAGATCTCACAGATTCAATTAAAGTCAGTTTATTACTGTATCCTCTTACTTAACAAATTCAACGAAAAGTATTCTAATCAATATTCTGCAAGATAAGCTTTTTTGGAATCAAATTAAAATCTTTGCGCAACAAAAAGTTATGTAATTAAGATTATATTTGTATTGGAAGCTTTATATTTTAGGAAAATTAATAAACGAAAATTAATTCTGGATTCCAGAATCAGTAAATATGTAGAGAATGTTTGCGTAATCGAGCCGTAGGGGAGTTACGCAAAGTACGAGTATTATAAATGGATATTTCATACGTGTTTTTATACTATTTTTCTTATTTCGCATTAATTTCCTTTTATTTCAAAATTATTTTTGTAAGAAATATTAAAATATCAAGGTTGGTAACATTGACAGTTTGAAATTTAATTTATTTTACTTTTAACATATTGACAACAGTTACTTACAAGTTACGGACTGACAAATAAATACCGAATTTTAATTTAAAAGAGTCTTTAAACTGTTTAATGTAAATTACTTATTTATACCAAATAACGTTTATTCAAATGTCGCTGGAAACAAAATGTCACAATTAACTTGTTTTCATTTTTACAATTTAGTTTTTTTTTTATTTGATGCAGCAAAATGTCATATAATCTAGATATTCGTAAAGGGATTTACAATCTTGTTAGACGAAGGCCTAAGTGTGATATTGTTGCAGTTTATCGCGAGCACAATATCTCTGTGACAACAATTTATCGGACAATAAAAGATTGTGAAGAAGGTATATCCTGTGTTAATTTGCCAAAAAGTGGTCGACCAAAAATTTTGATCCATATGAGAGAACAAAGATTATTGCAGCCGTTAAAGACAAAGTTGGAGTGTCACAACGAACTGTAGCCAGAAGATTCGATGTTTCGAAGACCACTGTTTTTAAAACACTTTCTCGAAATGACGTGGTGTTTCGAAAAAGAAGAAAGACACCAAAATATACCGTGGCCCAATTAGAAAGTGCGTTAAGGCGCGTACATTTTCTCAATAAACTTATTATAATGGATGACAAGAAATATTTTATTGCCCCATTCAGAGATGAAAGGAAACGATGGTTTTTATACTAATGACATGGAAAACATACCAGACAATGTCAAGTTCAAAGGTAAATCTAAATTTGAAGAGAAGCCTTAACTGCACAACTTTATATTCAAAGATGCCTCACTAAATTGCTTCAATTTTTAAATCACATCACATCAATGATGATATAATGTTTTGGTCTGATCTAGCTTCATGCCATTACGCCAGAATAACTAGAGACTTGGTATAACGAAAACAACGTAGACTTTGTTTCGAAATTGGACAATCCTACCAATGTACCTCAAACTCGACCAATAAAAGAATTTTGGTCAATATTGACCAGAAAAGTGTACGACAAGGGATGGGAAGCTGCAAATGAAGAACAATTACGACGTCGCATTTATCAAAAGATTCGAGAAATCCATCCAGATGTTGTCCAGATGGGGCAAGTCGGAAGGAAATTAAGGGCCATTGAAGATAATGGTTTATTATCAATAATTTAAATGTTAAATATTAATTGTTATACATATTGTTATTTGTTGTAAAAATTAGTTTAAAAAGTAAAAGAGTTTTAAAAAAGTTATCAGCATCTAAAAATTTTCGCTAAACTTTAGGACCATACTATATTTTACTATAAAAAATCTAATTTCAGAAATTTCTCATGAATAATGACAGTTACCAACTTCACAATTTTAAAAATTCCCAAAAACATTTATACAAAATTGTTCCTTGTAACAAAAACAGTTGTACAAAATTCACTTTGTTTATGTGAAATAGGAAAATGTTTATTTTACACAAATTACATTTTTTTTTTATTTGTTATTATCGGGAAGGGCCCTGTTGGAATATAACGGTACATTTTGATTAAAAGTAGTTATCCGAGGTATGATTATAATTTATCATAGGTTATATTAAAAAAAATAATAACAGTAAAAAATTAATTTAAAATTGTGATGAAATGTTTCATAAAATTTAAAATAAAACTTAACGACACATGTACATTGCTCTGACTAGTGTTATTGCTGTTTTAATGCACGAATTTATATTCTATTAAAAATCAATGTTTTGTAAAAGATACTCATATAATGAAAACCGCAAAGCATGCTGTGCTAAACATAAGAGGATCATTTGTAGGCAGTCAATTTTTCCAAGCTTGTTAATTATAAATGTAGGTCGATGACACTGAACTAAAAATACAAGAGCATCATCTCATGGCACGGTGTGATGTACACTATTGAATTCATTATTCGATGCTTGGGTATTTTTGCGCGTTTCTTGCTACATTAAATTCGCCTGTCCGAAAACATAAAAATATACGAATCGTTTACGTTT
Source organism: Harpalus rubripes (assembly GCA_963082715.1). Lineage (NCBI taxonomy): Eukaryota > Metazoa > Arthropoda > Insecta > Coleoptera > Carabidae > Harpalus > Harpalus rubripes. The sequence continues at coordinate 44,813,542 of OY720461.1, forward strand.
AGCACAGAAATAAAAATAGAAGACGTTTCCTACGATGGTTGTTACATGAATAATGGACAGGCCATATTTTACAACTGTTCGCAAAGTTTCAAGAGCTTCTGAAATATTGTGTTTAGAAGCTATTACTATTTTTAACTAAAAATATATTTTTCTCTATGCCAGATTCAGTAAAGATTTCTCATGGTTAGGATTCAATTTACTCGCAAAAATAAAATAAAATAAAGTAAGAAACTTTAGAAGGAAGTAAGATTTCGAACCTGATCTTAGAAATGATTTACTTAGCAACTAGAATAAATGCTGTTAAATTTAATTCAAAGGAAACCTATAGAATACAAATCTGGGTATAACAATTGAATAATTATATTATTATAAAACTTACAAGAATGGTTAAAAATCTCTACAAAATTCTTTCAGGTGCTTTAAATATAAGCTTATAATTTTTAAAAAATGTGGGCCAAATGAGGTTTTCACACTTTTCGTTAAAATCCATAGGTAATGAAAACAAATATCAAATGAATCAATGTACGGCAATGATATTAATCAAATGTCATGCATCTTTCATCATCTGTCATCTATGAGGTCGTTAACGGTGTACAGCGCACCCATTTTTGGGTATGAGGGTGGAGTGGTTTAAAAAAGGGTCGAAATTTTTAAAAAATAAAAAAATCTGATAATTTGTTTTTAAGTACTTTGAAGGGTGTAGATTTAAGATTTTGAAACCGCAGATCGATATCTCCTTTCGTTTCCGAGATATTCGCCCTCAAAATTTTGTTAAAAAATGCTCATTTTTGGTCTATATCCCAAAAATGGTTAATTATACACCCCTGACGATATCACCATTAGATTCTACGGGCAAAATTACATAAGCATACCAATTTTCATAATTTTTGAACAACTATTACTGTCTCCAGAAGGAAAAGTCTGAAAATAGCCAAAAATCGTAAAAAATCTAAGGTGTACCCCTCGGGATTTTTTCAGTTTTTGACGATTTTAAAGAATGTTTAATAATAAATGTGTCCGTTGGAATATTTTGATGAAAATTGGTATACTTATGTTTTTTGGTACGAGGAATTTAATGATGCAGTTGTTGAAGCTGTACCGCACACCCATTTCTGGGTATAAGGGTGGAGTGGTTCAAAAAAGGGTCGAAATTTTTTAAAAATAAAAAAATCTGAAAATTTGTTTTTAAGTAGTTTGAAGGATGTAGATTTAAGTGCGAGTGGTAAAATATTGTCTTATCAAGAAAAAAGTGTAGAATCAATCAATCAAATCGCCTTTGCAAATACTTCAAAAGACTTGCCGTTATCAAGTTTCAAATATCAATGTCCAACATCCTTATCATAATAGAAAAACTAACATATTCCCCGGTTTGATCCTAAAAAAGCTTACTCCTCCAAATTTTGTTTGCGGGAGCAGTTTAAAGCCCTATAAAATCACTTCCACTTGGCCAGCCATAGCGGCAGAAGAAATCATCCTGTTTACATTTTCCCGCCGAAAGGTTTGTCGGACAGGAAGCGGGAAGGAGGGCAGATAGCGAAGGTTTTGCTTACCGACCGACATCCTTTTGTTGTGCTGAAATGTATTGTTGCCACATATGCGAATGGGAAATTGCAACGAGAGGTTTACAGTCTCAGGAACGAGAGGAATGGTCAATTGATCGAAGGCGTGCTTTTAATCTTGATAGAACCAGACGTGAAGAAGTCGTATTTTTGTATATAAAGTCTGTTTGTGTTTTCTTTTCCACGCCATATAGTCATATTATGGATATTTTTGAATATATAAAGTGTGGGTTAGCAAATATTGATGTCTGACAATACTTTTGGCTAATTGTAGCAATGTATATAATGAACAGGAAATACTTACAGGTGTGTACTTTTACATGCCTGAATGACCCGCTTTTTGGATATAAGTAATCTATTTCAAGAATTAGTGAGTATCATTAATGAAATACTTTTTACGTTCCGTCACCTTTAGGTAAGGAAAGTATTGCCTTTTTCAAAAAACTCGGTGGTGAGTTTTTAATGAATACGCATGTTTTAAGGTGCCTAGCATACGATTTTACTATTTTTACGATGATGTTTGTATGTGTGTGTATGTGTGTGTAGGTGTGTGTGTGTGTATGTGTGTATGTGTATGTGTGTGTATGTGTGTGTATTGTTATAATTCTTTCGTATTCCTCTTCGTTGCATCCATATGAAGAGCTGATTCGAAGATTTTAACAGTTTTTCTTGAAAAAACGATGTTAAATATCATTTTTTCACATTTAATGTTATTATAAATATTAAAGAACATTGTATTCTCTATACGATTTGACTGCATTATATACTTCATATTAAAGGGATATAGGGCCAGTTGCATAAAACGTTGTTAGCTGATCATGTGTTTAACAACATATTGTAACCATGGATACGTATAAAAAATACATTGGAAAAGAAGCCTTGTCAAAGTTAACAACGTGATTAAAGTTAACAATGCTTTATGCTACTGGGCCATAGAGTTATAAATTTATAAAGAAATTAAATTTAATAAATTAGCTAGCTATGCTAGAAACAGCTACAATATTAAGAAAATTCTGATTGAAAGATGTCAGTGTCAAGTGCGTTTGACATATTCGAAGTATATTTGTGTTATAATTTTACTCAAAATATAGAAAATTTTTGCTCGAAACTTTGTGAATGGAATTTGTATAAAATACATACAACTGTTGAAAGGTAATGTACATACAAAAAATTTAGAATCTTTTGCAAGGAACTTTCTGTATGGATTTTATAGAAAATACATAGGCATTTACGAAAATTCTACCGGTAGATATCGCATCTACCGACTGTGTTCGAAAACACGAGTGGTAAAAAGTTACCGTGTTCGAAAATTGTACAATATCTACCAGATTCATCTATTGGATTCATGAAGAATCTAATCTCAAAAAAAGGTATTGATGCAAAGCGAAGTGCGCGCGTTAAAAGTGGAAATGTGTTCAAAGTAGGACTCTGCTCAGTTTGTTAACTATGTCAAATTTCTAATCTGTTTCAAATTTTCAAATTTTTTGATAGTTTATGGATCTCCCCTGTTTACCACTTGCGTTCTTAAAATATAAATATAAACCTGATAAACAGCTGTTTACCGGTAACAGTTCACCAGTAGAATTTTCGTGCATGCCTCATATAACTGACGGAAGGTAATGTGCTGGCCACATCAGATTTTTTGTTTATGTTGTGTTACATATCAAATATGTAATAGTAGCATACTTGTACAATATACGCCGTCAATCAAAATATTATTAGCTTTGTAGCCAGAATGTAATGCTTTTTCCTAATGCAATTTGCGAGCAAATTGTGAAACACAGATTCAGTTGGACCGATATCATGTTATATACTTGTACATATAAACATTCATATATGAATTCACATCATTACCCATAGTTGATATTGTATATTTATTGAAACCCAAATTATAGGGAAGTCGATAAATTAGGAAATGATAAAATGTACAATCACGAATGAAGAAACACAATATAGACGCACATTACTCCTATTAATACTAAATTTCATAATTCCATGAGTTTACAATATTTGTGAAGTTGTTTATTCCTACACCCAAATGGTTATTAATAGAAACTCCTACAGAAGTTATGATGATATATGTATATGACTTGTTTATTTTTCTTAACTACTTCAACTTCAGAATGCCAAAGTTTCTTTCGCGTTTGAATGTTTGTAAACCTCAGACCACCAGAGCAAAAATGAAAAGTTCTCAACTTTGTGCATATTCATTAGTATCAAATCTGTTCTAAACGAATTATTTTGAACATCGGAATCAACGAGAATTTAAATCACTTTCTGCGTTATGCAAAACACTTGAAATGTCCAACTTAATTTTGCAATTTGACATTTACAATTACATCCAACTTCCAAATATGTCTGGGCTGCAGATTTTGTCGTCAAACAATTAAAAATAAATACGCGTTTGAGTAAATACAATTCGGAATAGCCTGTTGCCAGATTGTGACGCAAGTAGACGTACACAATCGACAAGTACATAGAATCCTCAGATCCAAAGAATTGGCAACGAGTTATGAGTTGAAAGCCAAGAATTTTCATTGAGCGAAATTAATAACCTGCAGGCGTGATGCAATTGTCTAATTTGGAGATTATACGAAATATTTTTCAGTTTATAGAAAAGTTAAAAAATTAATCGTAGTGTTGCGAAATGCGGTTGTGGTACTGCATTCGTAGATTAAACGCTCTAGGAGCGAGAAACAAACTAAATTTAATATAGGTACCAGGGCACGCAGGAATTGAAGGAAAGCAGGTGGCTGTCCGTCTAGCAAAAGATGGGATAAATTCACCAATTATAGGGCCAGAACCTGCCTGTGGAGTCTCAAAAGAAACAGCACAGCAGGCAATTAATACATTTCTCAAGCAATAGCATAGAACACATTGGAAAAAATCAACAGGACAGAGACAAGCTAAGCTCTTCCTGGTTGAGCCATCCGAGAATAGAACTGACTCTTTGCTCTCAAAGAGTAAACAAATTGTTAGGATTTTAACAGGATTTATACAATGAACAAGCACCTACATACAATGGGCCTAAAAGAGGAACGATTATGCAGGGGTTATGGTGAAGAGAAAGATACACCTAAACACATAATAGGTTTGTTCGTTTCACTTCTGTGCTTCTACGGTTTACTGCCGTGTCAATACAAAGTATATGGACACGGCAGTAAACCGTAGACGCAAACAGCGAAATATGTCACTGTGAGATTTTTGTGAGCGGTAGACATAGCCTTCTAGAAGCTGAGAAAATGCATTCGGACACGCTAAAGAATATAGAACTAAAAAAAATCCTGGACTTCATTAAATATACAGGACCACCTCATTACAATAAAATAATAATAGAATGTACACACAATACACATTTGCTAAATGGAGTTTTGACACTATATATTTGCTGGAAAATGTATACATTATTCCGGATATTCGCTTATACCATAACTATATTATACAAAGGAAAAATCGTTTTTCCGACATCAAACTGCCAAGAGCCAGGGGAAAAAGGATGAATGTCAATTTTCTAGCAAAATGAGATGATTGGTACTTACAGACTGAAGGTGGGCGCTTTTAATTAATATGTGTAAAGGAGGCAAAACGGTAACAATCCTAAGATAGTACTGAGTTGCGGAATCTCACCAGATAACTACTGACACCGCTCTTAGCTTAACAAATTTCTGTTCAGTACGTGTACTGAACAGAAATCGGCTGACCAAGTTATAATTTGCGCATAAAGGGATGACGGTCCAAGCGTCAGGGTATAAAAAGATGAATGTTCGACAGCCATATGCGCAAATTATAACTTGGTCAGCCGATTTTGTTAAGCTAAGAGCTGTGTCAGTAGTTATCTGATGAGATGCCGTAACTCAGTAGTATCTTAGGATTGTTACCGTTTTGCCTCCTTTACACATACTAATTAAAAGCTCCCACCTTTAATCTGTAAGTACCAATCATCTTATTTTGCTAGAAAATGGACATTCATCCTTTTTCCCCTGGCTCTTAAATTTGCTTTAATTAAATTTTTTATTTAAAAAAATTTAAGAACGTGCTCTGCTCGGTGTATCGCCCTTTACGTAACTACCGTCGGGGGCTATAGACCCCAAAAGCCCCCATGTTAAGTCGACACTGCGTAGGATATAAAGCAGTGCTCGATCCAGCGTGTGATATCAATGGGCGTTGGATCCCCGCCAACTGGATCCCTAGAATGTTCTCAGCGAGTTATTGAAGCTTTAAACGCCATGGGATTGTCTAACGTGCTTTTGTTTTATTTGTTTACGAACAAAACATGAATTTTTGTTAAAAAAGCGAGTATGTGGAGAATTTTCATGCTCTATATACCTTAAGCAGGCGGGAGTGTGCTGTAAGTTAATAACGTGGCGCGTTGCGAGATTGATGTATGTATTCGCACAAGGATTTCTATTTGTGCAATTCAACAAAGAGAGGTTTATTATGATAAAAACGTATTGTAGTCTTATAAGAGTAAATAAAACATATATCATCAAGGGTTTTCAGAAAATATTTCAGAAGATAATATATTTATAGCTTGGAGATTGAAGCAATTTCTGTCGATAACTTACAGACGTTTATAAATGAAATTTAGATATACAGGGTGCAACAGAACTAATTGAGCAATTTTGAAGAGTTATAAAAAAGAAACCAGGGTATATATGAAAAAAAAATGTTTTTATTTTTTAAATCAGTAGTAGTTATCATTTTATATTCATTAATTTTTAAAAATAATGTCTTTCGATCGCGCAAGCCATCCCCCGTCACCTCTCAAAGACACTAGACGTCAAGGAGCTGGTGTTCTGATGGATCTTCGTCAGCCATGTGTACCTATTCTTAATGTGCTACCAGTTTCCTTCAACTGCCGAATACAGGGCCGAATTGTGTTCGCAGTAGGAACAGTATTATTTCGCGGAATGTTGAACCGTCTCCGAAAAGCTCTTTACGTCGCAATCACACATCGGTTGTACTCTGGACCAAACCATGTTGGGTACCAAAATGGAGATGCTGACAGAACAAAAGGAGACCTAGTGCAGCTGCCTACCCCAGCCACCGCCCGAACACCTGCCCCACCAAACTGCTCAATTGGTTCTGCCGCATCCTGTAGTTCATTTGATATTTTACAAGGACTAATAATTAATAATAATTAATAATTTGTTAGATTTTGTTTACATGAATAATTTAATTTAATAATAACGACTAATTTCCAATGTACGTGGTTTTAATCTTAAATGCACAATCTACCATCTTACTCGATCGACAAGAATGTAAAATACGTTTGCAACTGTTGGTGGAAACTGCATCAAAGAAAAACTTTGTAACAGCAATAAAACTACGTTTAAAGTTACAATTAAAATGTCAGTTCTCCCGCCGGGATTTTGACAATGGTAGTATTCCCTCTAGAGTTCATAACATCAGAGTTTACACTTCTTGGTAAAGGATAAAGCAAAAGGAATATGTAAAGTGGAAGAGAGATGAAAATTTCCTCTGTGACAATCAAGAAGCCTTTGAAAACAAATCTCACAAAGCATTTTTACGGAAATTACGAATCTCGGTGGTTGATTTTACGACCCGAGGATGGCACACTTGCGGTTATAAACGAGGCGAATAACGCAGGGAATTTTAAAGTAGGAATTGATCTTAGAACATGAGAAGTTATTGCATAAATGCTGTTCTTAAAATAATATTTGGAATTATACATTTTTCCCACCTTTTGGAGGGTAAAAACCTGTACTAATTGGACTATATTATAGCTATAGTTGATGAGACGAAAGCTGACTTCATCCCTTGCTTACTCCCATATTAAGCGCCTTGTTGTAGTTTTGGTCTCTGTCATTAGATGCACTGAAGAGAGGAAACTGTGTCTAGATTTTCGACGTGACCGATGTGGTCCTTGGCCGAACATTGGGTGTCGAGGATCTTATAACTGTACCATACTGGCCGTTGACCGTTTAACTTTAGGTAGAGCTATGACGCTAAGCAGATATAATTGGTTAACTGGTGTTGGTTTTAAATAACCGATAATTGTACGGCAAGTTTCGTTTAACAGAGGATCCAGATGTTTAGCGTTAGTTGACCTCTCCCTAACTGCGGCGTATGAATAGGACAAGGCAAGAGCTGATGTTCTGATAATATGTGGCCAAGAACAAACAATGGCCCACCTGCTCACGTGCGCCAACTTAGAAGAGGAATGCACGAGAGAAGATTTGGCTAAGGCAACACCAGCTGCTACAAACTGTGCAATTTTTTGGATGAATACTATTTAGGTAGGCCACTTCTCTACCAGTTTTTGCAGACGATATTTCCTCTGGCATGAAGGAGAGAATCTTCGGAGAAGATGCATCCTCTCCGTTCTAATAAATGCCGGGCGATGCATAAGGCCTATTTCCATAATTTCAAAATTTGACTATTTGTATGGTAATAACAACAAACTCAGCTAACTCACTCCATGTGGCCGGATGCGGTATTTCGCTACCGAAAATCGGTCACTTCAGTATCTAAGGAGAAATATTTGTTTGAAAAGAGTCGTTCAAGTGAACGACTCAATTCAGGGCTAGAAGCAAAATGACCTGCCTCACTAAAATTAACGAATGATCCATCACTACTACGAACTGTATAAAGCAGAAGGCCTAGCAAAATTATTCTATTGCCCTACACGTTTAAGAATAGTGTCCAAGTAATTTGAAATACAGTAAAATAAAATAATATATTCCCTCCGCCACAGTCGACAAAAGACCCTACTCTTTCTTAAACTTTCTTAAACGTCTTTCAGCATATCCACGTGGTGTGATATTTTTTGGGTAATATATTCATTGTAAATAAATAAGAAATGGTTTTGGGCGTGACACGTGCAGAAGGAAATTGTGTCACGTAGTGGATCTGTTCTGATTCCTGACTACAGCATAAATAATTCCACTCCCTCATGTGCACTGGCCCGCTCTGTCTATCCAAATAAATTGCTTGCCGCCCCGAACTGAACGAGGACTAGTGGGATTCTTTCGGACGAATCGCCTTAGATTTATTCTTATACTTAAGAAGTTTAGTAGTGATTTGAATATGTTTACTTGAATTCTGCTGAGATTTTGGATTTCGGATATCAGCATTTTGCTTCAATGGTAACCTCGTGATATATATATATATATATATATATATATATATATATATATATATATATATATATATATATATATATATATATATATATATATATATATGGCGAAAAACTTAAGTTGAGTCGCTGAATATTTAGAAGTAATATTTTTTAACTTTATACAGAATAAGCGAAAAGGCCTATATTCTACAAAAACAGTAAAAGACACAAGGAAGATTCATTGTAACTCAAGGGAGGGTCTTACGTATTATAACTACAATTATTTATTGACTGAAACCTTTGTTTCTATTACTCATAATAATAATAATAATAATAACTGTAAATGTGCTTTGGCATTATTATTGTTCGTACAATAGAGAGGTCTAGTTTGGATCGAAAATAGAGTTGCATCTAGTTTTAGAAAATATTAAATTGCCTATTTGTCATTAAAATCCTGCTTAAAATTCTCTTTCTTTACATCTCAAAGACAAGTACTCGTATATCTGTATACCTCATGAGAATTCTCCCTCAGCTTATGTATCCCAAGGCACCGGATCATCGTACGATCGTACGGTGCTCGCCAAAAGGGCACTTTACCCTAGAAGAAATTCCCAGAAGTGTACCAACCCTGTGCAGCGAGAAGGGCGGGTCTGTCCTTGGAGACTCACTGCGCAACATTATATGAGCTTTGGGAATATTTTTTTAAATATTCCACATAATTAGAGCCATTTGCCTGTTATTAATTATAAGATAATGCCTTTTAATATGTAAAAATGTGTTCAAATGTTAAAATAAATTAAATTTCAAACGTTTATTGAAACTGTTGGTGTTACCAACCTTGATATTTTAATATTATTTGTAATAAATGTGGGAAATTTCTCGTCAAACAGTTGTTCTTACAAAACAGACGTATTGGTGCACATTTGCACCTTCTTCTGGGTAGGTAAAATCTTACAAAATCTCATGTACACAAACTGCATTCGTTCTTTACATTCAGTTTTACACATCGAACAACAGAATTTGAAGTAAAAGTGATGAGATTTGTTGGTAGTAGAAGCCGCCTTGATTTTTTACGGGGTCATGTACATGATTTTACCGCGGGGTCTTTTAATATAATAAAAATGTACGAAGTATACGAGGATCAATAATAAACTGTCTTTTTAAAAATAGTTATTTGTATATCAAGCCGCGAAATCACTCTTTAGCGTACCGACAGAAAAATTGTCAAAACAATTTCGAGGGCGCTAAAGGATTTCGCGGACAAGGTGTACACAATATTTTTTGTGCAACCGTAAAAAATAGGTAATTACAAATTTTATTTATTTTAAACAGTTTCATTGTAAATAGAAAGTTAGCTTTAAAGGTAGGTATGGGATTAACATTTGATAAAGAAAACCATGCAATTTTCAAGTGTCAAAGTGATTGTTTACCTAATTTCTCGGCCGCTACCATGATTGTATCGCGGCTGCGAAATGCTTATTTCCCGTCCGGTTGCACAAAAATATATTTAATTAAAATATTTCAAATTCATATACGGCTTATTTTTCTATATAGTTTCCTGGACCATCGGATTGACAGCTCTTTGATTGTCATTGTGAGTAGCACAATACCTCTCGACATTTTCATTTTATGTTACATAAGATTTTGAAATTGAATGACCGCTGAGGCAACTTAGACATATCCTAGGGACGGCAAATTAAGAATGGCGTCAAAAAAAATTTAATTATTTATGTTATTAATCATTTTCATTGTTGTAATTAAATTTTATTTATTGTAATCAATAATTTTATTGTTGTAATCAAATCTTTCTTTACATAAACTCAAAAGATATAAGATATAACTTCTGCCTTAACATTTTAAAAAATACAAAATATGAACTACATTAATTTATTTAATAAGAAATAAATATTGATAATTGATAATAAATAAATAAAATTGTTATATTTTTGAAACTAATCTATGTTTCTGTTACAATTTCGTTGCAATACATAACAATTGTTCGTAGATTAATTTGGATAAAATTTCAATTATCTCTAGCTTAATTAAATAGCAGTACAAGAATGGCTGCGAAACTACAGTGAGTGCAGCCTAGCAGAAAATAAAATAAGATATACTTCTCGATAAAGTACTTCTTTCAAGATTAAATCTCTTCAAAATAAAAGAAGCGTAAGTCAACTGTTGGACAGGTATTGGACGCTGTAGAGCTTCCTGCCCACTAGTGACAGAACTCGGGCAGCAGGAATGAAATTTCTCTCTCCTGCTAGGAGCACGTGTGATAGAGAAGGATGGGGATAGTCTCGAAGTCTTTTGTTGGAGAAGTGGTTATATTTTATCCGCAAATTGGAAATACAACCTAGATTCAAACACCGTATTGTCTTGACACTTTAGAAATTAATAGTAAATTTGTAAGTTACATTTTATAATATTTTGATTTTGTCTTGGAACTTAATTTCTTAATAAAGATAGAATGCCAAAAGTTTTAATAAACAATATTTTTTGAAGAAATCAGTTTCTTATTATTAAATTATTTTGCAGCCCAAAATTACAAAGTTTATTATTCGTATTGTATTCGTGTTTTCGACCTAAATATAACGAATACGGTTTCGAATACGAATACACAAAAGTTGGCGAATATTCGCTGAAGCAAATACGAAATACCGTGAGTATTTTTTAACGTGAAATATAGGATTTGCAATTTCCATAGTATCTAAATGACAGCAATGTATAAGAGCGTTCCATTTAAAATAGAACATAGGCTGTCATTGTCAAGTGAATATTATCTGTCAATTTGGGTTGTATTTTTACTTCTAAGTTAAAAATTATGTATACAGTTCAAGAGAAAGTGCAAATAATTCAATGGTATAATGCTGACGTTAGCCTCAGACAGGTATCTGATTTATTTCGTATAGGTATCATTTCCTGATCAACATCAAGTGCTTCAACTATATTACGAATTGTTAACAATTTTAAGAGAAATGGTTGCGTTAAACATGAACATGTAAAGAAAACAAGTGGAAATAATTTAACCGAGGTGAAAAATGGTCGAAATTATTATGCTGGTACGAAATAATAATAGATTATCTACGAAAACGAAAGGGCAAGTTGCGGGTGTAAGCAAAACCAGTGTACATCGTTTACTAAGGAAAGAACATTTTTTAATTTACCACCTTCAAAACCATCAAGAAATTGGTTGTGGATGTCAGTGAATATTGATTAAATGTTATATTTTTTGCAATCTTTTTCATTTCTAAAATAATTAAATCAAAATACATATTTTATTTGCTATGTTCTATTTTAAATGGAACACTCTTATACATAGATGTTATTTGGTTACTATGGATATCACAAATCCCATGTTTCAAGTTAAATAAAACGCACGGTATTTGAAATAACCCTAACTAGAAACACAATAATCATTTTTACAAAACTTTACAAAAGTTGCACACATATTTACACATTGTATTTATATCTCTCTGAAATTCGTTAAACATAAATGCAAACTTTAATAAACATTCAGAAATCCGTCGTGTATAAAGCTAAAATAATATCATTTCATACACGAAGTAACATATATAAAATCACCAGCAGACTAGTACATGGATGCCGACATCATTTAAAATTCTGCTCATAGTGCGATTTATGAAAAGTTTCGCCTAACTTTACTCCGGAAGAGCAGTGCTAGAATTGAAATGTGGTTTGCGCATAATTTTACCCCCTTGCCCCGATGCTACGCCCATGGAAATATGATAGAACTATTCCACAGAATAATGGGAGAAAAACCTTCAGTGCTTATGAATTTTGCAAGGGAATTTATGGGAAATTTTCAGAAATATACTTTTTGCTATAACAATATCATACTGTATATCTGGAAACTGGTTCAATCTTTTTCAGTGTGCACGATAGAAATAAGAAATTGGGTATTGAACGCTAGATATGTAGGTATATTTGAGTTGATACATGGAGAGAATACCAAACAGGATAACTTTATTTATTTTATATTGATAGATTTACTTCAACTGCTAGTTTTCGGATACTGTACTTTGTACTTCCTTAGTATTGGAGGGTTTTTGCGCTCCTTTCCATATTAGGATAAGATAGAAATACAAGGTATTAAAATTTTCTGAATGGTAGTATTTGAGTTAAAGCGTATACAGGATCCACAAACACACAGACATCCTCCCTTACCAAGGGTAGTGGAAGGTAAAAATATCAAAGATCAAAAGTAAGTAAGTACCTGTAATTTTTATCACAATAATATGCGTGTCGTTACAATCGTTGCAACACCATTACAAAAACTAGTGCAACAATTACAGAGGTAACTTTTATTATGTTCAAACTAAAAGCACCATGTTCTAGTTAATAATGGATGCTACCTGCATGATGTTAATGTAAAAAAGAAATAGAAATAAAACTGCAAACGTTGTAATGTAGAAAATAGAGAAAATCAAGATCTTCAACATTGTATATTTATAAGAACATACGTCTCCGAACAAACGGAACAGAATGTCTGAAAAATTGAGAAACATTTTCAGTGTGAGCATCGCTGAAATATTTATCTGTGATTGAAGATTTTGCAGAGAGGAATTAAGGCGAGATAGTATAAAATGTCAACTTCTACGCTTGTAAATGGAGCGTGAAATAAGAATTTTTCAATTTCTGACAACTTTTATTTTTCAATTTATTTATGGATTGTCTGCCACATCTATATGCTCTGCGAATAAAATATACACTGTACAAATATTAATAATAAAGTGTATCTCATGAGAAATATTTGTTTTCCGGGAATAGACTGTGTCATATTTTGAGTCAGAGCTCCACGTTTCGCCCGCAGTCGTATGGCACATCTTCAGGAGCAAGGGGGGATAGTACTGTCTTGCCAAGCTAGAGGCCAAATAAACCAAGTGGTTTATTTGGCCTCTAGCGTGGTTTACACGTCGGGTAACCTTGTTTAAGACACACATCAGTCGTTCAAGTTACCAACAAAATTTGTCTTTTGTCGTTTTTTTTGCTTCATAAAAATCTTACTTGATCTTAGCTCCTGTCCCTGAGTTTTACAGACGTAAATACAGGGAAACTTTAGAAATATGGAAACATCCTAATAATATCAATCGGGATGATGGCTACTTCTTGACCCACATGTGGAAACCGGTGATTCTGAGAACACGACACGCCCAATCTACCATTACGAACTCGATTCCCATTGGTCCTCATTAGCTTTGCTCATCTACCGTATCTTTAGATTAGTATATAACTGTCTTCTCAGCCTTCCTTTCGTCACTTGGTTTATTTGGCCTCTAGCGTGGTTTACACGTCGGGTAACCTTGTAAACTGAGTCTCCCCCTCTTGTTGCTTAAACTCGGCCTCTAGCGTGGTAGACACGCCAGGTAACCTTGTTTAAGACAGTACTATCCCCCTTGCTCCTGAAGATGCCCCATACGACTGCGGGCGAAACGTTGAGCTCTGACTCAAAATATGACAAAGTCCATTCCCGGAAAACGAATATTTCTCATGACTCAGACTGTGGAAGCCTACGCAATTATTTCAAGTGTATCTCAAATATACATTTATAGGTTTTTGTATTTTCCATACTTTCTTTAAAAACCAGTACGTCCATTATTGAAGGTTATACAAAAAAAAAATGCGTCCAGGATTTATGTACCTTACGTAAAAATCTACTAAACCATAATCCATATCTTTCTGACACATATGAGTATATCAAATTTAATCAGTTGTTTTGTGTCCATTCGTAATTATAATTAAAATAAATACATACTTACTTTACTATACCAAATTCCATTATGACATTACTGGAATTCACACAAAATATTAATGAAAATAAATCAATATAAATTTATTATTTATAATTTCAATGTTTAAAGCAGTCGAATTTCAACTCTGTGCACTCAATTCCTTTACCTAAATCATAAATAATCATCCCACATTCGTATCTAGACTGCCTTGGCCGATAGTCAGGTGTTATCTTACGATTCTCAGCTGTTTCAAGGCATCTACGATCACACGTAAATTATTTAATTGTCTGGAACATTGGGTTGTAAACATAGCTGGAAATACGGTCCTTGGTTTAAATAAATACGTTATTGGATGAATCGAGAAAGGAAATGGATGAAGGGGCATTTGGAAAGGATGAAAAATAGATGCAAGAAACGATAAAGGAAAGAATTTTAGTGGAGTTTTAGTCTATACATCAAATCGAAACGAGAAACGAATATATTACATTTATATATTTTATCAAGTAGCCGTATACTTTAAAGTTGGATTTGTAATGAAGTAACGCAGTTGCAGTAAAGTATAAAGTAAAGCAAGCGAACTATGCTCTGTTCCATTTAAGCCATTCAGTAGATAACACTGGCAACAGCGCAAATCTGAAGTAGCCGAAATTACATTGGGTAAACTTGTCTTTTGTCTCTAATTTCAGCCAATCAGAGAGGTCAAAACTATTCCCTATGCTCCGCAGTACTGAATGGCTTAAATGAAACAAGGTATAGCTGATTTATATTAAACGAAGAAAGTCTTACTGCCAACCAATCAGAATAATATGCAAAAATTTCGGCATATTTCGTTCAACTTCGATATACCTTGTCTGAGCTTCGGCACTAGCTGGCAATCTTATAAGCTTTTTATAAATTTTTGTTGAGCATATCTATGTCAAACAAACAATTCTGACAGTCGGTATTGAATATCAGGAAAATGGACCACGCCCTTGATCTCAACGCAATATTTAAAATGCTGAATTCTGATTGGCCAGCGGTAGACAAGTTTAGGTAAAGCAACGTAGAAAGATGAAAGTTGGTCAAGTCTTGCGTTGCTTACTTTACTTCAACATAAATCATCCATAGCTGTAGCACATGATCATCTTCGCGTTACCTCTTACGTTGCGTTATTATAAATCCAGCTTAGCTCTGCATATTTCGGATGACTTGGGAATACCTCAGTCAGAATCCATCTAGTATGTGATAATTATTTTTCTATAAAAATGGAAGATAGGAGATATTGCTGGTACAGGTAACTTAGTGAGCAAAGAAACAAAAATTTCAATCACATAGGTCAATACAAACTGTTAATTTTAAGTGATAGAATTCGGATCTGTTCCATTTAAAAAATTTCACATATTCCTGTGTATTATGTTCAATATAATAAAATCCTGAATTAATAACTTCGTTAAGTATTTATTTTTAATATAAAAAGTCAATATGACGCTGTGGTTTGTGGGTCTCTTTTCCCCTGTTTTTATTACTCATTTTTCTCTTTTTCTCTAACTCATACTATATTTTGTTTTATACGTATACCTATGAAACATATTTGGTTTATGACAAAAATATCCAAAATAGAAACATGACTCATAGAAACCATATATTATATCTTTTATCAGAACTTCAATAAATCAATGTTAGATTAAAAATAACAGACAAAAACTCCGGGATTTCTTTGGTAAACAGCGCAGGCGACCATAGTTGGCAAAACATCATTTGTATGCCAAATATATGCCATAAATTACATTTTTCAATCGTTTTACTAATGAGAATTTAAATTGTCGTTCACGGATTTCATACATCAATGAAACTCAAATTATTTTTCGTCGGGGATATTTAATTACATATTTTCAAAATTTGTCTGATTATTATTATTCGTTTCCAAACCGAAGAAAAATGAACTGATTCGCTAAAATTGAACGAACGACCCACCACTAGGCAAGAGATAAGTTTACCTAATGTAATTTCGACTACTTAAAACTGTCGCTGATGTGAGCGTAATCTGCTGAATGGCTTAAATGGAACAGAGTTTCCATGTTAATTCCCATATTACAATTCTTCCGTTCATATTTTTACTTGTTTATTCTTTTTATTTATATGAGTTAAATGTAGCAATTTGTTTACATATCCCGTGTTACATTTACATAAACATTAGTATTCCAACCACTATCAGACTATCATGTAAACTGAAAACTTTCTGAACTACTAGACAATACAAATAAAATCATATCTCTCACTCGATTAGTGGTGTCAGTATACCCCGTATCTCTTCAGTTTACAATTCAGTTTACCGACTGTTTATTTAAATAAACATTATCACACCTCGTACCAACTTTCAGGAACTAACTTCCCTGGTCTCCGCTGTTCATTTACGTGTCAGTTTCCCCTGTTTATCTGTTCTGTGTTCTGTGATGGCATCACTGGTGAAACATTGCTGCATTGCTAGAATCGCTCTCTTTGTTCTGGGGGAGTTGGTAATCGATGAAAGGTTGAGGACCGCTGGCAGTTAACGATTCGCTGCTCCAGTCTGGAGCACGGAGACGGAGCAGTAGGGCTATATACGCAGG
This sequence comes from Harpalus rubripes, assembly GCA_963082715.1. Classification (NCBI taxonomy): domain Eukaryota; kingdom Metazoa; phylum Arthropoda; class Insecta; order Coleoptera; family Carabidae; genus Harpalus; species Harpalus rubripes. The sequence goes on from OY720461.1 coordinate 44,830,523, forward strand.
GATGAGGAACAGTAGACGACAGACAGGAAAACGGGTAGTAAAAATAAAAGGCATGCGATGCGTAATAAATAATAGAAATTGATTGGAAAAGGATGATTTATTGAAGGGATTTGTTGAAGTAAAATATTGGGAAATAATTAGAGAGTCTATAAGCTTTTACTTATTGGAAGGAAATATTGAAAATTTCCAATTTTATTCTTACATTTCGCCACTTAAAAAAAGATCAATTCCTAAGGAAGATTTCGAGCATAGGCGTGCGTGGGTGCCATAGGTGCCACGGCACCCCCTAATGTATTAATACTAGGGCTGTTCTCTTTCCACTGAGCCCATCTAGCAGGCTATGATATTTTAAAACAAATTTTGTTTGACATTTTAATATAGTTGTTTACAAGGTTCATTATAGTGACGGTTGTTAAATATAATTGAATGTTGTTTAAATACATAATTTTTAAGTAATCCTTTCCCCAAGACATCAATGAATTGAGCAAAGAGCATTATTAAGCTGTGATTTATTACAATTTCAAGCGTGTGTTAAGCTATATCAAGAATATTTTGAGAATATCCATCGAGTGTTTGGTGACAAGTCGTGTTCCTTAGGTACCGTAACGATGTGGTACAATGAATTTCAGCGGGGCCGACTTTCCTTAAATGACAGTTTTAGAGCTCCTAAGCAAAAACGGCAGTTACCGAAAAGAATATTGGTCTTGTTCAGAACATGATTAAAGAGGACCGGCATGTTACTGTCAGGAATATTCAAACAACTTTAAAGATTGGGGTGAAAGCAATTGAAACCATTTTAGACCAACATTTGATGGTACGTAAGCTTTGTTCTCGATAGATTCCCCACAATTTGACTCCAGTCAAAAAGACAACCGTTTGAGATGGTATAGATCTACAATAGATCGCTTTGACAATGGATCGTTTCATTTGGTGTACAACTTCATTAGAGGTGACGAAACATAGGTATACTGCTATGATCTCGAAAAAAAACAACAGTCCGTAGTTTGGATCTTTGAGAATGACTCGGCTTCAACAAAAGTTATTCGCGAAAAAGGCCGAATCAAAAAGATGATCGCCACATTTTTTGGAATTATTGGACATGTTTGCACTGTATCTCTGGAGGATCGTCGTACTGTTAATGTTGAATGGTACACTACCGTTTGTTTGCCTCAAGTTCTCCAAAATGTTCGCGTAAAACGTGAACGGGATTGATTATTTGAATGCCTAAAACTTTGAAATAATAGGTCATTCGCCGTATAGTCCAGACCTGGCACCTAATGATTTCTTTTATTTCCACGTGTAAAGGATAAGATACGGGGATTACGTTTTACATCGGCCGAAGAAGCTGTTGACGCATTTAAAAATGAAATAAAGAAACAAACGCAGGAAGATTGGAGAAAATCCTTTGGAGATTTATTTATAATAATAATTATTATACATATTCATTTTGGCACGCCCAAAAATAAAGTTCTACGAACGCCTATATGGTTTCGAGCAGACAGTTTGTGATAGTCTGATGTTTGCAATAATACGAGTATAAAATTTAGTAATATCTCAGTATTCAAATTGTAAAATTCAACCAAAATATAAAGTTTTCCTCTTCCATTTCTTCTTATTTTGATCTCGCGGTGAAATATTTTCGCAGCGTTACAAAATATCTTTCCGCGATGGTTTACATTCTCACATATCGTTAGAATGTAAAAGTTAAGCCAATAACAATTTCATGAGGTGATTTCGTGAGTCTTGCTGAAGTTTGCTCGCTCTCAAGTGCAAATAAATGTAGAGGCTTATTCGTTCTGCATGCAACGCTGCGTCGCCTGACTTCGATTCGTGATGCAGTTCCGAATAACATTTGCGGAAAATGTACTCCGCACTTTGATTTTATTTGACAAGCGGAGACGATATGTGACAGTTTGTTATTGAATTCTAGAGTTTAGAATTAGAACTACGTAGAATATGAATTTTATTTAAATTTAAGTCAACAAATTTATGCATTAGTTTTGATATGTACAAACATCTATGTAAATGCTTCAAAAATAAGATTAAAATATCGGTAGAGCAGTACTCAACAAGACACCTATGCGCCGTGAAACTATCATTCGCTTGCCATTATTGGTTATATTTCAGCAATTAAGTTATTACATTCTCCATGTTCTTCTCGCATTTGTGTAAAAAGCCGAATCCACCAAGTAGATACTAAATAAAGATGAGTGTATATATCTATATCATTTCAGACTCGTTCTCATTGGTGAAGTTTGTCAAACTAAATCACAAACCTAAAGTTTGGACCTTGCAATGTTTAGCTTTATGATTTGGATTTAGAGACCCTAAATTCTGAAGTGTGAATGGAGTCATTACATAATATGCGGCCAAAGTCTTTAAATCTAAAGCATAAACCGTAAATCTAAACCTAATTTTCATATGTGAATGTACCTTTGTAGTATTTATTCTCCATGCTTTATATTCATTATTTATTTCTAAATATTTGTACGACTTTTTCTGTCAAATTAAATTTGTCTCATCTCTCATCATATGTGTATAACTTTTTACTCCTTAGATTTTCAAAACCATATTTCTTTTTCTCATTTCTTTTTAGGCCAATGTGACTTCCAGTTTGAGAGAATTCCCATTTTCCCTAAACGTATCCCACGCCAACTCTGATGATGTGAAAACAATTCGCTTCCATTAGACCTTCAGGCGTCTTTCCTTTATCATTTATTCTCTCACTCACGCACACTCATTCTGTCTTTGTTTCATTTTCTTTTCCTTCTTTTCATTATAAGATCTGCTTGTTATGTAAATATATCGCGGGTCTAAGACCTCCAAAGTAGCGGAATTTAAGTTTTTTGGTTCGCATTACAAGGGAAATTTACTCAAGGAAATGGTATAAGAAGAATTAAACAGAAGTGAATTTCTTTCTTTGTTTTCACAAACCATACACGTATTCATTTTATCTCAATCATGTTTTATTGAGATTAAAAGAAAATATATTGCATGTAAAGGATTATTATTCTACCAAAGCCATATTTTTCTATTATTGTTATATTGAAATAATAATTGTGAATATACTTCGTGTTATATTATTTAAACAAATTTTTAGTGATTATAGTATCGAAAACATTTTAATAATATAGAAATAATTTCTGTATACTGAAGGTCAAAAACCTTATTTGACTTTGAATGAAACACTGCAAACAGTCTGACCATTTTCTGTCATAATGTCAAACGGCGGAGTTGTGAATTGAAGGAGAAAGTTTTCAACATTTCCACTGAATCCAACGGAAAGCTTTCATGAATTTTGTTAGGATTGTGAACGAGACGATGAACTATGTCTGAATGGGAATGTGTGGAGAAGAAAATTGATTATTGCATAAATAAAAGGGTTTGCTCAAACTCATTGCAAGACAGACTGTGATATATGTTATGTATATTTACTATTCTTGGATATGGAAATGTCAAATGAAATAATATAACTATGTATATTATTACAGCTATACATAGGGTGTTTTATGATATGCGTTGTGTCTAATGAACATAATTAGCATGTATAGTAGACGAATATATAAAAAATACATTTTTTGCGAAACTAGAATATTGCATTTAAAAATTAAATATTTTTAATCAGATACATTGAAATGAATTCTGATGTTAATTTTTTATTGAAAAATGCATGCTTTTGTAACATTTATACATCGAAGTGAACTTTAATTTTTAATTAGCAGAACTTTGAAATTTTCATTTTAATTTTGATTATTTAGAACATAAATTAAATATATGCATAAAGGAAAAAACTATTTATATAAAACTGTTATATAAATGAATAAAAGTTATTCAAATATTTTGTGATATGGGAAACAAAATGAAATGAGTAGAATTCGCTAAATAAAATATCAGCGAAATAAAACATACGAATTTCCTGTGGCGTAGTTTTAATGTGTGTACAAATTTGTTTTAATAGTCAGTGGAGTTAAAAATAAATTTTTTCTTTCAAAATTAATGTTTAGTTAAATGAACTGAAATAGTGAACAATATCATGTTTAAAGTTTTTTGAATTACATAAAATAGTTGTTTGGGTTTGAAATATTTTGTATAATTGTACATACATACATACATATATACATACATACATATATACATACATACATATATACATACATACATACATATATACATACATATATACATACATACATATATACATACATACATACATACATACATACATACATACATACATAAATACATAAAATCACGTATTTCCCACTTAGTGGGTTAGCACAAACCCGAAACAATAATAATAATATCAACCACAAAAATAATCACTCTCTCTTTCAACAACATTCTTACTAACCTGACATCATACAACAAATATTCCTCACTCTTAACATATTAAAGTGACCGATTTTCGATAGCGAAATACCGCAACCGGACCACAATAATAGTTACGAAACAATCATCCTTCGCCACACATTCCTGTCTAAGCACACTTCTTTCGCCTCGGCCACATTCATAATCGCATTCATACATGCTCTTCTTCTCTTCCCACTAGAAAACTTTCTTTCTTTTAGCACCTTATCAATCACATGCATCCACTTACACACTGGATGGCCACGCAATCGAACGCCTTCAATTTCACCAAGATATATACGCTTTACAAACCGTTCACTCTTCATTCTCTACACATGACCAAACCATCTCAACTGGGTCATTCCTACTCTCTTAACAACATTCTTCCTAACCATACATTCTTCATACACCAAATTATTCCTCACGCGATCCCGTCTTACATATCCACATACACCACGTAAATACCTCATTTCCACGGCAGTCACTCTCTTTTTATGCTTTCCCGTCTATGCCCAACATTCGCTTCCATACATCAAAGCAGGCACTAGCACACCATTATACACACTTAAACGAGCTTCTCTAGATACGTTTACGTTTCGAGCAAACGTACCCAGAGCACTCATTACACGCTGCACTCACTCTACTTTCAATTTCTCTATCAATTCGACCATCCTTAACATTATGCTACCCAAATATATAAACTCATTCACTTGCTCCAGTTTCACTCCATCCACCAACATATTGCACACAGTCGCCAGTTTACTCCTTTCAAAAACTAACACCATGGATTTATCAACATTCAACTCCAGATTCATACTTCTTCCAACTACATGTATTCTCTCTATCATTCTTCTGAGTTGCTCTTCATTTTCACCTAAAACAACTACATCATCCGCATACGCTAACACAGGCACAATACTTTCACCAATTTGTACACCATTCATTTCACTCAATTCTCTCCTCAACAACACATCCATATACAAGTTAAACAACCACGGAGACATACCACAAACTTGTTTCATACCAACATTTATACGAAATCAATCACTTAAATCATCTTAAATTTAGCGTTATAAAGAAACCGAAAAATGTAACCTTAGATCGTTAAATTTTACCACCTACACAACTAAGCTGATATGTAGATGTCCAGCTTTGTCTGAGCGAAACGTTGAACTTACTATGAAGCAATATATTCACAAAGTTCCCTAAATCTTGTTAAACACAAACTTACTTGGGTTCATGAAATTGTAATAGTCAATTATAGTAGCATAGAATCCAGTTCCGGATTGCATCTCTCAAAATCTGATTATTTCTTTGTTTCAGGTAAGCAAGTTCACTTATTGATTCCCGGGCACTAGATTCCAATCCTTTAATTAGGTTTGAATTTAGGTTAATTGCTAACTTCATTAACTAGCTAGGAAAAATGCTTTCGAGCTTGTTTATATCTTCACAAATCTAAAAGTTGCTTTTAACGTATTTTATGCTACACTATACATTGAATAAGAAAATGTTGAAGATGTACATTTTGACATTAGGTCAACAATTCTCCTAGAACCCCATTATTAGTTCACAAATTATTTTTTTCTTAAAAAGAATAGTTTAAAAATAATTAAAGAAACTTTTTCCCCTTTATATATAGGATATTAAATAAAATAAACAAATATATTACCCATTGCTGGGTGTGCCAATCTGCTTTGCGCACAGATATAATATGTTCCAAAATAAAATAACCAAATTTAACATTTAAATTAAGGGAGCATTTCAATAAAGTGTACATGTATACAAAATCTCACAAATGCTTCTTTTGTTCATATTTCATTGTTATACAGCACCAGTTACACTCATGCTACCTTATGTAAATATCTCAAAAACAAAAGTATTTGTGAGACGTACATGAATTTATTCATTTATTTATAAGACCTTTATGTATAACGAAGACGGATTTGTAAAAAAAAATTGGATCTCAGTGGAATTTGAACATAGAGCCTTCCAATTCAAATCCCAGTGAGATTCATGAATATTGTCATTGGTCAAAAAATTAGGTGGTGAGTTTTTGATGAATAAGCACGTTTGAGTGTCCCTAGATTACGATGTGTGTGTGTGTGTGTGTGTGTGTGTGTGTGTGTGTGTGTGTGTGTGTGTGTGTGTGTGTGTGTGTGTGTGTGTGTGTGTGTGTGTGTGTGTGTGTGTGTGTGTGTGTGTGTGTGTGTGTGTGTGTGTGTGTGTGTGTGTGTGTGTGTGTGTGTGTGTGTGTGTGTGTGTGTGTGTGTGTGTGTGTGTGTGTGTGTGTGTGTGTGTGTGTGTGTGTGTGTGTGTGTGTGTGTGTGTGTGTGTGTGTGTGTGTGTGTGTGTGTGTGTGTGTGTGTGTGTGTGTGTGTGTGTGTGTGTGTGTGTGTGTGTGTGTGTGTGTGTGTGTGTGTGTGTGTGTGTGTGTGTGTGTGTGTGTGTGTGTGTGTGTGTGTGTGTGTGTGTGTGTGTGTGTGTGTGTGTGTGTGTGTGTGTGTGTGTGTGTGTGTGTGTGTGTGTGTGTGTGTGTGTGTGTGTGTGTGTGTGTGTGTGTGTGTGTGTGTGTGTGTGTGTGTGTGTGTGTGTGTGTGTGTGTGTGTGTGTGTGTGTGTGTGTGTGTGTGTGTGTGTGTGTGTGTGTGTGTGTGTGTGTGTGTGTGTGTGTGTGTGTGTGTGTGTGTGTGTGTGTGTGTGTGTGTGTGTGTGTGTGTGTGTGTGTGTGTGTGTGTGTGTGTGTGTGTGTGTGTGTGTGTGTGTGTGTGTGTGTGTGTGTGTGTGTGTGTGTGTGTGTGTGTGTGTGTGTGTGTGTGTGTGTGTGTGTGTGTGTGTGTGTGTGTGTGTGTGTGTGTGTGTGTGTGTGTGTGTGTGTGTGTGTGTGTGTGTGTGTGTGTGTGTGTGTGTGTGTGTGTGTGTGTGTGTGTGTGTGTGTGTGTGTGTGTGTGTGTGTGTGTGTGTGTGTGTGTGTGTGTGTGTGTGTGTGTGTGTGTGTGTGTGTGTGTGTGTGTGTGTGTGTGTGTGTGTGTGTGTGTGTGTGTGTGTGTGTGTGTGTGTGTGTGTGTGTGTGTGTGTGTGTGTGTGTGTGTGTGTGTGTGTGTGTGTGTGTGTGTGTGTGTGTGTGTGTGTGTGTGTGTGTGTGTGTGTGTGTGTGTGTGTGTGTGTGTGTGTGTGTGTGTGTGTGTGTGTGTGTGTGTGTGTGTGTGTGTGTGTGTGTGTGTGTGTGTGTGTGTGTGTGTGTGTGTGTGTGTGTGTGTGTGTGTGTGTGTGTGTGTGTGTGTGTGTGTGTGTGTGTGTGTGTGTGTGTGTGTGTGTGTGTGTGTGTGTGTGTGTGTGTGTGTGTGTGTGTGTTTTCGCCTGTGATAAATCTAATACTGCAATTCCAAAAATTATAATTTTTTCGTATTCTTCTTCGTTACATCCATATGAAGAGCTGATTAGATTTTGAAGATTTTAACAGTTTTTCTTGAAAAAACGATGTTAATAGTATATTAAGTATTAAGAACGGTAAGGACAGTTTACCGATCGAAGACAATTTTGTCTGAGATCGGTAATTCCTTAACGTTCGTGATGCTTACACTATTTTTTGCACTATCGACGCACAGGATATAGAGTTAAAAAATTATACAGAAATTAAATATCTTATATTAGCCAACTATGTTATAACTCTGGAAACAGCTGCTATATTAAGAATTTCTGATCGAAAGGTGTCAGTGTCAAGTGCAATTGACAGTATGTTTGTGTTTTACTGGAAATACAGGATCTTTTGTTAGAAACTTTCTGTATGTAATTTATATAAACTACATAGAACTGTCTTAAGGTAATGTACAAGAAATAGAATCTTTATATATGATATTTGAACAAAATACATAGAACTGACGGAAAGTAATGTGCTGGCCACATCAGATTTTTTTCTTTAAAATTGACCCCTGTGGTGCACTCTCCACGCCAGCAATGAGTGCCCGTGAGGTGACGCCTGGTAAACGCTCGCACGGTACAAATATGTCATCATCATTACTGAAATCTGTGTGCGAAAGCAGATTGGTACACCCAGTAATGTGTAATATGCCGTGATGATATATTTATTTATTTTATTTAATACAGTTCATAGTAACTAAGTTACAGAAAAATTCGATGATGAGAAACAGTTTCCTTTATTTATATATTAAAGTTGGTTCTTGGAATATTCTGTAGAATTCCATAAATTTTGTAGGACCTATATTTATTTGTTTTCTCATATCTACCACGAATTTTAATCTAATCCGCAACCGTTATATTGACAACCATGCCATTTTTTATTACATTATAAATCACATTAAACATCATCAATAAATCAATTCCAAGATCCAATAACCACCCCTTTTGGAAAACTTTCCCTAGGAAGAAACTTCTCACCAGCATGACCTATGGTCTTATAGTTGTTAACACACCTCCTTACATCCAACCCTCGTGACCTTTTGGGGTTGCCGCCCCCTTCATCGGGTGAAATTTCACCAGGCCCGTACTCTGAATACAAATTCGGGGTGCAATAATCAGGCAGCGAGGTGGAAAATAGCCCACGCGATCAAACGGGTGTAGGGGTATAGTTAGTCGTAGTGGCTTTATAGCTGGCTTGGGTTACGTGAATGCGTTGCTAACTTGAATAGCTTACCCTTGTGGAAGATTTCATTAGGGGTGTGTTTTTGGCAGTGTGTTCTAAAGTGTATGTACCTGTTAATAATTTTGGGTAACCGTTTAAATATCTCCGTGTACATAAATTGGGAAATGAAAGGGAAAGTCTTTGTTTTTATTTGATTAACACGCTTGTTAAAAGTTCAGTACCTACTTATGGTATATTGTAGGTCAGATGGAAACATAAACAGACTAGGCAATAAGAAATACAGCGTGTTATTGAATACGTGTTCATTGCTATTTCAAACATTGACGGGAGGTCATGTGTTGGCCACATCAGATCACATGCCTAACGTCAATGTCCGTTACGCCATTCGATTCTATGGACTTTTCTACATATTTGTATAAATTTTCAATGTTCATGTGCAGCTGATACAATATTACGAAGCAAATAATCAAAAAATGGTAGTTTGGAAATCTCAGTACACCGTCAAAAATTCGACCAGCCTGTATTTTTCTAAAAAGTATATTATTCCCTTAATTCTGACCCGCTGATTACGGGAAAAATAATTAAAAAATTCCAAGAGCTTTACTTTACAAGATACCAAATTTTATTTTGATTAGGAATCTCACAAGTTTTTTGAACTTTGGCGGAGTATAACTCATTAACGGTAAAAGATACATTAATGCCCGTTGCGCCATTCGATTCTATGGACTTTTCTACATATTTGTACAAATTTTCAATGTTCATGTGCAACTGATACAATATTACGAAGCAAATAATCAAAAAATGGTAGTTTGGAAAAATAATTAAAAAATTCCAAGATCCTTACTTTACAAGATACCAAATTTTATTTTTATTTATCTCGAGTCAGCCCCAAAGCTTGTCCTGAATCCATAGCTACTTACATATTAGTCACACTGAATATTCAAATTCGAATTGTCACTTAGTTCCAACCCTGATAATCACGAATTAATTAAAAGTTAGTTATGTGATCAAAGATTCAATCATCCATCCCACATATTATTACTGTGATTCCTTATCTCATAAATCTTGTTTCTGCTGCCACTTCTCAATTCCACCACGAATGGTATCCACAATAAATAAATCTTCACAGTATATAGCACAACATCAACACATCCACATATTCCGCGATGAAATCATTACTTGTGATAAATCTGTTGTCCGGAATAACAATATCAGTTCCGGGCGCCGGGTTCCGGGCTTGGAATCGTGCTCAAGTCGCAGTCCTCAGCATTCCGGAGTTGGAGTCATTTTTCACTAGAACAACGCTTCTCAAATTCGCCATACGAGATGTTGAGAGTGAAAGGTTGTTATCCTATTGAAGAAAATAGTTTGTCTCTAAATGAGGAAATAGAGAGGATGAATTCAGTGAAAATATTGGCAAGCTATGTTTTATTTTATTTTGTTACATTTCTACTTCAGTTGATCTTAAATCAAAAACACTTGTCTTGCATTGCATTTAAGTTACTGCCTGCGTTGCACTTTGTCTGCAGCTTGCGTTGCATTATTATAAATTTCGTTCGCAGAGTTTGTCTTCACTATCTCCAATACGCAAAACGATTTATGTTGCGAACTCAGCATTTTGATACATTGTTGTTCTAGGCATTCTAATAAGCATTTTTCTTAAATATGAAACTTTTAATATTTTACATTCCAAAGACGAGAGAAAAATTAGTAAGTATAATTTTATTTCACACATATGGCGTGTTATCAGCAACATCTTACACATTCTCCCCGTTCTTTGCGCTGCTCCAGTTCTTGGACACATGCCCTAAGTAATATAAAATACACATTGTTATTCCAATCACATCTATCATGACATGCATGCACGATAACTAATAACGAAAAGAGGAAGGTAGGAGATGTGACAAGATTCAGGTCATCTCTAATTCTCAGACTTGAGAAAACACCCAAAAGTTGACAAGTATTACGAACCCAGATTCATTCGTTTGATCGTAATGATCCCCGGAATATATGGTATAAGTTTGTCGGTCGAGTCGCGGAACGCTGTATATCAGTGGTAATATTATTTTAAATCACATAAAATATATAAAATAGCTAATGAGGACCAATGGGAATCGAGTTCATAATGGTATGCATCTATCCCTTACATTAAAGGATTCTCGGATAAAAAAGGTAGAATTCTTAATAAAAACAATATTAAGGTCTTTTTTAAACCTCCACAAAAAATCTCAGAAATACTCCCCCAAACTAAAGATAAACGCGAACCCTTGTCGTCACCCGGTGTTTATAGTATTCCTTGTTCTTGTGGCACAGTATACATAGGTGAAACAGGAAGAAGTGTTCACATTAGATTGTCAGAACACAAACGCTGTCTGCGTAATGGTATGGTATTAACATTTGCGGTCGCAGAACACCAACACAACACAGGACATAACATCTTATTTAAAAATTCCCGCATTTTAGCTCCTGTCCCTGAGTTTTACAGACGTAAATACAGGGAAACTTTAGAAATATGGAAACATCCTAATAACATCAATCGGGATGATGGCTATTTCTTGAGCCACATGTGGATTCTCGGAACACGACACGTCCAATCTACCATTACGAACTCGATTCCCATTGGTCCTCATTAGCTTTGCTCATCTACCGTATCTTTAGATTAGTATATAACTGTCTTCTCGGCCTTCCTTTCGTCACTTGGTTTATTTGGCCTCTAGCGTGGTTTACACGTCGGGTAACCTTGTAAACTGAGTCTCCCCCTCTTGTTGCTTAAACTCGGCATCTAGCGTGCTTAACACGTCGGGTAACCTTGTTTAAGACAGTACTGTCCCCCTTGCTCCTGAAGATGCCCCATAAGACTGCGGGCGGAACGTTGAGCTATGACTCAAAATATGACACAGTCCATTCCCGGAAAACGAATATTTCTGATCTCAACTCAGTTCATGTCAAACTCATCTCGTTTTGAGATGAGATGAAATGAGGCAAATGATAAAAAGAACGCGACAATAGTTGTATAGAACCCTTTAATCAATGCTCGGCAAACTACGCATGTCTGAAGACGCATGCTCGCCAATTGAGGAACATTACTCGGCGAATTCGAAATAAGGAAAATATTTTCATTATTTTGAATCATTCTGCACATACATTTCACTGTCCTATAAAAGTTCATCCATTCCGAACTCTCTCCATCTCTCCAATCAACTTCAGTTGAATAAGACAGGCATCCATCCTCATCCTCCCAGTTGTGGAATTCAATTAACACATATGAATGCCGGAATTAAAACCGCCAATCATGTGTGTCATACAGTCAAATCTGTTTACTGCCTCTCTGCTACGAGTTTGAATTTCAATTTCATTTAATAGTCGCATTGAGAGGCCGCCACCGGCGTTCACAACCCCGGTGCAATGCTCTGACATCTGGATAAACATTGTATTTGTGATTGGTTACCTATGTATTCTAACTAACTCTCATACACTGGCAGGGTGGTATTGGAGCAGAATTGGTGTAATAATTGATGATATAACATAATGAAAAATTGATGTGGCCAGCACATTACGACTCGCCATTTAATACTTACAGTTAATGGTGACGTCCGTTTCATAGACTGACTTTACTTATATTCCACATTTGAGGTTGTAGATTAAATATGTGTAAAAGCCGAACAAGCTAACACAAATAATTTCTATATTATTAAAGATGCAATCAAATATCTACTATAAAATAATTTTATAAAACATCAAGGGGGACATCCGATTAGAGAAGAAAATTTATTTTTAAATCAGTGGTTCTGAAGTTACAACACAAATTCATATTTTTTAAAGGGGATGTTACCTATTTTTAAGCCCATTCAATAGAGATTTTTTGTAAATTCAACCACGTTACTAATAACTCTCAACTCAACAGAGTTGTTAGGACCTCTGGCATGGTTGACATGTTGAGTAATCTTGACTACTCTGTTTAACTTTCCCTTGTTGTACTACTGATGATGAGAACTTAGTTCTCGAAATACGTGTTTAGTTTTTATTAAAATTAATTTTAAGGTTAAGGGGTAATTATAATAGTTTAAGTAAAATACGTTACTGCATTTGTTTTGATACAATCCCTATATTAAACCGTAGCGTGACCATTCTACAATTGGTTCTATTACATGATTAAAACTATTCATAGTTTTGTTGCTTTTTTTACATGACATGGACACAACTCGTTTTATTTATTCACACTCAAAGCGATTGACATTGGAAAATACAATATTTTTTACAATTTTGCATAAAAATCATGGCGTGCTTTATTTGCCCCTATTTTAATTGGGGCGTTTTATGTGAAATATAAATTCCTGCACGAGAGAAAAATAATGATAACAATTATTTTCGTAACTAACGAAAAAAATTATTTTAAATTCACGATCAGTTATTCGGTCTTGGAAAAATTGATTGCAATTAAAATTGAGTAACTCAAAATTCGAATGTAGAGCTTGTTAAAGACTAATTTGAATCATCAGAAATTATTCAAGCATATTAATGCAATGTAAATTGAATGTTAACAAGCCAATTTACTGAGAATTTTCATTTTACTGTTCTTTTTCCATTTTTCTTACAACTCAATAAACATACAACCCTCAGTTATTATTATTGGAACTAATTGCTGTGCATTGTTTAAAATTAAAGTTGACAGTGACATTTATCTGTCAGTTACATACATAGGTACTTTTTGGATGATAGTATTTCAGTTAGAGTGGAGGATCCACACACACACACACGCACACACACACATGCATACATATACACACAGATACACACACACACACTCTTTCTCTCTCAAACACACACACACACATACACATACACACAGACACAGATACACACACACACACACTCTCTCTCAAACACACACACACACACAAACATACATACACACACACACAGATACACACACACACACTCAAACACACACACACACCCACACACACACACACACACACACACACACACACACACACATACATACACATACACACGAACACAGATACACATACACACTCACTCTCTCTCTCTCCCTCTCTCTCTCTCTCTCTCACACACACACACACACACACACACACACAGAGAGAGAGAGAGAAAGAGAGAGAGAGAGAGAGAGAGAGAGAGAGAGACATCATCGTGAAAATGTTAAAATTGGTTCTAGGGACCTTAAAACGTGCTCATTTACCAAAATCTCGATATGTGATTGTACCGATGGTACCTCCCTTACCAAGGGTAGCGGGACCTTGGATTTATTATTCTGTGTATAGATTTGTAGTAAAACAAAATAGGTAAAATTCCGTCTTTATAACTTGTAAATTTGAAAATGAAAATACCACTACAGTTTCTTATGTATGTTCGTAGTCAACATTTAATTACCTTTGCAAATCTGGAGAACTCCACTTAAGCAATTAATTGGGTTTGTTTAGTAGTGACCCACTATTGATATCTGGACGTCGTTTGTATAAAATCCTGGACTAAAGTAGGATTTGGTTCATAAGCACATTGACCTATTAAGTTTATTATAGTAAGACGAATAGCACAAAAAGACGAAACTTGTATTTGGCACGGAATTCTGGGTTCTTTTTATTTGTATGTTTTGTTTTCACACATACATAACTCAGAGATGAGTTATGGCCATTTTTACATTACCTATACGCGTCATATGACTTTAAAACTCTATTATATTTTTATTTATGAAATGGAATATGCCATATAATATAAACAACTAATTCAATATATGTACGCAAGTAAATTGTTGTACTCTCTTTTCCATTTTCTTAATCCTACACTCAGGGCGGAATTTTTTGGCGCTGCCCTGGAACTTCACTGCATAGTATACTTTTTATGTGATAAATGTCTGCATTAAAAATGTTAACAATTCAGAAAGCTGTTAAATATTTATAAAATTTAATATATGCAGTGATTCTATTGCATATTCTTGGAATACGCAATATGACACAGTAGTATTAAAATTCATGAATCATATGTAAATTCATTTTTATTCCACACTAAACACTAGTTAGAATTGTAGAACGCTGTAATAAATATTGGAAAAATTACTGCCACTGTTAATCATGGTAATTTTGCAAAGATAATGGAAAAGTATATGCTAAGATTTTTCCATTTTTACTACGACAATTACAGTGTTTATAAAATTCTTGCTGCCATTAATATCAAAAACCTTTTGAAAATACAACAAAGAAAACAAAGATATACGTCAAGAGGAAAAATTGGATTAAAACAAGAGAAAGAATATTATAAAAACATATTTTTCTCCCAAGATTAATTTTAGTTGAAACTTTTTTATTTTCAAACGGTTCTTTGTGTTTTAATAAATGTTATTATACACATAGATTTTGTATTTTATTATCTTTATTTGTTACTGTAACGGCTATGTAAAACCAGGAACAATAATCATTTCTTTTTCATTAAAAAGTTTAGCGCAGATGTGCAGTTAGTAAAACCGGCTTAAGGGGATATACATTTTTACCAATTATACAAAATCTGTTAGGATTTGTTACTTATTTTTGCCATTAACAAAACTTGATATTGTGTCTGTAACCTTTTATTTTTTTATGTCTCACTAAAGTATTATGAAAACTTGGTGAATATATGTCAAAAAGCCCGCAGAATTGAAATATGTGGGGTAGAAAAGTTGCCGCCCCTTAGTTTTGGGGTTATTAACCCTAAACTGGGTTAACAACCTATATAAACAACGTTTTCTTACATTAATTGTTTATCATTAATTTATAAAAATTGGTCCTTCATGGATTTGGCTCAAACTTTGCACATTTATAGTAAAAAGTCTGGAGAATCCAACCCTGCATAGTAGAAAAGTATCCAACCTCGCATTTGGGCGCTATGAACCCAGAAACATCACTAACACTCAATATATGTTTATTGCTTTTTACTTAGTTATTTCATTATTCAAACTTTCTTTTGTAATAATTGTATTAGTTGTTAGAATAATTGAAAATTAGGTTTACTTATGTAAAAATGTCTATAGATTTCGAATCTGGGGTGAAATTTTTTTTCAGCCCCTAATTTTAGGGGTATAAACCCTTAAATCGGTCATTGATATTCAGAAACATTGCTATTTTCATGTTTCATGAATATGGCTAGGGGCGTCGACTTATGGGGGCCTTGGGGGCGCGTGCCCCCTACAAACATTTTGGTAGGGGGCAGTGCCCCTGTCACAAAAAGTTTAAGCTATGTTAATTTTTGTAGTAATAAACAGATTCAATATACGTAAACTGTCAAAATGAAAACAAGTTAATTGTGATATTTTGTTTCCAGTATTTTCCAATATTTTCTCAACATTTAGGACCATACGTTGTACGAGTATATCCTAATCTAAAGTGGAATATCCTGATATCGAATTTGTCCTGTAATAGATATTTATTCCCAATCAAAATATCTCCCATTCACCCTGTCTGAATCCATCTCTGATTGGTGGCCAGCAGTGTTTCTGTCATAATCAGTGTCAATCCCTGCATTTATCTTGTGTATGGGCGCCGTAATGGCTTGAAATACGATCAGCATCACGATATCTCGGGCTTCACGAGAACGTTCCTCACCACTATGTCAGTTATTAATCATATACATTTATACACGGCTACTGGACAAGGATTCTCGATGAGGCTACTCGCAAAATTACGCCATTAATGAAATTAGAGCAGTGTTGATAGAAATCAGATTGGAGTTTAGTAGGAGATATAAAAGTTTGGGCACTGTTCGGATTTTGGTGTGTCATTGTTGGCGTCCTGTTTAACACATCATTTAAACACACAAACCATATAATTAAAACTGACATACATATATGGATATTTTTTATGAAAATCATGAATAAAAACTAGGTATTTATACTCCCGTGAAGTTCCTTTGATTGCAATAATTTAATAAATCTAGAATCTTCCCGACTATCTGGATTATGAAGCAAAGAGTGATTTCTTTTTGAACTCATCATCAAAGCCCGACCCAGTTCCTGTGATTGTCACGCCCTAGCGAGCGGCGCTTGTTTTTAGCGCTTGATGTGCGTTTCATATTGCGCGCAAGATTTATTTCAAAATTATGCAAAGTTCTTGTAAATTGTGGCTTTGAAATTTGTTCGCCCCTTGACAAGTGAAAAAATTGATATTTGTGTACGTCAGATATTAAAATGTCTTGCATTAGCTTTTTAATATTTCAAACATGACATATTGTGGGATTTTGCTTCTCATAAATGTATGTATTTTAATAATTCTAGATTAAAACTTTTTTTAGTTATTTCATAGAATTGCTAAACTAAATAGTTTAAAGATCAAAATATTTTGTTATAATCAACAAACGTAAAATGTTTAAAATATTTTAAACGCAGCCCTGTTTTGATATTCAGTTACCCTAGTCGGCCATCTATTTTCAGCCAGATATAGCAATGTATTTCTGTGCTTTCCTAGTCCAGTATTTAACTGGATATTTCATACAATTCTATTCTTCTCTAGGGTTTCAAAAAAAACCACATCTATAAAATAATTTAAACATCAACTTTCATTCGCTAGTCATACGATACAAAACAATCATACTTCGCCACACATTCCTGTCCAAGCACACTTCTTTCGCATCCGCCACATTCATAATCGCATTCATAGATACTCTTCTTCTCTTCCCACTCTCTTTTAGCACCTTGTCAATCACATCCATCCACTTACACACTGAACAATCACGCAATCAAACACCGTCAGTTTCACCAAGATATATGCGCTTTACAAGCCGTTCACTCTTCATTCTGTCCTCATGACCAAACCATCTCAACTGGCTCATTCCTCTTAACAACATTCTTCCTAACCATACATTCTTCATACACCAAATTATTCCTCACGCGATCCCGTCTTACATATCCACATTACCACGTAAATACCTCATTTCCACGGCAGTCACTCTCTTTTTATGCTTTCCCGTCCATACCCAACATTTGCTTCCATACATCAAAGCAGGCACTAGCACACCATTATACACACTTAAACGAGCTTCTCTAGATACGTTTACGTACCCAGAGCACCCATTACCTTACACCCCGCACTAACTCTCCTTTCAATTTCTCGATCAATTCGACCATTCCTTGACATCATGCTACCCAAATATACAAACTCATTCACTTGCTCCAGTTTCACTCCATCCACCAACACATTGCACACAGTCACCAATTTACTCCTTTCAAATACTAACACCTTGGATTTATCAACATACTTCTTCCAACTACATGTATTCTCTCTATCATTCTTCTGAGTTGCTCTTCATTTTCACCTAAAACGACACATCATCAACGCAGGCACAATACTTTCACCAATATGTACACCATACATAAGAACACATCCATATACCAAACCATCTCAAATGGTTCATTCCTCTTAACAAAATTCTTCCTAACCATACGTTCTTCATACACCAAATTATTCCTCACGCGATCCCGTCTTACATATCCACATACACCACGTAAATATCTCATTTTCATGGCAGTCAATCTCTTTTTATGCTTTCCCGTCCATGCCCAACAATCGCTTCCATACATCAAAGCAGGGACTAGCACTCCATTATACACACTTAATCAATCTTATTTTTGGGCATGGACATAACTAAACTGGCATACTAATGTAAGAAGTTTCGTTAAATTTAATCCACTTCGCGTTTCATAGTTTGCGAGATTCGAATGTATGCACATATTATTTAGAACATTTGTATGTATTCATATTTCAATTTCCATTAGCTAAACAACTCTTGTGTATGAATATATAGCTATCCACATGTTAACGAAGTTAATTTAGATATCAGTTGCATAAAGTTTGGTCTGTTGGTAGAATATGTAATTCAATTATTTCAATCACAGTTGGCATGAACAGCTGGTCACGTGAAGCGTACACGTGGTTGATGGGAACACGTGGATAAAAGACATTTATCACAGGTCAAAGGTCAGATTGCATTGTTGAAAAGAATAAAAAGGGTTGTATGGTGGGAGTCACATAATTCAAATGTGAAACAGGTTTATATGTAACAACTCTTGTTAAGACGTCTGGCATGGTTGACATGTTGAGTAATCTTGACGACTCTGTTTAACTTTCTCTTGTTGTACTAGTGATGATAACTTAATAATTGCGTAGGCTTCCACAGTCATGAGAAATATTCGTTTTCCGGGAATGGACTGTGTCATATTTTGAGTCAGAGCTCAACGTTTCGCCCGCAGTCGTATAGGGCATCTTCAGGAACAGGGGGGATAGTGCTGTCTTAAACAAGGTTACTCGACGTGTCAACCACGCTAGAGGCCGAGTTTAAGCAACAAGAGGTGGAGACTCAGTTTACAACGTTACCCGACGTGTAAACCACGCTAGAGGCCAAATAAACCAAGTGACGAAAGGAAGGCCGAGAAGACAGTTATATACTATAAAATTGATGTAGGGGGCACGCGACCCATTACCCCCTACAATTCGACGCCCCTGATTTGAGATACAATGTTTTAATTTGATGTGTACTAGTACTTATGTAGTTTGTTAAATAGACACAACTGCATTAAAAAGTACTCCTCATTAAACCTCGCAGTGTCTCCGCAGTAATTTCGTTGTTGGCCAGTATAGTGGTACGCCAACATCGGCAAGTAAATACCACGTTGGCAATATTGCAAGCTCGGGTGCAAGCCTCATGCGATGTGCGTATTTAAATACATTTCATTAGTTCCACTTCCAATAATTAATTTTCCATTAGCTAGGGTAGAATACGAAGTACTCGCAACTAGATTCTGGCTTGTTTGCAAAGTTGGCTTTGAACGTAATTTTGTTCTAGAGGAAATTAATTTTATTTTTAGTTGCATTTATTGAAAGTATCTATTAAAGAAATTACTAAACAAACAACTTAGTTGATGGTTCTTACATGCTTGCACCTTGTACATGATGAAAACTATGTTACCAGACATGTGATCTTTCGTTTTATTTATTTCTTCCAATCCTCTTTCCAATTGCAGTTCATTATATTAATGCATTTGAAAATACTTTCATGCATTCAAGCTCCTGGTGGGTATCGAACCCAGAGTACAGGGTCCGAGCGATGGAGGTCGCTTTGAGTGCTACCAGAGACACACTGCCTCAACACTTTCATTTCCTCAAGGCGACTGTTAGGCCGAGAACTTTTCAAATCTTATTTATTCTACTTCATATTTATTACGGTTCCCAAAATCCAAGTTGTATATTTAAAAAAAAAATTGTCTCGCATACTTCTGAAAGAAAGTATATGTTTAATTTTCTTGCCATTAACAAATTGTTGATGGTTTCAAAAACTCCCAAAAACACGCGAGTTAATAATTAAGAATAATTACTTCCTTAGAAGCAATTTGGCGTACAGGAGACCCTAACAGCTAAACGATATTTACAGAATTTTGTAATTTCCGGGAAAAAAATAGTTACTTAATCCATATTTCATTATAATAGTTTTCTGGAGTTCATGAATTTTGAACACGTCACATTCGATGTCTACGATAAGATGTAAGTTTATACTGATAAAGTTTTTCGAAGAAAAACTATGTTCGGTCTTTTTGGGAAGATGTTTTATTATAGTTATTAACGTCATAAAGCTGATATGAAGCAAATAACAGATGAGGTTGAATATTGTAAAATCGAGGCGATAGCCGAGATTTAACAATCAACCGGTTCTGTTATTTGTATATCATCCGTGTGACGTTCACTATTTTTCATAATAACATAAAATATCTTCTGAAAATTCTATTTTCTATGACATATTGACAGGTGACAGCTCTACATGACACACTTCATGATACTGCAATTTTTTTTAGAAACACTTGATTTTTAATAATTGTACTGTTATAAAAAATAACGGCCGTGGCTGTTTTGATGCATATATTGGTTGAGCATAGAGCACTGTTAAAGCACATTTAACAGTATGGTATTATGAAAATGTTTATAATGGATTTATACATTCGAATGTTTCTAAAGGCTCATTCACAGCTACGAAAATAAGACATATAAATAAAATTATAAATAAGACTTTATGGTTGGTGTTTACAGCTTCGAAAATAAAACGGCAGTTGCCATAGTTACGCACAAATTCACAGCTTCATGTAGTTGTAGTTGTCATATTTGACAATTACTCTTATTTTGTGAAATTATGGATGACTTTATTTAGTTCTGTATATAAAAATGAAATTTTATGGAATAAAATTAATAAAAATTATAAAGAAAAGTTAAAAGCCTATATATAGGCAGTTAGGAAATGAATTTGGTGTTAGAGGTAAGTCTGTATGTACATATTTCTGAGAGCGCCAGTTTGCTTCTTTTCACAGATTTCCGTAACATAATATCTGTACTGTTGAGGGCGTTTACCAGGCATCACCTCACTGGCTCTCAAAGCTACAGCGGAGAGACCACACCAATTGAAAATAATTTTGAAGTCGGTCAGATTCGAACGCGGGCTATCCGAATTGAACACAACATATTTTATTTATAACAAATTATTTTATGCACTCTTTAAATCAATAGGCGAAGATGCAGCGAAGAAATTTGTTAAAGGCAGAAATAAACTGCCCTTTTGATTAAATTTAAATTCATTTTTTGTAAGAAGTACAAATGACAATTTAAATGACAGTTCACAATGACATTTCCTTTTACACCCGTTTTAATTGGTTGAAGCTTATGTATGTGCTTATGCTTGTGTAAAATATTTAACATTTGCAAATCCTTGTGCTTGTGTCTTATGTTTATTTTTATTTTCGATAGCTGTGAACACTGTTATAAGAATCTATTGTTTATATCGTTATTTTTATGTCTATGTATAATTTTATTTTTATTTTCATAGCTATGAATGAGCCTTAAGACTCAAAAACCCTTATATTCAGCGAATTTTATCACTTGGTTGAAAATTTTCTCGTTTGCAGTCCTGCGCAATATTTGAAATACCTTTCCCAAGAAATTTGTGGGAATTTTTCATCATTCAATTTTGGGAATTGCCTCATTACCATCACTACATGTAAACATACTGTTCCATATTATAGATATTGCAATAATAAAGTATATAGCTTAAAGATACCATAAAAAAACTTTTATATTCTTTTTGTTTTTATATTTACCTTTTATATAACACTTTGGGCACGAAACAAAGCTATATAAATAAATGTGAATGTATTTTTTAAAAGGCGAACACACGTGTGTAAGCAATTTTAGACATCCGTGAAACCGGAAAAAATCTATTGATCAGAGTAAACGGTGGAAAAATAAAAGCTTGTGAAAAACTTGCTTCAAACAAAAAATGGACAATCTGTGATAAATTGAAGCGGTCTGCCTCAGACAAAATCAAATGCAACCGATTCATTCGGACTTACAAAATCTTTTGTAACTAATCAAGTATTGTTGAGCGATTTTGAGACTGCCAAAGGGTTCTTTTAAATTAAGCAAATTAATTGTTGAATTTTAATTAATCTAGTTACATATACGCAGCTACGCACATTAAAGCTCTGGGTTCTGCATGTACGAGGGTTGATTAAAGAATAATGAGATTTATCATTTCTTTGAGAAAGTAATAATTATTCATTATTATTAATTTGTCTTCTTCAAAGGATTTCTCATTTGATATAATGGGTTGAATTCAGCACTGTCCTTTAATATAGTGATCGTCTCGTAACCATGGAAATACAATATTTTTTGAAACATTTTTATCTAAAATTAAATAAGACATTTTTGCAAGGAAAACTGATTTCCCATGTTAATCTGCTATAACTCGTTTTTTAATTAACACCCTGTATATACTGACAGTGTTAATAAAAAGTTTAATAAGTAATCTAGTTAATGTACACGATGCAGTGAGTTGGAATAAAATTATGTCGATCAGCGACTCAAAAGTTCTGAGTTCTAGTATCGGTTTTTTCATTTCAGCGGTCCAAACAAAATATTAAAATATTGCCAAAAGACACTGTAGTATCAAATATCATTTTGCAATTAAAATTTCCAAAGTAAACTTATAAAATATTGATATTTGAAAAACATTAAAGTATCATTCACAACAAAAAAATTAACGTAGCCGTAGATATAGTGGCAGTGGTAGTGGCTTGGGTAAAAGATTGAATGCATTATAGTAAATGTATTCGTTCACATCCAAAAATTAAGAAAATTAGTAGTAGCACAGTGGCAATGGCAGCGGTAGGAGTTTGCAAACTCCAAACTTCTACGTTGCCACTACCGCTAGCCCTTAATTTTATTGACATCTGATTTCTGATTTCATCAGATAAAATGAGCAATAGAAAAAGGATCATTTTGTGGTGTGCGTCAGATGTTGCGCTATATAAACAAACAGACTTATTAATAAACTTACCATTTTCGCTTATTTCAAAGGCAATTTATGCCCACGAATTTTCTTTTTTTGAAATAATTTTAAATTCCCTTAATCTCTTCGCTTATCTCACACAATAGAGTGCTTGTGGATAAGCGTAATTAACAAGTCATCATCTATGTCAGTTGGTTTTTACGCAAAAATAAAATGACAGCTATAACTGTCAACCTTGCACCCTAGTAATTTAAATAAAAATTCCTAGAAACTATAATTTCAACAATTTTTCATTGTGAACGGAAATAATTTCTACTATAAATTTCTTACGCTACCGATGCCACTATTTCTTACACTACCGCTAATTTTTTTTATTCTGAATGGGCCCTAACTTTTTATAAATTTTGATAGTCTGTTTTAAGGTTTAATGTTGTAATTTGTTGGTATGGTGGAGGGCTCTAACAGTTTATTCCCTGCCAACTGTTTGTTGAAATCTGTCTAGCCCTTTAGTTAAATTTCAAACACAAATTCCTTTTCCGCTATTCCGTGAACTCTTTTAATCAGTTCTGTGTACTCTACTGTTACACTAAATGAATACATTTCCTTGTGTTAGCTCTGCACTACCCGTATCTCCTCTTTCGTCAACATCTATGTAGTTCCTGCGTTCTTGCTCCGTTTGTCTATTAACCATTCCGTGTTCCTGCACGAAGCATTGTGGGACGGACACAAAGGCAGCTGCCTTGGATCTGACATCGGAGACTTCACAGCTAATTTGCCTACCTACATGGTTCGCCTGAAAGTGTAAGATGTAAAGGAGTAGGGGACAAAGCTTTGAAACGAAACTGGAGAGAAGGAGAGTTGCAGCTTGGTAGCAGCAGGGAAGAGTATACTAAGTAAATTGTTAATGGTCTTGTTTCTGTGGCTGTGGAGTCCTTGATTTGCATGTGAATTATATAGGACGGAATATCCTGTTTTACTCTAAAAATTGGTGGTTAGTTTTTAATGAGCAATCGTATTTTACGGTCTAATTAAAATTAAAGTATATGGCCTCCTAAATATTCAGTTCAAATATGAAACAGAAAGTATTTAACTGAGTGTACATAAAGATGATAAATAATATACTACTCTTCCTCTACTGTTTGTCACTCAAATTTGTATTCTGGAAATTAAAGTATATGGTCTCCTAAATAATCAGTTCAAATATGAAACAGAAAGTATTTAACTGAGTGTACATAAAGATGAAAAATAAATTATTACTCTTCCCCTACTGTTTGTCACTCAAATTTGTATTCTGGAAATTAACGTTTCTATTCTCCTAAATAATCAGTTCAAATAGGAAACAGAAAGTATTTTTTCTACAGTCTATATACAAAGTAGCCATTTGCGCTCTCTTTTGTCAACGCAAAATGTCACTTTGCCGCTCTAGAGCGACAAAGTAGAAAAAACGCTCGCTCCTCAAATTTCTAACTATACAATGTTGAGAAATGTTACTTGGCTACATTCTTAATGGAAACGTTTAGTCAGGAATTAATGACACTGTAGTTACACATTACCCACTTACATAACCAAACAAAATGCCGCACTGCTGTGAAAATAAAATAGGGCATTCATTTACAAAAACGAAAGTATAAAATGCTTAGATTAGATTGAAGCAATAGCTCAAGAAGAATGGAAAATACCGATAAGTAAAAATAAATAAAAAATAAATTTTTGTTATGGTGGAGGGCCCCATTGTGGCGACTGTAGAAAAAATATTGTGTGTGTTTCGAGCGCAAATGGATATTGTCGATTTCGAGAGAATGCCTCGCTTCTGTGTCGCTCGGCAACAACCTCTCAATCGACAATGACCCATTTTGCGCTCTTAATACACAAATAGCTATAACTGAGTATACATAAAGATGAAAAATAATGTATTACTCTTCCCCTACTGTTTGTCACTCTAGGGCCGGCGATATGGTATTCGGCGCCCTTCTGCAGCCTATAAAATGGCGCCCCCCCCCTTATATAAAAAAAATATATTAAAAATCTCACGATTCGTATTTCGAATAATTTTATTATAAAAAAAAATATTAATGAATTCTTCAAATATTAACCATCTATTTTACAGAAATGATACATATAAAGGAGGCCCGTTTTCGACCCTCGCTATTGGCATCTTCGTTATTATAAGAGATGAAGTCGGTAAAATTAGGTCAAAGTTGCCCCGTTAGTGTACCAGTTGTATTTAACCCGAAAAATACAAGTTTGCAGATAAATACAAAAATTCAGATACATGCATATAGTAATTCCGAGAGAGACGGCTTACCGGGTGAGATGACTCTTTTGCCAAAATCAAATAATAGAACGAAACGATATGTTCTACTCTTTGGATTTTTGCAAAGGAGTCATCTCTAAAAAATCTGATGTGGCCAGCACATTACCTTCCGTCAGTTCACATCAGTTCTATGTATTTTGTATAAATGTCATACAGAAAGTTCCTTGCAAAAGATTATATTTCTTGTATATTACCTTAAGGCAGTTGTATGTATTTTATACAAATTCCATACAGAAAGTTTCTAACAAAAGATCCTATATTTCCAGTAAAATTATAACATAAACATACTGTCAACTGCACTTGACACCGACACCTTTCAATCAGAATTTTCTTAATGTAGCAGCTGTTTCCAGAGTTATAGCAAAGCTGACTAATATATATGATATTTAATTTCTTTATAATTTAATATGAAGTATAAAATGCATTAAAATCGTATAGAGAATAAATAATTCTTTAATATTTATAATAACATTAAATGTGAAAAAATGATATTTAACATCGTTTTTTCAAGAAAAACTGTTAAAATCTTCAAATGAGGGTACTTCCGGTTGACCAATTATACCCAAAATCTAATCAGCTCTTCACATGGATGTAACGAGGAGAAATACGAAAGAATTATAATTTTTAGAATTGTAGTATGGAAGTTATCGTAGACGAAAATTTTGTTACACACACACACACACACACACACACACACACACACACACACACACACACACACACACACACATACAGACATCATCATAGAAATAGTAAAATCGTATTCTAGGGGCCCTAAAACGTGCTTATTCATCAAAA
>OY720461.1:44861893-45041893 GCA_963082715.1 Harpalus rubripes
AAAACGAATTAAGACTAAAACTATAACTAGATAACACTAACACTATTTATTTATTTCGACTATTTATGTCACTCTTTATTTATATCACGTTCAACTGTCCGCCTACCGACCTCAACAGCGTCTATATACTCAACTGAGTCAACAGCATCTGTATATTCAACTTTTCACTTCACTGTCTGTCTATTTATGTAACTAACTCTCTAACTTCCACAGCTTCAGTATCACCGACTGTTCGTATGCCACAATTCTTCACCACTACTTCCGAATATGCACTTGCTTCTCATTACTCTTCAACACTACCGAGTATTCTCTTTCACAGCTATCCCGGTATACCAGTAACTTTCCGACTCGCCGTTACTGTCCTCGTATACTATAGCTCGTCAACACTACCGAGTATTCACATCCACAGCTATCCCAGTTTACCAGTAACTCCCCGAGTACCTACTCGACACAAACTGCATACGCTCACCACGATACTGCTGTGCTTCTCCTAACACTTTCCTCTCTAACACTCCATGTGAATGTCTATTTATGTCTATTTATGTAACTAACTGTCTAACTTCCACAGCTTCAGTATCACCGACTGTCCGTATGCCACAGTTCTTCACCACTACTCCCGAGTATCCAATACCACTTGCCGTTACTGTCCCCGTATACCTAGCTTCCCAATACCCTTCAACACTACCGAGTATTGTCTTTCTCAGCTATCCCGGTATACCAGTAACTTTTCGACTAGCCGTTACTGTCTTTGTATACTATAGCTACTGAGTAGTCACATCCACAGCTATCCCAGTTTACCAGTAACTTACCGAGTACCTACTCGACACAATATGCATTCGCTCACCACGATACTGCTGTGCTTCTCCTAACACTTTACTGTCTAACACTCCATGTGAATGTCTCTATATGACTCGCTATAGTCCAACTCTTTAAATTTCGATCGGGAAAAAAAATTTTGAGTTAGAATAAGGCAACCCCTTAGTTCGACCCCAAGGATTTCGAATCTGGCGTCCAAATATTTTTATATAAGCTGTTCCAATAGTTACAGGCTGTTAAAGTACACTTATTTTGAATAATTCGGAGTCAAAAAGTTTTTTTTGCCAAAAAAACAGCAAGGCTATAGTCCAACTTTTTAAATTTCGATCGGGAAAAATTTTTTTGAGTTAGAATATGGCAACCCCTTAATTCGACCCCAAGGATTTCGAATCTGGCGTCCAAATATTTGTATATAAGCTGTTCCAATAGTTACAGGCTGTTAAAGTACACTTATTTTGAATAATTTTTATTATAAACGATGAATTTTCGTCTAGCTCATTTACTATATTTTTGTCTGTAGCTTCTAAACCATTAAACATAGGAATGTGTACGCTGCAAATTTGGAATCTACATGAAATTCTCTATAATATACATCAGCAGAGATTTTTGTATATAGGCTGTTCCAATAGTTACAGGCAGTTAAATGTACACTTATATTTTAATAATTTTTATAATAAGCGATGAATTTTTTTCTAGCTTATTTTCTATATTTTTGTCTGTAGTTTCTAAACGGTCACAGATAGCAACGTGTACGTTGCA
Organism: Harpalus rubripes; assembly: GCA_963082715.1. Taxonomy (NCBI): domain Eukaryota; kingdom Metazoa; phylum Arthropoda; class Insecta; order Coleoptera; family Carabidae; genus Harpalus; species Harpalus rubripes. The sequence goes on from OY720461.1 coordinate 44,863,469, forward strand.
AATTTGGAATCTACATGAAATTCTGTATAATATACATCAGCAGAGATATTTGTATATAAGCTGTTCCAATAGTTACAGGCTGTTAAAATACACTTATTTTGAATAATTTTAATTATAAACGATGAATTTTTTTCTAGCTCATTATCTATATTTTTGTCTGTAGTTTCTAAACGGTTAAAGATAGCAACGTGTACGTTACAAATTTGGAATCTACATGAAATTTTCTATAATATACATCAGGAGTGATATTTGTATATAAGCTGTTCCAATAGTTACAGGCTGTTAAATGTACAGAAGTCAAAAAATCTTGTAAGTTTCCATTAAAAATAAAAATTTCTGTTTTGGATTCTGAGCCCTAGGGAATTTTTTCATTATTTTTCCCGTAATCAGCGGACCGAAATTAGTAGAAAATGAAACTTTTCATTTATATACAGAGTGGTTTAATTTTTAGTAGACTACTGAATATTTGTAGGTACAATTTTTTTTTAGACTTCAATAACTCCCTTAATATCAAACCCTATGGGCTGAGATTTGGCTATTCATTAGTCCTATGTCCCTAGTTAACGTATACGAAATTTGAAACAAATCGGAGTCAAAAAGTTTTTTTTGCCAAAAAAACCCCAAGGCTTTATAGTCCACCTTTTAAAATTTTAATCGGGAAAATAAATTTTGAGTTAGACACAGCAATCCCTTAATTCGACCCTAAGGATTTCGAATCCGGCGTCTAAATTGGGATTTGACGCTTAGATCTTACGTAATTCGTGTTTTACAGGCTGTTAAAATATACTTATTATTGAATTATTTTTATTATAAACGATCCATTTTTGTCTAGCTCATTTTCCATATTTTTGTCCGTTACTTCTAAACGGTTAAAGATAGCAACGTGTACGTTCCAAATTTGGAATCTACATGAAATTTTCTATAACATACATCTGGATAGATATTTGTATATAGGCTGTTCCAATAGTTACAGGCTGTTAAATGTACACCTATTTTTGAATAATTTTTATTATAAACGATACATTTTTGTCTAGCTCATTTTCCATATTTTTGTCCGTTACTTCTAAACGGTTAAAGATAGCAACGTGTACGTTCCAAATTTGGAATCTACATGAAATTTTCTATAACATACATCTGGAGAGATATTTGTATATAGGCTGTTCCAATAGTTACAGGCTGTTAAATGTACACCTATTTTTGAATAATTTTTATTATAAACGATACATTTTTGTCTAGCTCATTTTCCATATTTTTGTCCGTTGCTTCTAAACGGTTAAAGATAGCAACGTGTACGTTCCAAATTTGGAATCTACATGAAATTTTCTATAATATACATCAGCAGAGATATTTGTATATAGGTTGTTCCAATAGTTACAGGCTGTTAAATGTATACCTATTTTTGAATAATTTTTATTATAAACGATACATTTTTGTCTAGCTCATTTTCCATATTTTTGTCCGTTACTTCTAAACGGTTAAAGATAGCAACGTGTACGTTCCAAATTTGGAATCTACATGAAATTTTCTATAACATACATCTGGAGAGATATTTTTATATAGGCTGTTCCAATAGTTACAGGCTGTTAAATGTACACCTATTTTTGAATAATTTTTATTATAAACGATACATTTTTGTCTAGCTCATTTTCCATATTTTTGTCCGTTGCTTCTAAACGGTTAAAGATAGCAACGTGTACGTTCCAAATTTGGAATCTACATGAAATTTTCTAAAATATACATCAGCAGAGATATTTGTATATAAGCTGTTCCAATAGTTACAGGCTGTGAAAATACACTTATTATTGAATTATTTTTATTATAAACGATCCATTTTTGTCTAGCTCATTTTCCATATTTTTGTCCGTTACTTCTAAACGGTTAAAGATAGCAACGTGTACGTTCCAAATTTGGAATCTACATGAAATTTTCTATAACACACATCTGGATAGATATTTGTATATAGGCTGTTCCAATAGTTACAGGCTGTTAAATGTACACCTATTTTTGAATAATTTTTATTATAAACGATACATTTTTGTCTAGCTCATTTTCCATATTTTTGTCTGTAGCTTCTGAACAGTTAAAGATATCAACGTGTACGTTCAAATTTGGAATCTACATGAAATTTTCTATAACATACATCTGGATAGATATTTGTATATAGGCTGTTCCAATAGTTACAGGCTGTTAAATGTACACCTATTTTTGAATAATTTTTATTATAAACGATACATTTTTGTCCAGCTCATTTTCCATATTTTTGTCCGTTGCTTTTAAACGTTTAAAGATAGCAACGTGTACGTTACAAATTTGGAATGTACATGAAATTTTCTATAACATACATCTGGAGAGATATTTGTATATAGGCTGTTCCAATAGTTACAGGCTGTTAAATGTACACCTATTTTTGAATAATTTTTATTATAAACGATACATTTTTGTCTAACTCATTTTCCATATTTTTGTCTGTAGCTTCTGAACGGTTAAAGATATCAACGTGTACGTTCCAAATTTGGAATCTACATGAAATTTTCTATAACATACATCAGGAGCAATATTTGTATATAGGCTGTTCCAATAGTTACAGGCTGTTAAATGTACACCTATTTTTGAATAATTTTTATTATAAACGATACATTTTTGTCTAGCTCATTTTCCATATTTTTGTCCGTTACTTCTAAACGGTTAAAGATAGCAACGTGTACGTTCCAAATTTGGAATCTACATGAAATTTTCTATAACATACATCTGGAGAGATATTTGTATATAGGCTGTTCCAATAGTTACAGGCTGTTAAATGTACACCTATTTTTGAATAATTTTTATTATAAACGATACATTTTTGTCTAGCTCATTTTCCATATTTTTGTCCGTTGCTTCTAAACAGTTAAAGATAGCAACGTGTACGTTACAAATTTGGAATCTACATGAAATTTTCTATAACAAACATCTGGAGAGATATTTGTATATAGGCTGTTCCAATAGTTACAGGCTGTTAAATGTACAGAAGTCAAAAAATCTTGTAAGTTTCCATTAAAAATAAAAATTTCTGTTTTGGATTCTGAGCCCTAGGGAATTTTTTCATTATTTTTCCCGTAATCAGCGGACCTAAATTAGTAGAAAATGATACTTTTCATTTATATACAGAGTGGTTTAATTTTTAGTAGACTACTGAATATTTGTAGGTACAATTTTTTTTTAGACTTCAATAACTCCCTTAGTATCAAACCCTATGGGCTGAGATTTGGCTATTCATTAGTCCTTTGTCCCTAGTTAACGTATACGAAATTTGAAACAAATCGGAGTCAAAGAGTTTTTTTTGCCAAAAAAACCCCAAGGCTTTAGTCCACCTTTTAAAATTTTAATCGGGAAAATAAATTTTGAGTTAGACACAGCAATCCCTTAATTCGACTCTAAGGATTTCGAATCCGGCGTCTAAATTGGGATTTGACGCTTAGATCTTACGTAATTCGTGTTTTACAGGCTGTTAAAAGTACACTTATTTTTGAATAATTTTTATTATAAACGATACATTTTTGTCTAGCTCATTTTCCATATTTTTGTCTGTAGCTTCTGAACGGTTAAAGATATCAACGTGTACGTTCCAAATTTGGAATCTACATGAAATTTTCTATAACATACATCAGGAGCGATATTTGTATATAGGCTGTTCCAATAGTTACAGGCTGTTAAATGTACACCTATTTTTGAATAATTTTTATTATAAACGATACATTTTTGTCTAGCTCATTTTCCATATTTTTATCCGTAGCTTCTAAACGGTTAAAGATAGCAACGTGTACGTTCCAAATTTGGAATCTACATGAAATTTTCTATAACATACATCAGGAGCGATATTTGTATATAGGCTGTTCCAATAGTTACAGGCTGTTAAATGTACACCTATTTTTGAATAATTTTTATTATAAACGATACATTTTTGTCTAGCTCATTTTCCATATTTTTATCCGTAGCTTCTAAACGGTTAAAGATAGCAACGTGTACGTTGCAAATTTGGAATCTACATAAAATTCTCTATAAAATACATCAGCAGAGATATTTGTATATAAGCTGTTCCAATAGTTACAGGCTGTTAAAATACACTTATTTTTAAATAATTTTTATTATAAACGATACATTTTTGTCTAGCTCATTTTCCATATTTTTGTCTGTAGCTTCTGAACGGTTAAAGATATCAACGTGTACGTTCCAAATTTGGAATCTACATGAAATTTTCTATAACATACATCAGCAGAGATATTTGTATATAGGCTGTTCCAATAGTTAGAGGCTGTTAAATGTACACCTATTTTTGAATAATTTTTATTATAAACGATACATTTTTGTCTAGCTCATTTTCCATATTTTTGTCCGTTGCTTTTAAACGGTTAAAGATAGCAACGTGTACGTTACAAATTTGGAATCTACATGAAATTTTCTATAACAAACATCTGGAGAGATATTTGTATATAGGCTGTTCCAATAGTTACAGGCTGTTAAATGAACAGAAGTCAAAAAATCTTGTAAGTTTCCATTAAAAATAAAAATTTCTGTTTTGGATTCTGAGCCCTAGGGAATTTTTTCATTATTTTTCCCGTAATCAGCGGACCTAAGTTAGTAGAAAATGAAACTTTTCATTTATATACAGAGTGGTTTAATTTTTAGTAGACTACTGAATATTTGTAGGTACATTTTTTTTTAGACTTCAATAACTCCCTTAATATCAAACCCTATGAGCTGAGATTTGGCTATTCATTAGTCCTTTGTCCCTAGTTAACGTATACGAAATTTTAAACAAATCGGAGTCAAAAAGTTTTTTTTGCCAAAAAAACCCCAAGGCGTCCACCTTTTAAAATTTTAATCGGGAAAATAAATTTTGAGTTAGACACAGCAATCCCTTAATTCGACCCTAAGGATTTCGAATCCGGCGTCTAAATTGGGATTTGACGCTTAGATCTTACGTAATTCGTGTTTTACAGGCTGTTAAAAGTACACTTATTTTTGAATAATTTTTATTATAAACGATACATTTTTGTCTAGCTCATTTTCCATATTTTTGTCTGTAGCTTCTGAACGGTTAAAGATATCAACGTGTACGTTCCAAATTTGGAATCTACATGAAATTTTCTATAACATACATCAGGACCAATATTTGTATATAGGCTGTTCCAATAGTTACAGGCTGTTAAATGTACACCTACTTTTGAATAATTTTTATTATAAACGATACATTTTTGTCTAGCTCATTTTCCATATTTTTGTCCGTTGCTTCTAAACGGTTAAAGATAGCAACGTGTACGTTCCAAATTTGGAATCTACATGAAATTTTCTATAACATACATCTGGAGAGATATTTGTATATAGGCTGTTCCAATAGTTACAGGCTGTTAAATGTACACCTATTTTTGAATAATTTTTATTATAAACGATACATTTTTGTCTAGCTCATTTTCCATATTTTTATCCGTAGCTTCTAAACGGTTAAAGATAGCAACGTGTACGTTGCAAATTTGGAATCTACATAAAATTCTCTATAATATACATCAGCAGAGATATTTGTATATAAGCTGTTCCAATAGTTACAGGCTGTTAAAATACACTTATTTTTAAATAATTTTTATTATAAACGATACATTTTTGTCTAGCTCATTTTCCATATTTTTGTCCGTTACTTCTAAACGGTTAAAGATAGCAACGTGTACGTTCCAAATTTGGAATCTACATGAAATTTTCTATAACATACATCTGGAGAGATATTTGTATATAGGCTGTTCCAATAGTTACAGGCTGTTAAATGTACACCTATTTTTGAATAATTTTTATTATAAACGATACATTTTTGTCTAGCTCATTTTCCATATTTTTATCCGTTGCTTCTAAACGGTTAAAGATAGCAACGTGTACGTTACAAATTTGGAATCTACATGAAATTTCCTATAACAAACATCTGGAGAGATATTTGTATATAGGCTGTTCCAATAGTTACAGGCTGTTAAATGTACACTTATTTTTGAATAATTTTTATTATAAACGATACATTTTTGTCTAGCTCATTTTCCATATTTTTGTCTGTAGCTTCTGAACGGTTAAAGATATCAACGTGTGCGTTCCAAATTTGGAATCTACATGAAATTTTCTATATCATACATCAGGAGCGATATTTGTATATAGGCTGTTCCAATAGTTACAGGCTGTTAAATGTACACCTATTTTTGAATAATTTTTATTATAAACGATACATTTTTGTCTAGCTCATTTTCCATATTTTTATCCGTAGCTTCTAAACGGTTAAAGATAGCAACGTGTACGTTACAAATTTGGAATCTACATGAAATTCTCTATAATATACATCAGCAGAGATATTTGTATATAAGCTGTTCCAATAGTTACAGGCTGTTAAAATAAACTTATTTTTAAATAATTTTTATTATAAACGATACATTTTTGTCTAGCTCATTTTCCATATTTTTGTCTGTAGCTTCTGAACGGTTAAAGATATCAACATGTACGTTCGAAATTTGGAATTTACATGAAATTTTCTATAACATACATCAGAAGCAATATTTGTATATAGGCTGTTCCAATAGTTACAGGCTGTTAAATGTACACCTATTTTTGAATAATTTTTATTATAAACGATACATTTTTGTCTAGCTCATTTTCCATATTTTTGTCCGTTACTTCTAAACGGTTAAAGATAGCAACGTGTACGTTCCAAATTTGGAATCTACATGAAACTTTCTATAACATACATCTGGATAGATATTTGTATATAGGCTGTTCCAATAGTTACAGGCTGTTAAATGTACAGAAGTCAAAAAATCTTGTAAGTTTCCATTAAAAATAAAAATTTCTGTTTTGGATTCTGAGCCCTAGGGAATTTTTTCATTATTTTTCCCGTAATCAGCGGACCGAAGTTAGTAGAAAATGAAACTTTTCATTTATATACAGAGTGGTTTAATTTTTAGTAGACTACTGAATATTTGTAGGTACAATTTTTTTTTAGTCTTCAATAACTCCCTTAATATCAAACCCTATGGGCTGAGATTTCGCTATTCATTAGTCCTTTGTCCCTAGTTAACGTATACGAAATTTGAAACAAATCGGAGTCAAAAAGTTTTTTTTGCCAAAAAAACCCCAAGGCTTTAGTCCACCTTTTAAAATTTTAATCGGGAAAATAAATTTTGAGTTAGACACAGCAATCCCTTAATTCGACCCTAAGGATTTCGAATCCGGCGTCTAAATTGGGATTTGACGCTTAGATCTTACGTAATTCGTGTTTTACAGGCTGTTAAAAGTACACTTATTTTTGAATAATTTTTATTATAAACGATACATTTTTGTCTAGCTCATTATCCATATTTTTGTCTGTAGCTTCTGAACGGTTAAAGATATCAACGTGTACGTTCCAAATTTGGAATCTACATGAAATTTTCTATAACACACATCAGGAGCAATATTTGTATATAGGCTGTTCCAATAGTTACAGGCTGTTAAATGTACACCTATTTTTGAATAATTTTTATTATAAACGATACATTTTTGTCTAGCTCATTTTCCATATTTTTGTCCGTTACTTCTAAACGGTTAAAGATAGCAACGTGTACGTTCCAAATTTGGAATCTACATGAAATTTTCTATAACATACATCTGGAGAGATATTTTTATATAGGCTGTTCCAATAGTTACAGGCTGTTAAATGTACACCTATTTTTGAATAATTTTTATTATAAACGATACATTTTTGTCTAGCTCATTTTCCATATTTTTGTCCGTTGCTTCTAAACGGTTAAAGATAGCAACGTGTACGTTCCAAATTTGGAATCTACATGAAATTCTCTATAATATACATCAGCAGAGATATTTGTATATAAGCTGTTCCAATAGTTACAGGCTGTTAAAATACACGTATTTTTAAATAATTTTTATTATAAACAATACATTTTTGTCTAGCTCATTTTCCATATTTTTGTCTGTAGCTTCTGAACAGTTAAAGATATCAACGTGTACGTTCCAAATTTGGAATCTACATGAAATTTTCTATAACATACATCAGGAGCAATATTTGTATATAGGCTGTTCCAATAGTTACAGGCTGTTAAATGTACACCTATTTTTGAATAATTTTTATTATAAACGATACATTTTTGTCTAGCTCATTTTCCATATTTTTGTCCGTTGCTTTTAAACGGTTAAAGATAGCAACGTGTACGTTACAAATTTGGAATGTACATGAAATTTTCTATAACATACATCTGGAGAGATATTTGTATATAGGCTGTTCCAATAGTTAAAGGCTGTTAAATGTACACCTATTTTTGAATAATTTTTATTATAAACGATACATTTTTGTCTAGCTCATTTTCCATATTTTTGTCCGTTACTTCTAAACGGTTAAAGATAGCAACGTGTACGTTCCAAATTTGGAATCTACATAAAATTTTCTATAACATACATCTGGAGAGATATTTGTATATAGGCTGTTCCAATAGTTACAGGCTGTTAAATGTACACCTATTTTTGAATAATTTTTATTATAAACGATACATTTTTGTCTAGCTCATTTTCCATATTTTTATCCGTAGCTTCTAAACGGTTAAAGATAGCAACGTGTACGTTGCAAATTTGGAATCTACATGAAATTCTCTATAATATACATCAGCAGAGATATTTGTATATAAGCTATTCCAATAGTTACAGGCTGTTAAAATACACTTATTTTTAAATAATTTTTATTATAAACAATACATTTTTGTCTAGCTCATTTTCCATATTTTTGTCTGTAGCTTCTGAACAGTTAAAGATATCAACGTGTACGTTCCAAATTTGGAATCTACATGAAATTTTCTATAACATACATCAGGAGCAATATTTGTATATAGGCTGTTCCAATAAATGTACACCTATTTTTGAATAATTTTTATTATAAACGATACATTTTTGTCTAGCTCATTTTCCATATTTTTGTCCGTTGCTTTTAAACGGTTAAAAATAGCAACGTGTACGTTACAAATTTGGAATCTACATGAAATTTTCTATAACAAACATCTGGAGAGATATTTGTATATAGGCTGTTCCAATAGTTACAGGCTGTTAAATGTACAGAAGTCAAAAAATCTTGTAAGTTTCCATTAAAAATAAAAATTTCTGTTTTGGATTCTGAGCCCTAGGGAATTTTTTCATTATTTTTCCCGTAATCAGCGGACCTAAATTAGTAGAAAATGAAACTTTTCATTTATATACAGAGTGGTTTAATTTTTAGTAGACTACTGAATATTTGTAGGTACATTTTTTTTTTAGACTTCAATAACTCCCTTAATATCAAACCCTATGAGCTGAGATTTGGCTATTCATTAGTCCTTTGTCCCTAGTTAACGTATACGAAATTTGAAACAAATCGGAGTCAAAAAGTTTTTTTTGCCAAAAAAACCCCAAGGCTTTTAGTCCACCTTTTAAAATTTTAATCGGGAAAATAAATTTTGAGTTAGACACAGCAATCCCTTAATTCGACCCTAAGGATTTTGAATCCGGCGTCTAAATTGGGATTTGACGCTTAGATCTTACGTAATTCGTGTTTTACAGGCTGTTAAAAGTACACTTATTTTTGAATAATTTTTATTATAAACCATTCATTTTTGTCTAGCTCATTTTCCATATTTTTGTCTGTAGCTTCTGAACGGTTAAAGATATCAACGTGTACGTTCCAAATTTGGAATCTACATGAAATTTTCTATAACATACATCAGGAGCAATATTTGTATATAGGCTGTTCCAATAGTTACAGGCTGTTAAATGTACACCTATTTTTGAATAATTTTTATTATAAACGATACATTTTTGTCTAGCTCATTTTCCATATTTTTATACGTAGCTTCTAAACGGTTAAAGATAGCAACGTGTACGTTGCAAATTTGGAATCTACATAAAATTCTCTATAATATACATCAGCAGAGATATTTGTATATAAGCTGTTCCAATAGTTACAGGCTGTTAAAATACACTTATTTTTAAATAATTTTTATTATAAACGATACATTTTTGTCTAGCTCATTTTCCATATTTTTGTCCGTAGCTTCTGAACGGTTAAAGATAGCAACGTGTACGTTCCAAATTTGGAATCTACATGAAATTTTCTATAACAAACATCAGGAGCAATATTTGTATATAGGCTGTTCCAATAGTTACAGGTTGTTAAATGTACACCTATTTTTGAATAATTTTTATTATAAACGATACATTTTTGTCTAGCTCATTTTCCATATTTTTGTCCGTTACTTCTAAACGGTTAAAGATAGCAACGTGTACGTTACAAATTTGGAATCTACATGAAATTTTCTATAACAAACATCTGGAGAGATATTTGTATATAGGCTGATCCAATAGTTACAGGCTGTTAAATGTACAGAAGTCAAAAAATCTTGTAAGTTTCCATTAAAAATAAAAATTTCTGTTTTGGATTCTGAGCCCTAGGGAATTTTTTCATTATTTTTCCCGTAATCAGCGGACCTAAATTAGTAGAAAATGATACTTTTTATTTATATACAGAGTGGTTTAATTTTTAGTAGACTACTGAATATTTGTAGGTACAATTTTTTTTTAGACTTCAATAACTCCCTTAGTATCAAACCCTATGGGCTGAGATTTGGCTATTCATTAGTCCTTTGTTCTTAGTTGACGTATACGAAATTTGAAACAAATCGGAGTCAAAAAGTTTTTTTTGCCAAAAAAACCCCAAGGCTTTAGTCCACCTTTTAAAATTTTAATCGGGAAGATAAATTTTGAGTTAGACACAGCAATCCCTTAATTCGACCCTAAGGATTTCGAATCCGGCGTCTAAATTGGGATTTGACGCTTAGATCTTACGTAATTCGTGTTTTACAGGCTGTTAAAAGTACACTTATTTTTGAATAATTTTTATTATAAACGATACATTTTTGTCTAGCTCATTTTCCATATTTTTGTCTGTAGCTTCTGAACGGTTAAAGATATCAACGTGTACGTTCCAAATTTGGAATCTACATGAAATTTTCTATAACATACATCAGGAGCGATATTTGTATATAGGCTGTTCCAATAGTTACAGGCTGTTAAATGTACACCTATTTTTGAATAATTTTTATTATAAACGATACATTTTTGTCTAGCTCATTTTCCATATTTTTATCCGTAGCTTCTAAACGGTTAAAGATAGCAACGTGTACGTTACAAATTTGGAATCTACATGAAATTCTCTATAATATACATCTGCAGAGATATTTGTATATAAGCTGTTCCAATAGTTACAGGCTGTTAAAATACACTTATTTTTAAATAATTTTTATTATAAACGATACATTTTTGTCTAGCTCATTTTCCATATTTTTGTCCGTAGCTTCTGAGCGGTTAAAGATAGCAACGTGTATGTTCCAAATTTGGAATTTACATGAAATTTTCTATAACATACATCAGGAGCAATATTTGTATATAGGCTGTTCCAATAGTTACAGGCTGTTAAATGTACACCTATTTTTGAATAATTTTTATTATAAACGATACATTTTTGTCTAGCTCATTTTCCATATTTTTGTCCGTTACTTCTAAACGGTTAAAGATAGCAACGTGTACGTTCCAAATTTGGAATCTACATGAAATTTTCTATAACATACATCTGGAGAGATATTTGTATATAGGCTGTTCCAATAGTTACAGGCTGTTAAATGTACAGAAGTCAAAAAATCTTGTAAGTTTCCATTAAAAATAAAAATTTCTGTTTTGGATTCTGAGCCCTAGGGAATTTTTTCATTATTTTTCCCGTAATCAGCGGACCGAAGTTAGTAGAAAATGAAACTTTTCATTTATATACAGAGTGGTTTAATTTTTAGTAGACTACTGAATATTTGTAGGTACAATTTTTTTTTAGACTTCAATAACTCCCTTAATATCAAACCCTATGGGCTGAGATTTGGCTATTCATTAGTCCTTTGTCCCTAGTTAACGTATACGAAATTTGAAACAAATCGGAGTCAAAAAGTTTTTTTTGCCAAAAAAAACCCCAAGGCTTTAAGTCCACCTTTTAAAATTTTAATCGGGAAAATAAATTTTGAGTTAGACACAGCAATCCCTTAATTCGATCCTAAGGGTTTCGAATCCGGCGTCTAAATTGGGATTTGACGCTTAGATCTTACGTAATTCGTGTTTTACAGGCTGTTAAAAGTACACTTATTTTTGAATAATTTTTATTATAAACGATACATTTTTGTCTAGCTCATTTTCCATATTTTTGTCTGTAGCTTCTGAACGGTTAAAGATATCAACGTGTACGTTCGAAATTTGGAATCTACATGAAATTTTCTATAACATACATCAGAAGCAATATTTGTATATAGGCTGTTCCAATAGTTACAGGCTGTTAAATGTACACCTATTTTTGAATAATTTTTATTATAAACGATACATTTTTGTCTAGCTCATTTTCCATATTTTTGTCCGTTACTTCTAAACGGTTAAAGATAGCAACGTGTACGTTCCAAATTTGGAATCTACATGAAATTTTCTATAACATACATCTGGATAGATATTTGTATATAGGCTGTTCCAATAGTTACAGGCTGTTAAATGTACAGAAGTCAAAAAATCTTGTAAGTTTCCATTAAAAATAAAAATTTCTGTTTTGGATTCTGAGCCCTAGGGAATTTTTTCATTATTTTTCCCGTAATCAGCGGACCTAAATTAGTAGAAAATGAAACTTTTCATTTATATACAGAGTGGTTTAATTTTTAGTAGACTACTGAATATTTGTAGGTACAATTTTTTTTTAGACTTCAATAACTCCCTTAATATCAAACCCTATGGGCTGAGATTTGGCTATTCATTAGTCCTTTGTCCCTAGTTAACGTATACGAAATTTGAAACAAATCGGAGTCAAAAAGTTTTTTTTGCCAAAAAAACCCCAAGGCTTTAGTCCACCTTTTAAAATTTTAATCGGGAAAATAAATTTTGAGTTAGACACAGGAATCCCTTAATTCGACCCTAAGGATTTCGAATCCGGCGTCTAAATTGGGATTTGACGCTTAGATCTTACGTAATTCATGAAATTTTCTATAACATACATCAGGAGCAATATTTGTATATAGGCTGTTCCAATAGTTACAGGCTGTTAAATGTACACCTATTTTTGAATAATTTTTATTATAAACGATACATTTTTGTCTAGCTCATTTTCCATATTTTTGTCCGTTACTTCTAAACGGTTAAAGATAGCAACGTGTACGTTCCAAATTTGGAATCTACATGAAATTTTCTATAACATACATCAGGAGCGATATTTGTATTTAGGCTGTTCCAATAGTTACAGGCTGTTAAATGTACACCTATTTTTGAATAATTTTTATTATAAACGATACATTTTTGTCTAGCTCATTTTCCATATTTTTATCCGTAGCTTCTAAACGGTTAAAGATAGCAACGTGTACGTTCCAAATTTAGAATCTACATGACATTTTCTATAATATACATTAGCAGAGATTTTTGTATATAGGCTGTTCCAATAGTTACAGGCAGTTAAATGTACACTTATTTTTTAATAATTTTTATAATAAGCGATGAATTTTTTTCTAGCTCATTTTCTATATTTTTGTCTGTAGTTTCTAAACGGTTACAGATAGCAACGTGTACGTTGTAAATTTGGAATCTACATGAAATTCTCTATAATATACATCAGCAGAGATATTTGTATATAAGCTGTTCCAATAGTTACAGGTTGTTAAATTACACTTATTTTGAATATTTTTTATTATAAACGATGAATTTTTTTCTAGCTCATTATCTATATTTTTGTCTGTAGTTTCTAAACGGTTAAAGATAGCAACGTGTACGTTACAAATTTGGAATCTACATGAAATTTTATATAATATACATCAGCAGTGATATTTGTATATAGGCTGTTCCAATAGTTACAGGCTGTTAAATGTACAAAAGTCAAAAAATCTTGTAAGTTTTCATTAAAAATAAAAATTTCTATTTTGGATTCTATGCCCTAGGGAATTTTTTCATTATTTTTCCTATAATCAGCGGATCTGAATTAGTAGAAAATGATACTTTCATTTATATACAGGGTGGTTTAATTTTTAGTAGACTACTGAATATTTGTAGGTACAATTTTTTTTTAGACTTCAATAACTCCCTTAATATGAAACCCTATGGGCTCAGATTTGGCTATCCATTAGTCCTTTGTCCCTAGTTAACGTATACGAAATTTGAAACAAATCGGAGTCAAAAAGTTTTTTTTGCCAAAAAATCAGCAAGGCCTTCCTATGTAACTAACTAACTAACTGCCGAGCATAGCTGCGTTTCTTTTATACAGCTGCTATCAACTTCCAGAGTGCTCTAGAATGTTCGACCGGAAGTAATTAAACACGTCGCGGCTTGTTTGTTGATTGCGACCGGGCTTCCTCATAAAATGACGAATTTTATAATGAAAGAACATATACAAAGAATCATCAATTGATTGAATATAACTTCAAACAAGTATAGAAAATCTTTACATTTGTATTTTGTCTTATTATATATAATATTTCCTATCTTCTATGAATTTGAAAACCTCTCTCAGCAATTGTAATAGACTATCGACTAATACTTTCAAATAAATAAATCTACATCTTCAATGGCTTCCTATCTCTTATCTTTCCGTCTGAAAGACAGCAATATCTTGTTTAAAACAAAACGAAAACACCTAAAACTTTGTACTACCTTTCAGCGAAACTTTTAACATAACACTTACCAAATCAGATCACGGCAAACAACTATCAGCGCTAAAAAACTGAAATTAAAGTTTGTCAACATAATTAACAAAGTAATCTTTAAACAATGAACAAAACGAAGAAAGACGTTTTCCTAGAAGATGCGATTAGGAACTTTGAATACTTCTTTCGCAATTTTCTTTTAATATTAATTAAAAATTGTTATTATAATACTGTTAGGAAGTTATAATCATCTTATAAAGAAATATATATTCTAGTGTGATCTTTTTTACATTTATTTATTAACAAACAAGTATTTTTTGTCAAAATAATTTGCATGTAACATTATACATCTGATAAAAAATGATCATAAATTAGATATTATACTATGTATCTAAATATAGACTTTAGTAATTAACCAATCAGTGAACTTAACGAGTTAAAAATAAATGAGTAAAAGTAAAACCTTAATTGGATGAAGCATCGAACAAATCTCATTAGTTACTATATTTAGCTAGTAGTATGATATGCATATATACTTATTATGCACAGCTCAGGTAATAATATTAAAAAATATCAATTTACATCAAAGATCTTGGAAATTGGGTTATTTCAATTTAACGATATATCGAGTATTTATTTGTTTTATATTACGTGATATAATTATAATAGAAATAAGAAAATGAAATTAATATTTTTTTTATTTTACACAACCTGTATAATAAAAATAAATAAGCAGAAGATACCATCAACCTGAAAAAACCTGTTGTAGAATTTATTGGGTGTTATTTATTTTTAAAAAAAAGGAAATAAAAAATACTAGTATTAAAAAACGTATATATTAATGAAATTTACCTTTATTTCTAAGTCAATCTTTATTCCTATTAGGGAATATAAAATTGTTTGAAATAATTGTAATTGATTTTCGTATCATAACGGTAGCACTACTGAAAATGTCCATGTTTATATTGAATTTAAAATCGATCAAATATCGATCCTATCCCTGTCACTTGATTGTCAACTCATCTTATTCAGGCACGAGTGACATGAATTAATATAAATAATTGTAAATATCAAAGTAGTTGTGTATTATTGTTTTGTAAAAAATATATAGAACTGTTATAGCTATTAACATACCTAGGAATGTTATGCACATCATAACCACCGCAGATGTCAGTTTGAAATCCGAGCTCGTAGAGCGAGGATTTTAAGACATCTAAGGCTTGTTATGATTAATAACATCCGTGGTTTGTTCAATAGTTTATCGGTTTCAGAAATTTAAGACATTATTGATAAATATACATTTTTTTAAAATTCTCTCATTAATGCTACTTTCAGATTGCTATGGTTAACAGAACAATTATTTTAACATATGTCAATATGACGAATATTCAAATTATGTGCTTTATTCCTCATGTTTATTACTTTAGAATAAAGTAGACCGTATTTAGAACGATATGCTTACTTTATCTGTATATATTAATGAAGAGCATTATATTATCATTTTATTTTATTTTTATTTCGTAGACCGTTGTTGACAAGTAAGTTTGGTAATAATATTACCATACAGTTACAGTTATTACTTAGTTGCCAGCCTACTTTTATACATGTAAACAATATAATAATATCCTGAAACCGGTAAATAAAATATATCGTTCTAGTTTATCTATCTATTGTACTAATTACAACAGTTTCTTCGAGTTCAGTATTTGTGAGTTGTGCCTTGTGCTACAGAATTACTGCAGTGTCCAATTACTGGATAGGCTGACTAGGCTGCAGCCTAGGGAGCACAGATTTTGGGGGCGCACAATTTTCTCATTTTATTATAGTCTTTGGGGCGCTTTGATATGGTTAGAGCTAAGACGACCTAAACCAGGCCCTGAGTATTATTGATTTGTTTTAATAAGTATTACACGATAATTCATCTGCATGTATTGTATACAGTAAGTAAATCGTGTCAAAATATAAAACCTTATACGTACATTCACAAAATTATCGTCAGTTTACTAAAATTTATGGGTTAGCATCAGATAGGATACTCATTTCAAATAAAAATGCAAATGGCTTTTGGTAACATTCTGACCATATCCATGAGATTTTTCTTTTGAAATATTCCAATTTCTTGTGGTATTTCCCCGGTTATCCAAAGCTAATATATCCATCCGCAAAGCTAATACAAATTCATCACGTATGTATACATCGAGGCAACCTTGGAACTTAATCCCAAAGCTGCATCTCACCTTAAGTGGTCGCATTGATTTTCCCGCGTCGCACCCCACCTACCCGTCAGACCGGAAGTGATGCCATATCTCATTCGACCTCCGTCAAGTGTCACGTGGCTTTATCTGCCCAAGCATTCGGCTTCTATTACTTCTTACCGGAGATTTATCGAAATTTAAACGGAATTCTACCTTGGGACAACGAAATAGGGGCGGGATATCAAGCGAGTGACTAAGGAAAAAATTGATGGATAATGTGTGGGCTGTAGGACAGTTGGCAATTTTTTTGCGGAAACGTTTCGATTAACCAAAAATTGGCCCACCAAAGTTTTTTATTTTCTAGTTTCGCATCGAATGGTTTGACATACTTTTCTTCATAGGTGTGCGCACGGGGGGTGCAGTGGGTGCCACGGCACCCCCTAATATATATACGAGAAGTGTTCTCTTTCCACTGAGCCTGTCTAGCAGGCTATGATATTTTGAAACAAATTATGTTTGACATTTTAATCTAGTTGTTTACAAGGTTAATTATAGTGACGGTTGTTAAATATAATTGAATGTTGTTTAAACACATAATTTTTAAGCAATCCTTTTCCCAAGAAATCTTTGAATTGAGCAAAGATTTTTTACAATTTCAAGCGTGGATAGCCATCAATTTTGAAGAAATCCATCGAGTGTTTGGTGACAAGTCATGTTCCTTAGGTACCATAAAGCGGTGGTATAATGAATTTTAGCGTGGCCGACTTTCCTTAAATGACAGTTTTCGAGCTCCTAAGCCAAAAACAGCAACTACCGAAAAGAATATTGGTCTTGTTGCGAACATGATTAAAGAGGACCGGCATGTTACTGTCAGAAATATTCAAGCAACTTTAAAGATTAGTGTGAAAGCAATTGAATCCATTTAGACCAACATTTGATGGTACGTAAGCTTTGTTCTCGTTGGATTCCCCACAATTTGACTCCAGTCAAAAAGACAACCGTTTGAGATAGTGCAGATCTACACTAGATCGCTTTGACAATGGATCGTTTCCGCAGTTTGGGTCTTTGAGAATGAGTCGGCTTTAACAAAAGTTGTTAACGAAAAAAGCCGAAACAAAAAGATGGTCGCCACATTTTTTGAAATTATTGGACATGTTTGCAATGTATCACTGGAGGATCGTTGTACTGTTAATGTTGAATGGTACACTACCGTTTGTTTGCCTCAAGTTCTCCAAAATGTTCACGAATAACGACAGCGGGGAAGGATTATCTTGCATCAAGACAACACTCGGTCGCACACTGCTGCTCGAACGACTGATTATTTGAATGCCCAATATATTGAAATAATGGGTCATTCTCCGTATAGTCCAGACCTGGCATCTAATGATTTCTTTTTATTTCCACGTGTAAAGTATGAGTTACGGGATTTACGTTTTACATCGGCCGAAGAAACTGTTGACGCAATTAAAAATGAAATAATGAAACAAACGCGGGAAGATTGGAGAAAATACTTTGGAGATTGGTTTTCACGGATGCAAAAATGTATTGATTGTGGAGGGGAATGCCTTGCAAAATTAAAATAAATGTGTATTGCAAATAAATTGTGTATTACTTTAATATTTTTTAGCGAAATTTTGAAGTAATAATGGTAAAATAAATGACTCGATTTACAGTAAAGTAATAACTTTATTTATAATAATAATTATACATATTTATTTTGGCACCCACATAAGTAAAGTTCTGCGCACGTCTATGCTTTTCTTAAATACTCGTAAATTATGTCTAAAAAATTTATTCATATCGGCGAGTCCCTGTCAGTGCCCTCGGGTGTGTTATATCCATTCTGTGTTTGTTTATTTGCTAACCATATTGTTAAAACTATACAAACTACCTCTATTTTATTCCTTTATCGTCAACAATTTATCCAAACCATCCCCCCGATATGTTGAGACGTGAGCGAGTGATTTGGTATTCACGGTGGTGAACATGACAAGTATCCTTGGTCGAGGCGGCTGTCCGACGACTGCGGATGTCACCACGTGAAATATCACGGCAAGAGGTCCAAGTAGGCCGAGCATCCTGCCTGGAAAATTCAATCATTCCGCCGAGGTAGCAGATTGCGGCCTGGATTGATGGCTTACTTACAAAGGACATAGGACTTTCAGCTGTTAAAATAAATCTTTATCTCGACTTTTTACCAATTGCTAGATATGGTACATATCAGTGCACGTCTAAATCGTTCATATAGGTGAGAGCTGGTTTCGGTTAGATTAGATCCGATTATAATATTATCTGGGGACGGTTATTTGATTGTATAACTAACTGGGTCTTAGTTGCGAATCCAAAACTACCCGGTTTTGATTTCAGAACTAAAACTTTGATTCTGAGACAGAATCACGAATTTTGGGTCTATTCAGAACTCAATATTTGTGTAGTCGTTATGGTTATTATGTACTATAAGGCTTGATTTACATTAGCGGTACAATGACAGTACGATGCGATGACAGTACAATAACGGTACAATGACGGTATGTCAATTGCGCAAGGTATTTACTTTAGACGGTACCACGACGGTACGAACACAATAAAATACCATGACAATATAGTTTTGTCTTTTATGTAGTATGTCAGTTTGTGATGCATATGTCATGTTTCTATCAAAAGTAGAAAATATCGTGCAATTTCTCAAATACCGACTTGGCTATAACTGTTCTTACTCTTGTCAAAGAAGAAAATGAAGAAACTCCAGAAAATTTTACATTTCTCATTTCTAGCTCATTTTGGTTTAACTAAGAGACAAATATGAAAAAATCAAAAACATGTCAAATGATTTTGGCATGAATGTCAACTTGAAGTGCACATACTCTTCAAACGCAACCTTGCATGGAAATACTACGTTGTTACTATGATATACAATACTTTTTAATAAAAACAAAACTATACCGTACCCTGGTCGTATCGCTAATGTTGGACCAAGAAATACCGTACCGTTATTGTACCGTGATTGTACCGCTAATGTAAATCAAGCCTAAATATTGTTACAATCTAATTTGGTATTCTCAGTACTGAAAGTGATTACTGTCAACAATTGTTATGCGTTTTGACAGTCTTTATCATAACGACTGCTAAAACTATGTATTTATGGTTGTTATCACATTGTTATTTGACATGTGACAGGTTATTATATCAATCAAATATTATTATTATTGACCTTTCTTCCAAATATTGGTGTTTTTATATTTTAGCAGGATGCAGTTTATTATACGTATAGATTCTGCTTCGACTTGAATAATGATCATAAGAACGATCAAGACTGTGGTAGAAGAAAGTTACTTTTGACGTTCTGTGATATTCTTGAAAACTCTGTATGATGTGTAATGTTTCTGTTACATATTCAGTCAAAATAAAAAAAAATTAATCTTCCCATAAATTTTCAATCAAGTTGAGATCATTTGTAGGAATTAACAAACCAGTTCTAAATAATGTAGAAGTTTCCAAATATGACATAAATATCATATTGTTCTTTAGATGTTTTGGGAAAACGTTTGCGTACTAAATATAATTGGCAACTCATTATTTTTTTTTTTAATTAAAGCGTTGACAGATAAGTTGAATGAAGTTAGCTATTGTCAAATAATCAGGTTCATTCACAAGTATGATTTTGTAAATATTGTTAATAATACCGACGTAGGTTCTGAATTGATAAATTCATAAAGATTGTTACACATGTCGTTATGATAACAATATTTATATGCATAGCAACTTTTATGACTGTATTTCTTTGAATAGGCCACTTTGAAACAGAAACAAATCGACTCTCGATTCTGAAACCGAAACACTCAAATTCTGCCAAAACGAATCTTTTCTCGGTCCTGGAAACTAAACAGACCAAATCTCGGCTCAGTAACTAATAATACAGGATAGTTGAAAAAATAGGGACAAATGGATAGTTTGTCGAAGGACAGAATTTACATAATAATGTTAATATATTGGTGTAACATTATAAACAAATTTTGAATGCACTAAATAAATATTAATTAAATTTATGAAACAAGAACACTAGAAGTAACCTTTGACATTTAAACAATATTTGTAATAATTAACACAAATGCTGCTTTTGTATTAAATAGAAATTTGTCAAGTTGAAAACAAATTTGATTTATGTTGTTTTTACCTTCCGTCACCTTTAGGTAAGGAAGGTATTGTCTTTGGTCAAAAAATTCGGTGGTGAGTTTTTGATGAATAAGCACGTTTTAGGGTCCCTACAATACGATTTTACTATTTTTACGATGATGTCTGTATGTGTGTGTGTGTATGTATGCATGTATGTATGTGTGTGTGTGTGTGTGTGTGTGTGTGTGTGTGTGTGTGTGTGTGTGTGTGTGTGTGTGTAACAAAATTTTCGTCTACGATAACTTCCATACTACAATTCTAAAAATTATAATTCTTTCGTATTTCTCTTCGTTACATCCATGCGAATAGCTGATTAGATTTTGGTTAGAATTGGACAACCGGAAGTACCCTCATTTGAAGATTTTAACAGTTTTTCTTGAAAAAACTATGTTAAATATCATTTTTTCACATTTAATGTTATTATAAATATTAAAGAATATTATATTTTCTATACGATTTGATTGAATTTTATACCTAATATTAAATGGATATAGAGTTAAAAAATTATAAAGAAATTAAATTTCATAAAGTAGCCATAGCTGTGGAAACAGCTACTATACTCGTATTAAGAAAATTTTGATTGAAAGATGTCAGTGTCAAGTGAAATTGACATAGTGTGTTTGTCTTATAATTTTACTGGAAATAGGTATAGGATCTTTTGCTTTCTGTATGGAATTTGTATAAAATACATACAACTGCTTTAAGGTAATGTACAAGAAATAATAATAATAAATCTTTTATTTCTGCAGAGGTACATTACACTGTATATAGAAAACGTCACAAAATAATAATTTTCTGTATGAAATTTGCATAAAATACAAGCAACTGCCGGAAGGTAATGTACAAGAAATAAAATATTTAATTTAGCAAGGAACTTTCCGTATGAAATTTGTACAAAATACATAGAACTGACGGAAGGTAATGTGCTGGCCACATCAGATTTTTTCTAGTTGCGAAAAGTTAGAATCATAGAGCTATTCATTAAAGTAATTATTATTAAATTCCTTGTGTTCTGTGTAAACACGCCTTTAGAATGTTGCTCATTGTTATTTTACTTGCAGTCAGACGGAGGAAATGTTTAATTTACAGGAAATTTTACTTCGGAAGTGTTTTCATTAAAGTTTGTACAATTTTCAGGTCTTTAATTCTTAAAATTATGTCTTCCGAGTAAAGTTTTAATAAATATTTGCTCGAAGAGAAAAATTTAAATGATTTTCTTCTCATTTAATTGGTCGAAGCGTCCGGGATGGAATCCTAATTGTTAGTACTTATTACATCCCGTTAGAGTTTGCGTTGGACGAATGGAAATTAGCAGACCGCTGAAATTTTTACTGCTCCGAGGGAGACATTATATCGGGGAACTCCAGAGGAAACCATGTTGGATGATTTCCCAGGGACTGCTTCCAACTACCCGGAGAGAAATTGTAAAATGTAAATCTGAGTTTTGTTTTAGTGGACAGTTCTATTTATTCGAAAATGATTCCGTTTAAATGAAATGAATTTATTATTCTTCAGAGGAATAGAGAGACAGTCAATCTTTTGCCAAATATCGAATGAAGAAGTCACAAAAATTCAGATATCTTTATTTTTTACCTCTCGCTAAGAGATGTATTGAATTCATGCATCCATATGCATATCCAGATTTTAGTGAATAAGTACGTTTTATGGTCCCTAGAATCCGATTATAATATTTTTAAGATGATGTCCGTGTGTGCGTGCGTGCATACGTGTGTGTGTGTGTGTATGTATGTATGTATGTATGTATGTATGTATGTATGTATGTATGTATGTATGTATGTATGTATGTATGTATGTATGTATGTATGTATGTGTGTATGTGTGTGTGTGTGTGTGTGTGTGTGTGTGTGTGTGTGTGTGTGTGTGTGTGTGTGTGTGTGTGTGTGTTTGTGTGTGTGTGTGTGTGTGTGTGTGTGTGTGTGGGTGTGTGGATGTGTGGATGTGTGTGTGTGTGTGTGTGTGTGTGTGTGTGTGTGTGTGTGTGTGTGTGTGTGTGTGGATGTGTGTATGTGTGTGTTTGTGTGGTGTGTGTATGTGTGTGTGTGTGTGTGTGTGTGTGTGTGTGTGTGTGTGTGTGTGTGTGTGAATGTTGGATCCACGATTTCTCAAATACTATAAGACTTAAGACATTTTTAACTACGGATTCCTCAATCTAACAATAATGGGAAAAGTTGATTAAATTTTAGTAACAATCGAACAACCGGAAGTAGTAGTTAACAAGAAAGAAATCATCTAAATATTATTCTTTATGCGATAAATATAAATTCATTATTATATCTTCTATAGATGTAGAGATAAAGAAATACATATAAAATAATTTGATGTAAAAAATCTCAGATCAAACTTCTTCAAGGCAAGAAATTCAATTGTTTGTAATTGACACATAAATGTCACTGTCAAAAATATTTGTATGCCACTGTCAAAAATATTTGTACATCATTAAGAAGATTATGAAAGAAAAATAGAAAAGGAATTTTCGAAAAAATGACGAATAGTGAATATAAAGAACAAGAAAAGGAAAGTAGAAAAAGAAAATTTCAGGATATTGAATATAAAAAAATGTATGTATTGTACATAATTTATATTAAAATATCCCATAGATTTTGCAAATATATGTGAGAATTATTTTGTAGTGAGACATAAATATATGTATTTGTATTTAAAAATATTTTTGTTTTATGCGTACAACCAGGTAAAATATCTGGCGAGATTATGTACTGGCCACATCAGATTTTTAAAATGTAGATTCATATTATAAGTAGTATGTTCGTTTAATGTTGAATTTTTTAAAATGTTACTAGTTCTAGTGTATTTGAAGTATTTCGAATATTTCTGCGCGGTTTTGACGTACGCTTGTTTTGTTTCAGGGGACGAGAATGGCTCCATAGCCGCTACGATCCCGGACAAACCGGTGGAGCTGAAAAGTTTCACCAAGCTCTGCGACCAGCGGAGAAAATACCCCGTACTTTACAAATTAGAATTCCAGGTACGTTTTAGACATTAATTTTATTAATATTTTTGAAAGTTTATCATTTGATTAGTCTAGTTTATTACATAGATTTATGGCAGTGTTGCTAGATAACATGGCAAAATATATATTGGTTCTATTCGGGATATTTTTATTATAATACGACAATGACTTTTAGCTAGCGGGAAAAATCCAGCTAAATAAACTGTTACTGTAACTCAATCGTTGTTATGGGGCAAGTTAAGTTCTCCGGAGAGTTGGAAATGGAACGCAACGACACCATCTAACTGTTCATTATAATAAGCGTACACAAGCGCAGCCTTAATCTCCGGCTGCTCTTTGTGTGCCACAAACGTCAGGAATGTATCCCTAATGCACCCATGAATCGGGCATAAACTACACACAGCTGGAAAGTTTGTTAAGTGTATATAAACACTCCGTGTAGAGAACAGAGGGAAATTAAACTACTGAATGAATATTACTTTTTCAGTATTACACATAAACTGAAAGAATGCAACTATAAACAACATATACATATATATTTTATGGAATAAAAACTTCTTAGAGATATATAATTGAATTTTTTTATTTTTCTATAATTATTAAATAACGTAATTATTATAATGATGGAGTCTCAAAAACTTGTGTGACATTGTTAAAGAAATTTTTGGTCCCATGTCCCATATTTCCAAATGATTCTGTTTGTTTAATACTTCTACGAATATACATATACAGTCGAACTTCGATAACTCAAACCATGACTTGCCACGAGTTATCAAGACTTCGGGTTATTAAATAAAATGCATATGTATAAATATTATATATGTATGTATGTATTTATTTGAGTAAAAATCACTTACCTTATGATATATACAGATTGATATATGTATACAGATCAAAGTTATAAACATTAATTTAATGTAAAAATGTCAGTTATTTGTAGAGCTCGACAATATCTTCATCTGTGGGAAACTCCGAAGTAACACTATCATCATCCACATGTATAAAATCATTTAAGGTGGCACCTTCTGGTGTAATTTTGACATTTTCCCAATCTTCATATTCCTAATAAAAATAAAAATTGGTATCTTGTAAAGTAAGGCCCTTGGAATTTTTTAATTATTTTTCCCGTAATCAGCGGGTCAGAATTAAGAGAATAAAATACTTTTTAGAAAAATACAGGCTGGTCGAGTTTTTGACGGTGTACTGAGATTTCCAAGCTGCCATTTTTACATTATTTGCTTCGTAATATTGGGTCAGCTGTATATGAACATTGAAAATTAGTACATATATGTAGAAAAGTCCATAGAATCGATTGGTGTAACGAGTATCAATGTATCTTTTACCGTTAATTAGTTATACTCCGCCAAAATTAAAAAAAACTTATAAGATTCCTAATCAAAAATGAAAATTGGTATCTTGAAAAGTAAGGCCCTTGGAATTTTTTAATTATTTTTCCCGTAATCAGCGGGTTAGAATTAAAGGAATAAAATACTTTTTAGAAAAATACAGGCTGGTCGAGATTTTGACGGTGTACTGAGATTTCCAAGCTGCCATTTTTACATTATTTGCTTCGTAATATTGGGTCAGCTGTATATGATCATTGAAAATTAGTACATATATGTAGAAAAGTCCATAGAATCGAATGGTGTAACGGGTATCAATGTATCTTTTACCGTTAATTAGTTATACTTCGCCAAAGTTAAAAAAACTTATAAGATTCCTAATCAAAATAAAAATTGGTATCTTGTAAAGTAAGGCCCTTGGAATTTTTTAATTATTTTTCCCGTAATCAGTGGGTCAGAATTAAGGGAATAAAATACTTTTTAGAAAAATACAGGCTGGTCGAGTTTTTGACGGTGTACTGAGATTTCCAAACTGCCATTTTTACATTATTTGCTTCGTAATATTGGGTCAGCTGTATATGAACATTGAAAATTAGTACATATATGTAGAAAAGTCCATAGAATCGAATGGTGTAACAGGTATCAATGTATCTTTTACCGTTAATTAGTTACACTCCGCCAAAGTTAAAAAAACTTGTAAGATTCCTAATCAAAATAAAAATTGGTATCTTGTAAAGTAAGGCCCTTGGAATTTTTTAATTATTTTTCCCGTAATCAGCGGGTCAGAATTAAGGGAATAAAATACTTTTTAGAAAAATACAGGTTGGTCGAGTTTTTGACGGTGTACTGAGATTTCACGTTTTTCATTCATACGTTCACTTATGAAAATCAAAGAAATTTCATCCTCTTCGTCCCACTCAGAATACTGACCAAAGCCGGCTTTTTTAAAACAGTAGACACTATACTTGCCGGAACATCATATTTCAGAGCTACTTTCCACTTCTTTGATCAGTCTAAATTTTCCATCAATAAAGTTTTTAAAGTATGTTTTAATGACTATCGGCAATGAAAATGTCTTAAACGTGATAAGTTAAGTAGGCACAGTATTTTTTTTTACTTAATAATAATTAACAAAGCATACGTTTGAACTTCAGTAGTACAGAAACCGAACTGCCTCATCATCATGTTATAAAAACACCTGTTACAAAATCACGTAATAGGGGATTTCCCCTAGAATTTGACTTATTGAAGCTGGCGCTAAATATTCTGTTCGAATTATAAAGATATTCGAGTAATCGAAGTTCGAGTTATCAAGTAAAAATTACCTATAGTTCTCACTCTTGGCGCTATTGCCAACCAGTTTGATTCGAGTTATCCAAAATACGAGTTCGACTTACTGAAGTTCGACTGAATTTGGAGTACGTAATTAGTACAATTATATTTATTTTCAGTTATAATGTTTATCAAAATGTATTTTATTAATAGAATAAATTAACCGTAACGTAATTACAAACTCATAATTGTACATCAAAATATCTAGAAAAATTGCTGAAATAAAATATTGATTACCTTTAATTTTCAGTCAGAATTCGGAAATGAATATCCGCACAATCTGGAAAGACTGTCGTGGTAATAAAATTACAACGAAAGTAAGATTAAAGAAAATAACATAAATATTAATGTAGGTATAATTACAGTCAGAATTAAATAAATGTTTTGCAGATAAACAGTTTTCATGTTCATTGTTAATGTTAAGATAGCCAATTTAAAATTTTGAAAAAGGCGCCATTACCCCCTCCCCCGTTTGGCGCCGCCCAATCCAAGTCACCCGTTATTGATCTCGGTGGTAACTAGGCAACGCTCAGCATACAACATCATACATGGACTTGTTTATTACTAGATGTACGTGATTATCAAAGACAGCCATGGCGGTAATTTGTTCGAGATGCGGATCTAAGACGCCGGCTTGTGTGACATGTGACGTCACCCGAACCGATGGTGTTTTGTTTGAACGGCGCGAAATTGAGCGGGTTAAGGAAGACTTGTTTGAATTGCCAGGGAATTATAGGCTACGAAGTTCACACACTATTAACATGGTAAACGTTTATTAATCCAACGCTGAGTATTTTCTGTAAATATGTCAATACTGATGTCTACATTTAGTATGATTACAGAAAATGCAGATTTTCATTTGAATTATACCAAAAATTGCATACAGAGATATTAACGTATAAGCACGTTTTAAGATCCTTAGAATCTGATTATATTTTTATTGAGTCAAGAAGGATCAGCTGGAATATCTTGGAATAAATGATTAAGGCCTTTGTGATCCAGAAATAATTTATTAATAACATCAGTGGACGTTTCTTATCTCCAAAGTCGTAGCTCTTAAGGTGCATTTACAAATGAAAATTAGATTTATGGTTTTTGTTTAGATTTAAGTAAGTTATTCATAAATGAAAGTTTAATTTACCCTTATTAATTGTACCGACCTGTAAATGCTTCAAAAAAAATCTGATGTGGCCAGCACATTAACTGACACCTTTCAATCAGAATTTTTTTAATGTAGCAGCTGTTTCCAGAGTTATAGCAAAGCTGACTAATATATATGATATTTAATTTCTTTATAATTTTTTATCTTTGTGCCATTTAATATGAAGTATAAAATGCATTCAGACATCATCGTAAAAATAGTAAAATCGTATTTTAGGGCCCCTAAAACGTGCTTATTCATCAAAAACTCACCACCGAATTTTTTGACCAAAGACAATACCTTCCTTACCTAAAGGTGACGGAAGGTAAAAAAGGATTAAAATATCGGTAGAATGGTACTCAACAGATACCCGTGCGCCGTGAAACTTTCATTCGCTTGTTATTATTGGTTATATTTCAGCAATTAAGTTATGACAGTCTCCATATTCTTCTCGCATTTGTTTAAAAAGCCGAATCCACCACATGAATACTAAACAAAGATGGGGGTATATTTTTATATCGTTTTAGACTCGTTCTCATTGGTGAAATTGTGACGTTACACTAAATCATAAACCTAAAGTTTGGACCTTGTAATGTTTAGCTTTATGATTTGGATTTAGAGACACTAAATTCTGAAGTGTGAATGGAGTCATAACATAATCTGCGGCCAAGGTCTTTAAATTTAAAGTATAAACCATAAATCTAAACCTAATTTTCATTTGTGAATGTACCTTTATAGTTGTCAAGATCTCAGTGGTGGAGCGAAAAAATGCCTCGATCAAAACCCACTCATTCTTCAAACGTTCAAACTGTTCAAACTATTTCGTATATAAGCAATTACAAATCGCTTCTTTTTCCAAACATCTTGTTTACATCACTCTGGCCTTGCTTCCTAACATATGACTATCGAAACGGCAGGAAACAACATCTATGTCCTGTCTCCTGCTGGTTGTCGTCCTGGGAGGACATTAATATATCCTGCGGCAGGATTTCAGGATCTGAAACGGCCTACTCTGTGGAATACAATATGAAAGGCAGGAAAAAATATGAACTGAAAGATATAAATTTAAATACTGTATAGGAAGAAAATGCTAAAAAATGGATACAATTAACAAGTATGACAGTACAAATTTATTGCACAGGACCATAGGAAGATATTAAATAATAAATTTGGTTGTAATATAGTCGTCCAATATGGCAACTGAAATTAAGTAAGAAATGTATTTTTACAAAATACATAATGCTACTGACTGACTACTTAATTGTTGAAATTCAATGTTTGTTGTTTAGGGGTGCTTAA
The DNA here is from genome assembly GCA_963082715.1 of Harpalus rubripes. NCBI lineage: Eukaryota > Metazoa > Arthropoda > Insecta > Coleoptera > Carabidae > Harpalus > Harpalus rubripes. The sequence continues at coordinate 44,892,661 of OY720461.1, forward strand.
CCCAAAAACGGGTCGTGGGAAAAAATTTTCATGTTCAGATTCGAAATCCCCAGACATTTTTATATATGTGCACCAAGTTTCAAAATTTTCTGAAGCTTGATACAGATTTTGTAAAAGATTATTTGAAAAATGAGCTGGTATCAAATATTTATTAATTTTATAAGGGTATATTTGTCTTTTCGGGTTCATAAACCCTAAATTAGGGGTTGGACACTTTTGTACCATACATATTTTGATTCTACGGACTTTTTTACATATGTTCACCAGGATTCAGTCAAATCGATGAGGGATCAATTTTTGCTATGAAACAATAAACATAAACATATTTTTAAGAGTTCATATCCCGCTTTTAGGGTTGTAACTCCGAACCCCGTTAAAATTTATAAAATCTGTGAGCGTCACTGAACTCACCACCCTTTAATTAGTATGTGCACCAATTTTTATAATATTTTAAGGATTGGTTCAAAAGTTATGCACCATCAAGTGTGAAACTTTTGTAAAGAAATCTTTAACAATTTTGCCTATAGAAATTTCTGGTGATCTCGGGGATTCACCTAGTAGACGGAAGGGGATGAATTTTTGTCCAAATTTAAAAATTCATAACTTGGAAACGGTTAGAGATATCGGTATGAAATTTAGACATGACACTTTTGGGTCTTTTGGGCATCGATACATAATAAGACCAAAAAAATAATTAAACCAGGGGTACTAAAATTTTTGGAGAAAAAGTTTAAGTGGTGTTACTTTAGAACCGTTTGAAATATGGGCATGAAATTTAGTATGGGTATCATTAACAATTAACATTAATTGTGTAATTAATTCATTAATAATTTTTACCAGTGGCACAAAAAATGTGGCACCAAAAATGTAAAATGATGTAGCTTTTGAACCATTTGAAATATAGGGTTGTAAATAAGTATGTATATCTGGTATGTGTTTGCAATTAGGGCGGTTTATTAACTAGCCCAGTGGCTCTAAAAATGTGGGACAAAAAAATTAAAAAATTCTCACTTTTAAACCATTGGACATATAGGGTTGTAATTTAATATATGTACCTAGCATATTTTGCAATTAGGTAAATCATTGAGTAGACCAGTGGCTCTAAAAATGTTGGGCAAAATATATAAAATGGTGTTATTTTTTAACCATTTGAGATATAATGTTGTAATTTGATATGTGTGGTAGCATCTTTATGTGAATCTAAATTTGGTACAATTATTAAATCATCCTCTTCAAGCATGTGTAACCTCATTAAAGTATTTACTTTCTCGTACAAAATTCCATCTTAACCCTAAATCGAGATATTACGTCTAGTGATCAACGAAACTCTTTCAGGAAATGTTCAACTTCTTTATGAAAGAAAGATCAAAGTGCGTCATGAATGTTTAAACATTTGATTCTCCCGAATCGTTTAATAATGAAAGTGAATATCAAATATGATATAATGGAGAAAAATGAATTGCAAGAATAAAAGGATGAATTAAGGTATGCATTCTTTTTTCCTTTGGATCAAATGCAAAATAAAAAAGTTCTCAAAGAAGTATATAATGTATAGACTTTAGACTCTGTTGTCAGTCTTCGTATACGAGGATGATGTTTTATTTTTAATGATGTGTGAAACATGGAATATTGTTGGTAAAATTTTACAAAATGTCAATTTAAAAAAAAGTCAATTCGTTGGCTTTTGTTCTTCATTTCTATTTAATACTTTTAGCTGGGTATTTTTCCATTGACGTTTGATGTAGGTAAAAAATTTACCTGAATTTATTTTTATACATTTCGCCTAACCGACAGTCTCCCTAAAATATGATTTTATTATTTATACTACATTCCGAGTGTCTACTTGAAATCTGTAATACCGGGCGTCTATTTGAAATCTGTTGCATAGGAAATACAATGTTTTATTATTATTTTGCTGTAGTTATCGATATACGTAATTGAATGTTATCCTAAGCTGCACCCAGTGGCACACTCACATCAATTTTTTACCCCTGTTGTACGCCCCTGTCATAACTCAGTGGCATGGAGCCATATTTAGCAGACAGGGATTTTTATGGCACGAGATATATTGGCGCTGCGATTTGCTAGACTCCCCGCCTACCATGATGTGGTTCTGGGATGTTTTTCTTCATATTATTATGTTGCTTTTAATTTATAAAGTTTTTTTCTGTGATATATCAACCTCAGACATGGTTGGGAGTTTGGAGATATGGAGGAATTTAAATAGGGCTGTAATTTTATTTTCTCCTTGTGACATAAATTTTGTTTGTATAGGATTATAAAATGTACAATAAATACAGTGTTAAATTATTATTATTATTATTAGTAATATCACATTTATTTATAAAAATACAGTATAATATAGTGTATCTTACAGGTATAGTTTGTCTTATGCTACCTACATTATAAATCTTATGAGTTATATTCGGGAGAGACTAAACATTTGTTATATCTTTCTAACCACATCCTTCCAAAGGCGTTCTCTTCAAGCGGGGTAGTACACCCGTACCCTCCATTAAAATTAATCATCATATAGTCGTAGCAGTTTGTTACGCCGTCGCCATTACAGTCCTAGAATACATAGATACATGATACATACAGTGAGTTCAAAAAAATCCTAACTCGGAGTAGGCTATGAACAGGGAAACGTATGTCTGATCATTATTCAATTCAAAAGTGAAGTTGTCAAAATTAATCTTGAAACGTAATTTTAAGGAGAAAAGACAATAAAGGAAAAAACAGAATATTGCCATTCGCCGTTTTCTAATGTGTTTCCAAATAAGATTCAAGAAGAAAAGCTTTGTTTTCTTTAGATAACATTTTTAACAATATCTCGTGTCAAATTGACATTTAATTAAATATTTTTATTTTATTTTGGAATCATAAACTTGTTTATCCGCTCTCAAAAACGGGCGCAATTTGGCTTTTTTCGCCCGAGAGCTTATAAAGTTGCCAAGCAACAACTATTCAAACGTCAAAATCGTGGTTTTTAGATAAATGTCAGACAACATAATAAATTCGTTAAATCACATTTTTTTAACACCGCTGCTCGTAAAATTATTCGTATCCTTTCTCTTATACGTCTTTTCACTTCTCTGGGACCAACTTGCTCTGCGCAGCGTCAAATTCATTCGATATTTCTTTTGAATAATCGATATCTTCCATTTTCATTTGACACTAAATTAAAATTTGTTTTAAACAAACAATATAGATGGAAACCACAGCATACTTAAAATTCACGACTACAGCACAACGATACCGAATAAATACTCATTGAATCCTTGAATTTCGAGAACCAAAATAAAATAAAACGTGGTATGTACTACGGGCATAATCAAGATTATATCACTAGGGAAAATTAAAACTCTCCGCTACGCGTCGAGCTTTAAACATTCCCTCGTGCTACAATCTTTTGATTATGCCCTTAATACATAAATAACTATTAAATTGACATACATTTCTTTGTTCATAGCCTACTCCGAGTTTGAACATCCTGTACTTCATAACTTGGAAATAAATAAATCAACATCAAAAATATTGCTAGACAAAAAATTTATAAACCTTGAAAGGCAAGTTAAAAAAAATGAAGATACTCGTTGTTGGATTTTTATCTTTGTTCATGGAATAGTTTATAACTATAAACGTTCAAAAATTTATTTATAAATAAGGTCCAATTATAATTTTCAATATTAGGATTACAATTATCTGTTTTTGTTGTTCTAGCTAAACTTACTTTTATCCTAAATCTAGTACTGCAGTGCAACCAACAATGTAAATAGAACAGTGATCTATTTCAAGAAAAGTTCACTTCAAATCTTTCACAAAGTTTAAAAATAAATAAAGAATTTCTCTCACCATTCCAAACTTCTTGAGATAGCTCGTAATGATCCTTTGAGCACAGTAAAAGTTGTTACTGCAATCTTCGTAGGCTGAAATAAGATACTGTGTTAAAAATATTACGCTGCATTCTTCTGTTTTAATATGCTTTAGTGCTACTATCCCAACAAAAGAACAGCGTGAAAAGTAATATGAAACAAACACTTGCTGTACTATTTTCTTTTGCAACTTTACATAATGTTGCTTGACAGTTTCGTAATAAAATTTGAAATTCTGCACTGAAGTTTTATGCACATACAAAAGTATAAAATGTATTGAAATGTGGATGGATTTTATGAAATTTAATCTCGATTGTGTTTATTTCCAGTTTTTATAGACAATAGAAAAAATTATTTATACTCAAAGTGGATTGGTTTTATAGATAATAAAATTTGACACAGAATTTTAATATTTATAAACAATTTGGATATAAATATGAAAATTATTCATGGATGTCCATTGTCATAAATTTCAAAACTATAAAATAATATAAATATAAAAATATCAGGTTTTACATTTTTTACTTTCCGTCACCTTTTGGTAAGGAAGGTATTGTCTTTGGTCAAAAATTTGGTGATGAATGTGTGTGCGTGCATGCGTGCGCGCGCGCGTGTATGTGTGTGTGTGTGTGTGTGTGTGTGTGTGTGTGTGTCTGTGTGTAACAAAATTTTCTAATGCGATAACTCTAATACTACAATTTCAAAAACTATAATTCTTTCGTACTCCTCTTCGTTACATCCATGTGAAGAGCTGATTGTATTTCTTGGAAACCATTGTTAAATACCATTTTTCACATTAATGTTATTATAAATATTAAACAATATTTTATTGTCTATACGATTTGAATACATTTTATACTTCATATTAAATGGATATAGAGTTAAAAAATTATAATGAAATTAAATATCATATATTAACCAGCTATGTTATAACAGCTACTATTAAGAAAATTCTGATTGAAAGGTGTCAGTGTCAAGTGCAGTTGACAGTATGTTTATTATAATTTTACTGAAAATGTAGGATCTTTTGCTATGGAATTTGTATAAAATACATACAACTGCCGTAAGGTAATGTACAAGAAATAGAATCTTTTGCAAGGAAATTTCTGTATGACATTTATATATAGATCTGACGGAAGGTAATGTGCTGGCCACAACAGATTTTTTAAATAGAATTCATAGGTCTCTGTAGTCGCCGCAAAGCGATAATATACCTACTCAACAAAAAAATTCTGTTACGCAACTTGAAATATAATTTTATCTGAATTCTGAGTAATTCCGTATAAAATTATGTGACTAGCATAATTATTACACATCTGTATGCTTGAGTCACATAGCAGTATTTTCTAACATTAAAATATATTGTTGTTAAAGCTGTATATCAACTTATAACTGTGCTTTTTACACCAACTAGTTCTATTAAAATTATAAATATCATTTGTTTCCCAACGATTATCTATTCATGTCAAAATGCAAATATTACTTATGTACATTTATTTAACCCCAGAAGACAGCAATAATTACAGGGAAATTCTAGTCTATCTATCTATCTAGCGTTAGATACCTCCTGCTCGTTGAGGATCGTCGCTGATCATAGTGACATTATCAGCTTCAATCCAGAATATTTTGGCTATTTTATAAGGACCACAATATCCAGGTTCTTCTTTACATCTCCTAGCAGGATCACATCCTGTAGCAGCCTCGCAAAGGCACTGTAGACACTTAGGGGTTAAATTCTGTAGGCTCCAGTCTTCAGCTATAAACATAAATGAATATTGATATTACAATACAATACACATGTGTGTCGTGTGCTAAATCTCTTCAACACGAAGATATGCACCTATGAGTTATTTTTTAAAATATATAACAGCAAATGCTGACAAAAAATTTACCTCCTATCACCATTACAGACGATTTGCATATTTTGAGTATCCAATGATTTATTAACGTGTATTTAATTCCTGAAAAATATACGTCACTGATTTTAATAAAAAATTCTAGATACTCAAATTTGTGGTATCAAAATTATTAATTGTGAAATAAATCATTTTTCTTTTCTTGGAAAAGAAGCATTGTAATTTATTTTAATGCAATAAGGAAATATTTAATATTACATTTGGTAGCTGGAAAATATACAAGGAAGAAGCATTAATTACTTTGTAACATATTTTTTTCTAAATCGTGGTTTTGTTTTTCATCAATACGAATTTACTTATATAAAGTATGTCTCATTTGAAACTGCCACCATTGGGATTTCGAATATATAATGCGCCTTTGGGAGGCCATTTCAGATATGCTTTTATTTGCTTAAAAACTCTCGTTTGCTCAAAAGATTCGATGATGAGTTTTTAATGAATAAGCACGTTTTAGCCATTTTACTTCCATATTGCTTATACCATATAGTTTTGCACGATCGTTTTTATATTTACCGATAGTGTTTCCAAGACAGTAGGTTTTATTTACAAATTACTGAACGGTAAGTGATGTGACTCACGTCGGTAAGTGATGTGACTCACGTCGGTAAGTGATGTGCATCACTTACCGTTCGGGAGGCGAGACGGTAAATAAATAAAAACAAAAATCAAAGCTTACTTAAAAAATGACAAATAAATTTTTTTAATATGTCAAAATAATTTTCAAATCTTATTTTTCTTTTAAATTTTGTGCGTCGGTCGTGCAAAAAATAATATAAACATCATAACGTTAAGGAATTACCGATCTCAGACAAAATTGTCTTTGATCGGTAAGCTGTCCTTAGCGTTCTTAATACTTAATATACTATTTTAACATCTTCATGTTATTGCAAATAAGAAATATTTTATAAATTATACACAATTTAATTACATTTTTTATCATATTGAATATATTAATTTCAAAGATCTTTCTGCTTCACAATGGAAACAATTAACATTATTATGTTAATAAAATAATTTTACTGCAAATAAATCATATTTCTGTATGGAATTTATATAAACCTACAACGAATTGACGAAAAATAATCTGTTGCCCACATCAGATTAGTTTCTTTTTCTAATAACTTTTGACAATCAATCATCGAGAAATATGTGTCAAATGAGAAAGCTAGACATTTTTATAACATTTACGTACAAAATTAGTTTTTAGCGATCTACCACATAAAACACAATTTTATGTTTACCGTAAATGTTTTCTCTTTTTTTCGCTGTAATGTTTTAAATTATTTTTTCCTTCAAATTTATTTATTTAACTGAAATCGCAGTTGTTATAATTTTCGAGGTTCCAATAATAGAAATATAGCAATAATTTTAGGTTCGAAATGAGAATAAAGAATTGATATTCCAAAATCAAACTTGCAGCCTATCACCTTGCACAGTGTATTATGTATTGATATCAAAATGTCTTTTTAAGGCGGATGAACGAAAGGAATCTCAACATTTTTACTAATTATGCTAAATCTGTTAGGAATTTATTAGTTATTTATAAAATATTTATTAAGAAAACTTGATATTATGTCAGTAACTTTTTATTTTTGCGATATCTTTGTTCTTATATCCGTGGCAAAGCTTTTGAATTTAATTGTTCGAATAAAGAGAATTTTTTTAAAAAATTGAAAAGTTACCTACCTAATTTCATGTTTTCTAAGAGCAAGGGTTTAATTTTTATTACAAATTAATGACAAATACAGTCATTATTATTAAAAACCTGAGACATGTTTTATTTATTTTCAACGCTAAAGTATAATTAAAAACTTACAGACATAATATCAAGTTTTTTTTAATAACATGATACAAATAAGTTACAAATTCGTAACAGATTTTGCATAATTAAAAACATTTAGAGCCTTTTTCTGTCATTTGGAAAAGCGTAGACCGAAGCGTAGACGATCCCCTTAAGAAGCGAAATGGTAATCAATTTCATGTTATACACTGCAGGTTCCATCTATCAAAATCTGTCTTCGGTATGAAATACCTCCATTTTGCCAATATAAATAGATATAAAATATGTTCATGCATCGATTAATGTCCCCAATACCTTCTGTAAAATAGATCGTAATACATTTTATACATTATACGAGTACAGGGTCTCCCAATTTAAATGGCCACCATTAGGATATTGAAAACTAAAAGTGATGTGCTTTTATTTTCCAAAAAAAATCTCGTGAAGTACTAAATAATAAATTGAACGAAAAATGAAACAACAAAAGTTGTTCTGAATTAAAAACTGTGTGTAGTGAGCTCAAAATTTTTGGTTGTTAAATATTTCGTGAAAAATGCTTAATAATTTCAATACATATATATTTATTGAAAATTATGCCAAGGAACTAAAGACACTAGTTTGTCAACAACAAACTTACCTGCTTCTATATATACAAACAAAACTAACACCGAAAACACCAAACATTTACTTTTAATCATAATAAAAATTTAACACCACAAATATTTGTTTAAAACAACGGAAATGTAGCAACAAATGCTTGTTGATACTCCGATGTTCCCTGGGAAACAGATACGCATCGACTGATTCAAGGCAACTTGATAATTGCAGGTGTATCAAGCCGGTTTTGTAAAATTAAAAGAAAACAACGTTGCGTGGAAATTCCAACAATAAATACAGAAAAAATATTTTATAAATGTAATTTCCTCACGAAATGTATTATTTTTTATTACAATAAATAATTACGAATATAATAGTCAAGAATTAGAGAACAGTTGGGTTATTAGCCTAAATTGTATGTTAGTTTTTAATAACATTTTAATTACGAAGTATAAAAATAAATAATTCTACTGGTACAGTTAGTCTTATCTTCATCTAAATATTGCAACTGCACAATTTGTAAGGTCAAATGCGGTCAACTGGTACCAAAAACGATAACGTTTTCAACAGGGGCGGATTGGGAATTCAAAACATAAGACCAAAAAAAGCAGTAAGGCTAAATGGATATTGGAGTAGTAGTGGTACCCTTGGCTGCATTAAAACCGGTCCACATTTTATCATGCCGGCCCACACAAATTAGCGGCCCATCGAGAAACATACCAACGTCCAAATTACCTAGTCCGCCCCTGTCATCCGGAGATTAAAGATGAAATCACAAATACAAATTAGAATTTTGTTTATAGTTTATGTTTTGGTTCCCATGACATTGAACCATTTAATTAAATGTAAGCATTCACATACCCAGAGAATTTATTAACAAAAAAAACTAAACTCCAATTTTTAGTTTAGGGTTTATGTGTAGATTTACGTCATAAACATGATATACAAAATTGTCTAAAATATTAAAAATCATCTGAATGTATACCTACCTACATAAGGTTTACAATACTCTTCCTTACCTATTTAGCCTGTTACTTACTAAAATTGTCAAAGCTGCCAAATATAAATAATGATTTAAAATGATAGTGCCTATACCTGATTTTCTCATTCTCAATTATTCTAGCGTAACACTCGTATAATAGCAAAATAAAATAACTAAATGAAATATTGAAAAATTTGTATACGGTTCTGTCTCAACCCTTGTAATATAAAGTTATTTATGCAGGCTATTATATTTATACAATAGAGACCTATATATCAGAGAATGGAATTTAATATTTATAATTCGAAATACGAGGATAAAAATGTACCTATGACCTTTCAAAATTTAGTTTGCGATAAGATAATTTAACAAAAAATTAATTCTTTTTAAGAGTACTCTTGACATTTCATCAATTTGACTGCAAAAAAGTGTTATACCACAATTTAAAAGGAGTAATGTTGTATGTAATATTAAAATTAATAAATAATGGTTACTCATGAAGTAAAAATATATTTTTTTTGGTAAGTATATGAAAAAAATTAAATATGAGTCATTTGTTTGTTTAAATAAATTTGAAAGTGATTTGTAGCAACCATAACACAAAATTGTAAACAAAGTAATTTTATCAACAATATAATACCAGGTATTTTATGAATTTTGCTGTTTTTTGTTATTAATAAAATCGGTATTATGGTATGACTAGCGAATGAAAGTTAACGTTTAAATTATTTTATAGATGTGGTTTCTTTTGAAACACTAAAGAAGAATAGAATTGTACGAAAATTTCAGGTTTGAAATTTTTGCATGAACCCATTTAAATACTGGACTAGGAAAGCATAGAAATACATGACTATATCTGGCTGAAAATAGATGGCCGAATAGGGTAACTGAATATCAAAACAGGGGTGCGTTTAAAATATTTTAAACATTTTTCGTTTATGTTGATTATAACAAAATATTTTGATCTTTAAACTATTTAGTTTGGCAATTCTATGAAATAGTAGGGTTGCTTACACCTGAGACGAACGAACCAGAATTTGCAGTATTAATTTTTTTTAATATATCCCTGAATCCTGTTGCTAAGGTCATTTTAAATGCCTTTTCAGTTTATCCTGTTCTTGCACATTTTTTTATATTGGTATAGTACTCTATTGTAAAAAATGTACGCTTACATACAATAAATAAATAATAATACCCGTAATAATAATAATAATAATAATAATAATAATAATAATAATAATAATAATAATAATAATAATAAGAATTGAACACAAGAATGTATGACTAATGAAATAACTTACATTGTAATTGTTTACTGCTACAACTATATTATGAATGTCGTATACTTTCTTTTGCTTGACCTTCTGACGTCACAAATTTTCATATTCATTAACATTCTGATATTTACGATTTATCGTATGACGTCATACACATCCTTGTCAAATTTTCTAACAAATACATCATAATCTTGCTTACTAATATGCTATTTTTAGTTATAATGTTATCGGCTTTGAATTAATAAATAAAATAATATCCTTTTTCAAGTGCAATATAAAATTTCCCAGTAATTCTTATGTAATTTTTAGATACACGCGAACTATATAAAATATCAATTATCAGTATATATCAATAATATTCATACATTTACCTATTTTGTGCAATGGAATCGGTATATATATATATATATATATATATATATATATATATATATATATAGGGTGTGGCAGAGAAACCTCCCTTATTTACTGCCGCTATTGTTCATGAGCTGGTGGATGTTGCAGGGGTTTAGTTGTGCCATTATTGTACAGCCTCCCTTGCCATTTCATTCGTCATTATGGCGTCAAGTAATAAACACCGTGCTTTCGTTATTGAGATGTATGTTTCGACTTAATATTTGAAAAGTTATCTATCAATAACTAATTAAAAAGAAAGTTGTTCACAATAAAACTATTGTTATTCTTTGTTTCGAGGAAAAGATATTGCTCGGTCGTGTCCTTAGTGACTCAGTCTTGCCAACTTATTAAACTGAAGGCCCTACACAACTTTTATTTCTTTTCTCTGCCTTTTACTTCTTCTCTTGTTTCATTTTATTGGAAAACATTAGTTTTGTACTTTGGAAAACAAGAAAAAATATCGAGATATTTTAGTAAGAAACATTTACCCGGAATTTATGTTTACGAGTGATTTTACTGCGAATATATTTCCAAATTATCGAAGAAATGTTACTCGTTATGCGAGGAAATTATATACGCTTGGATACAAAAAATTTAATTAATATCTGATTTTACAACTTGACTAAAATATTCATTATAGAAAATAGCACTGCACATTTTTTAAATAGAGAACAGTATTATGAGTTTGGTGAAAATGAAATTTGGGCACTATGACATTTAGATACTATGGCACGTACTCGTAAAATCGGCTAGAACGTTAAGGGAGAACAAAAAGATTAAATATGTTCTCGGATAAAATAGGTAGAATTCTTAATAAAAACAATATTAAGGTCTTTTTTAAACCTCCACAAAAAATCTCAGAAATACTCCCCCAAAATAAAGATAAACGCGAACCCTTGTCGTCACCCGGTGTTTATAGTATTCCTTGTTCTTGCAGCACAGTATACATAGGTGAAACAGGAAGGAGTGTTCACCCTAGATTGTCAGAACACAAACGCTGTCTGCGTAATGGTATGGTATTCTGCGGTCGCAGAACACCAACACAACAAAGGACATAGCATCTTATTTGAAAATTCCCGCATTTTAGCTCCTGTCCCTGAGTTTTACAGACGTAAACTTTAGAAATATGGAAACATCCTAATAACATCAATCGGGATGACGGCTATTTCTTGAGCCACATGTGTAAACCGGTGATTCTCGGAACACGACACGCCCAATCTACCATTACGAACTCGATTCCCATTGGTCCTCATTAGCTTTGCTCATCTACCGTATCTTTAGATTAGTATATAACTGTCTTCTCAACCTTCCTTTTGGCATTTGGTTTATTTGGCCTCTAGCGTGGTTTACACGTCGGATAACCTTGTAAACTGAGTCTCTCCCTCTTGTTGCTTAAACTCGGCCTCTAGCGTGGTTGACATGTCGGGAAACCTTGTTTAAGACAGTACTATCCCCCTTGCTCCTGAAGATGCCCCATACGACTGCGGGCGAAACGTTGAGCTCTGACTCAAAATATGACAGTCCATTCCTGGAAAACGAATATTTCTTAAGTTACATTAGTTTTATCCTATGTCTTGTTCTCCTCTGTTTATACAGCAAAACTGTTGAGTGCATAGTTGTTCAGAATTAAAAGTTGCATACAAAAATTCATAAACATTTCTTTCTGAATTTTTGTACAATGTGTAAAACTGAATGTAAAGAACGAATATATTTTGTCCATATTATATTGTATGTGCTATTTTGTGTTTTATTGAATGAATTGACCCAGAAGAAGGTACATATGTGCCCCAAAACGTCGGTGTTAGAATCGCGAAATTTCCCACATTATTAATACATTAGTACTTACAAATTGATAATAAAACGAAAAACTATTGGGAACAAGCTCATTAGCTTCTACCAGGTCAGTAGTGCCATTGCCATTGATGATGAATGAAATTAATTATAATTATAAAATAATGAGCACAATATTTAAGCATCAAATTATTATTCGCTAATTAAATAAACGAGGTGAAGATAAAATCGCCATTAGTCGCTATTTCTAAATTACTGAAGTGTAAAATACTATTTTAGGACAACATCAATAATCACATTTTGCTATTTTAAATTCGTTAAATTTCAAGACACCTACACATATTAAACAATATACGTTGATAGCTAATTTGTTTGCCAACTGTTGCTGAAAATTGTAGCAGAATTCTAGTAAATTCTGTGCAAAGTTGTTTCGCGAAAATCTAAAGATACTTTCTGGAAAATCCAATTAATTTCCATTGTGAAAAAGTGAAAATTCCTTATACTTTTATTTTCAATATATAAATTTGAGTGACAAGCAGTAGGGTAAGAGTAATACATTATTTTTCATCTTTATATACACTCAATTAAATACTTTCTGTTTCATATTTAAACTGAATATTTAAGAGACCATACTTTTATTTTCAATATATAAATTTCCGTGACAAGCAGTAGGGTAAGTGTAATACATTACTTTTCAACTTTATGTACACTCAATTAAATACTTAAATAAAAATAAATAAATATATCATCACGGTTTATTACCCATTGCTGGGTGTGCCAATCTGCTTTGTATACAGAATTCGGTAATGATGAAATATTTGCACCATGCGGGCGCTTACCAGGCGTCACCTCACGGGCACTCATTGCTGGCGTGGGGAGTGCACCACAGGGGTCAATTTTATGCCATTTAAAATTGGAAATATTTGGCGTCGGTCGGGATCGAGCCCGGTTTCCCAGATTCGCGACCTGACACTTAGGCACGCGGCCACGAGCCCCCATAAATTAAATAATTTCTGTTTCATATTTGAACTGAATATTTAGGGGACCATATTCTTTTATTTCCAATATATAGATTTGAGTGAGAAGCATCTTTATGTAGAATTACAATCTTGCTATTATTACTATGTTTATATTCCAATTTTATATATTAGATTTGTCTCGTACATCTAGCTAATTTGTTACCTTCCGTCACCTTTAGGTAAGGAAGGTATTGTCTTTGGTCAAAAAATTCAGTGGTGAGTTTTTGATGAATAAGCACGTTTTAGGGTCCCTAGAATATGATTTTAATATTTTTACGATGATGTCTTTATGTGCGTGTGTGTGTGTGTGTGTGTGTGTGTGTGTGTGTGTGTGTGTGTGTGTGTGTGTGTGTGTGTCTGTGTGTGACAAAATTTTCTAATGCGATAACTCTAATACTATAATTCCAAAAATTATAATTCTTTCGTATTCCTCTTCGTTACATCCATGTGAAGAGCTGATTAGATTTTCGTTATAATTGGTCAACCGGAAGTACCGTCATTTGAAGATTTTAACAGTTTTTCTTGAAAAAACCATGTTAAATATCATTTTTTCATATTTAATGTTATTATAAATACTAAAGAATATTTTATTCTCTATACGATTTGATACATTTTATACTTCATATTAAATGGATATAGAGTTAAAAAAATTATAAAGAAATTATATATCATATATATTAGTCAGCTATGCTATAACACTGGAAACAGCTGCTATATTAAAAAGTCTGATTGAAAGGTGTCAGTGTCAAGTGCAGTTGACAGTATGTTTCTGTTATAATTTTACTGGAAATATAGGATCTTTTGCTATAAACTTTCTGTATGGGATTTGTATAAAATACATACAACTGCCTTAAGGTAATGTACAAGAAATGAAATCTTTTGCAAGGAACTTTCTGTATGACATTTAAATAAAAGACACATCAGATTTTTTTTGGTTATATTTGATTAAGCAGCATTACATTGGTTAAGCTCTTAACGGGTTTTTCTCCTTGAACTTTCAGAAATTATAAAATATACATATCATTTCATTAAAAAAATCAGCGCTGTTCCCAAATTTTGAACATTACTGCTTGTGATAATTCTGTTTCGAAATTGCTCCATTTTGTTTTTGTCGTTTTTAAGCCAAAGGGCGAAGAGACGAATCTGGCAATAAAAACCGTGAAAATACATCTATATTACTGGAGGTTCAACGTTCCTATCCTTCGGCTATCCTGATTCAAACAACTACGCATCAATCTTCTCGCACTTCTGCCCTCATTTCGTACTGTCCTCTGCTGGGGCTCAGACACGGATTACGGATAATTCACGAGAGAAAAAAGAAATTATCACGAGAAAAAAATTTCGGAAATATTTTACGGATGATACAAATCCTTTATCAAATTATATGTCTAATGGATTCCTGATGAACATTAACACAGAACCTAACGAATTTCTTTTTACCCTTAACATTCTCCATAACTCATACGAAGACGCTGATAATGTTTTATTATTAATTAAAGAAACATTTCCTTAATTTATTTGTTTCGTTTGTTGTCTGTTTTATAAACGACAAATAAATTTACTTCCAAAGTAAATAAAATTAAACAAAAACTGCGTAGTTTCATGGCACACACGGTGTAGTAATGGTTATATACTGTATGAGTGGGATATAGACATTATTAACGCACGTATTGTAAATAGGCTACTTGCGTGGTACTGAAAATCTGATATCTATCACTAAATACCTGAAGTAAAGTTGAAAACGAATGTAAAAATATAAATTTTATTTTAAAAAAATTATATGTTTTTAATAAATTAAGAAAGAAGATTTTCTTTGACGTCATTATTTTGAACTGGAGAAAGGGATGCATATTTGAGAATGTAACCTGTAGATGGCGAGCGAGTGCGAGTTTTAATTTGATTTTGACATTAGTTCATTTTTCTGTCACTGTCACTCTTCTTTATTATTTACATTTTGCGTCGTTTCTGTTACTTTTATTGCGTATTTCGATTTGTTAAGCAGGATTTTGAAAGATTTTAACTTAGCTTATACTCGTACAAGATTAAAATTACAAACAAAAATATTAACCTCCAAACTATTATTCAAACGTCAAACAGATGATCTGTCATGTTTAAATTACCCGCACATGCCGATGCTATTAGACGTACCGATATTATTGCTTTACAGCCATTCATTGGTTCGGTGTAATTCTACGTCATGCATGGCGGTAATTTAAATATTAAAATTTCATTATTTTTTTTCTGGCCAATTAATGAAAAGTTTACCAAAAGAAAAACTATGGGTAGCAAGTTTTTATCGTCTCTTTAAAAATATTAAATAACAAAATGGCACGCAAGTAGCCCATTACATAGTGCGTTAATGGTAAATCAAATGAAAGTAAAAGTATCAGGACCTTTGATTCACTAAAAGGTACTCCAATCTGCTGCTCAAATTTCAGCAATCGAGATAGAAATTTTATCGTGGATAGCGTCTATCATACAATACTTCATGAGTGCCCTAAGCTGTTTTTCGCTTGGACAGGCACGTATAAAAATACATCATCCTGTAATTAACTTAAATTCTGTAAATAACTCAAATTTCTGAAATTCCACAAGCTGTTTTTTACGAGAAAAGCCATGTATGAAAATCGCACAATACATCGAATCTTCAATAAAAATTGCGTGTTCATGAACCCAAAAAATTGTGAAACGTGTTTATCAAAATGATGACAGCTGTCAAAATGTTAAGAATGAAAAGATACTATGTACTACAGTATGGTAGAGTCAAAGTAGAAGCGTTTCGTCGCGGCCCTGGTTACAGAATATAAAACATCAAGGTGCATCTGTTTAGACATGAAGAGTACGTTCATATCTACACCTTATTCCCAAAACAGTATCACTGGTGCAGTGAAATATGTTCGCAATGAGCTCCTATGAGCAATATCAGGTTGCTGCGTTCCGGAGAGGAGTGTTCCGGCGCTGAGTCCGGGTAGTCCCGGACACTTGGCTCTGGAGCCGTCGATACGGCGCTGGCGCCGGTCTGACGGGCGTCGAACCTGCGACGCCTAACCTATACAACGGGAAATACAGCTTAGCAAACACTGTAAAAATGTTATAATAGCGGCAGATAATTAAGGGTATAAAATCAACAGTCATGTCAAGGGTTTGATTATTGTTTTCTTACTTTTTTAAAAACAATGATTATATTATTAGTGATTTTTAAATATTCTCCTGAAAATATTATTAAATCAATTGGAACGTCTTTTCTATGTCTATTGCTAAAACATAAAAAAAGAAAGGTCGTACATTTACAATATGCCTATAAGAATATCATTTTAAACTG
This sequence comes from Harpalus rubripes, assembly GCA_963082715.1. Lineage (NCBI taxonomy): Eukaryota > Metazoa > Arthropoda > Insecta > Coleoptera > Carabidae > Harpalus > Harpalus rubripes. The sequence goes on from OY720461.1 coordinate 44,909,616, forward strand.
ACATGAACGTAACCCTTCTCATATATTATTAGATTCACCTTCACCCATCAATTTTCAAATTCCTCCTGAAGGTCGCTTCAGATGATTTTCGCCTGCACCCCTGAAAGGAAAATGAGACAAGGCAGAGCTGAAACTCAACTAAAACCGTTTTCAACGACTGAAGACGGTTGCAGAAATTTGAATTGGGGGTTCGTTTCTTAATTGGGGACATATTATCAAGATGCAATGAAAAGGAAAGGCTCCTTTTATTAATGGATGTTTAAGGGATTAAATTGAGTGCACTTTAGAAGAGGAGCTATTTGTCAACGAAATAGCTCTCAAATAAGTATTTAGAATCTGTCACGTCCGTAGAAAAATTGCTAAATATGAAATGAGAGATGAATACTTTTCATACGTATGCAAAATAAATATGAAAAAATTAACTGTATGTTACCCTACAACTGCATTCACAAATAATAATTATGTTTATGTTTTTACTTTAGGTTTAATTTGATTTAATAGCTTTGTTCATAAATGTAATAGTTCATAAATGTAATAGCTATTTTCATAATACCATACTGTTAAATGTTCTTTAACAGTACTGTATGCTCAACCGATATATGCATCAAAACAGCCACGGCCGTTATTTTTTATAACAGTACAATTATTAAAAATCAAAAAAATCACAGCGTTATGAAATTGTCATGAAGGGCATGACACCTATCAATATGCCATAGAAAATAGAATTTTAAGAAGATATTGTATGTTATTATGAAAAATACTGAACGTCACACGGCTGATATACAAATAACAGACACGGTTGATTATAAAATCTCGGCTATTTTACAACATTCAACCTCAACTGTTATTTGCTACATATCAGCCTTATGACGTTAATAACTATAACATACCCAGGATTGTTATGGCTATCATAACTGCCGCAGATGTCGGTTTGAAATCCGAGCTCGTAGAGCGAGAATTTTAAGACATCTAAAGCTTGTTATGATTCATAACATCCGTGATTTGTTCAATAGTTTATCGGTGTCAGAAAATAAAGACATGATTAATAAAGATAATTTTTTGAAATTCTCTCATTAATGTTACTTTCAGAATGCCACGATAAAAAGAACAATTATTTTGACATTTATGTCTATATAACAAATATTCAAATTATGTGATTTATTGCTCGTATTTATTATTTTAGAATAAAGTAAACTGTGTTAAGAACGATACATTAACGTTATCAGTATGTATTAATGAAGAGCATTATAATTCATTTGATAATATTACCATGCAGATACAGTTATTATTTAGTTACCAGTCTACTTTTGTATATTTAAACAAGGGTTTAATATCCTGAAACCGGTAAATTCAATTTAGCTTTGTTTAATTAAGATTATTTTAAACTAAAATTTAAAAAACTTAGGTACAAATAATAATAAAAATTCACGGTAAAAACCATTAAGGCAATCTTTACTTCGTTATTCACATCTAGCAAAATCAGAGTCAAAACGACATAACGACTATCCAATGTGAGCTTTTCTCCAGCTTGAAAGCTCTCCCATTCTGCCAGCAAGCTCGCAAGCTTCTAAAGCATCGTTAACGGTATGAACACCCAAGTTCGAGTGTTCATTAAAGAGGCAATAACGCTGACAAAATCATCCTCGGTATGAAAGCTTTAAAAGCTGAGATTTTAGTGTACAAAAGCTTGTTTGGAATTTTACCTGTTTTGTACAAAAGATAATTCTCTTATTTTCTAAAATTAGCATATGAAAATATTGTAGCTTTGATGTGAAATTAGCGGGAGGTACTGTGCTGCTTACAAAAGACTTTTAATTTGTCATATTCCAGAACAATATTTTTAGAAGTAATAATCCACAAAACAAAATACATTCACCGCATATAATATGCGGTTATTGTATTGTCCATTATCTAATAGCCCATATATTTTTCGACGCGGTTGTTGTGGAAATTTTACAGGTAGTTTCCACGGTTTACAGATGTAGAGCGAAGGAGTGTGAAAACAGCTTCATATTAATTTAGTTCCAGTCTTGTTGCCCATAAAATTTCATTCTCTCAGCGCGCGTAAACCTTTGTGATCGATAAATTTGTAGTTAAAGTTATTTATTCACTCTCTATACAGCACATTTAGCTCTATCTACTCTAATCCCTTCCATTTCACCGACTACTAATTAGATATATTGTATTCTAGCTTCATCCATGTTACTATACAGGGTATCTATGTGAAATCTTTGAATAAGGAATACAATATTAATTTTTACCTTCCGTCACCTTTAGGTGAGGAAGGCATTGTCTTTGATATGCACGATTTAGGGTTCCTAGAATACGATTTCACTATTTTTACGATGATGTTTTTGTGTGTGTGTGTGTGTGTGTGTGTGTGTGTGTGTGTGTGTGTGTGTGTGTGTGTGTGTGTGTTTGTGTGTGTGTGTGTGTGTGTGTGTGTGTGTGTGTGTGTGTGTGTGTGTGTGTGTGTGTGTGTGTGTGTGTGTGTGTGTGTGTGTGTGTGTGTGTGTGTGTGTGCGTGTGCGTGTGCGTGTGCGTGTGCGTGTGCGTGTGCGTGTGCGTGTGCGTGTGCGTGTGTGTGTGTGTGTGTGTGTGTGTGTGTGTGTGTGTGTGCGTGTGTGTGTGTGTGTGTGTGACAAATTTTTTTAATGCGATAACTCTAATACTATAATTCCAAGAATTATAATTGTTCGTATTCCTCTTCATTTCATCCATGTGAAGAACTGATTAGAGTACCCTCATTTGAAGATTTTAACAGCTTTTCACATTTAATGTTATTATAAATATTAAAGAATATTTTATTCTCTATACGATTTGAATGCATTTTATACTTCATATTAAATGGATATACGGTTAAAAAATTATAAAGAAATTAAATATCATATATTAGCCAGCAATGCTGTAACAGCTGCTATATTAAGAAAATTCTGATTGAAAGATGTCAGTGTCAAGTGCAGTTGACAGTATGTATGTGTTATAATTTTACTGAAAATATAGCATCTTTTGCTAGAAACTTTCTGTATGGAATTTGTATAAAATACATAAAACTGCCTTAAGGTAACGGACAAGAAATAGAATCTTTTGCAAGGAACTTTCTGTATGACATTTATACAAAATACATAGAACTGACGGAAGGTAATGTGCTGGCCACAACAAATTTTTTTATTTTGTTGTAGTTAGTTATATATTAATTTTAGACAAAAAGGAATACGAAAGAATTATAATATATAATATAATAGTATTTGAGTTATCGGATCCGAAAAAATCGTCACACACAAACATACACACATCATCATAACTCTAAAACGTGCTTATTTTATCAAAAACTCACTAAAAATGAAAAGATAGTTATTGATGTATTTTACGAGTATGTCTTCTAAAATGAGAAATGTGGTATGACACTTGTGTATTTTGTATTGTGATATAAAAATAGATTTTAATTTTCTGTTTCTTTTTCAGACAGCCTGCAAAGTAGAAACCCACTCCTGTAGACACGCAACGAAAAAAGCAAATTTAGAAAAAAATCAGAACCAAAAATGTATACCATGTAAGTATATTTTTTATATTTCAATTTATATTTAGCAGACTATGGCTTATCGAATTTTTAAAATATCATTGTGTAAAAATATGGAAATAACCATAGAGCATTTTCTTCAGTTTTTGATTCTGTAATAGAACACATACTCATACTCACCTGATTTGGCAATGTTAGAGTTTTGAAATATTTTTGGACTTATTTATAATTTATGGGGTAGAAGGTTACTATTAATATTTATTATACAAAATGTTCTATTCAATTAGTATAAACTGTAGATACCTTACAATCTTCGAATAAAGTTATCCGTGTTCTTCTATGGAAGAGAAAAATAATAATAATATTTCTCATTAAATGTTCCGTAACAAAAGTTTTTATTGTTTTGTTCGTCTGTTTCAGATGATTACAACAGAGTGGTGTTAGATACAATTGAAGGTGAACTAGATTCAGATTACGTGAACGCCTCTTACGTAGATGTAAGTATCTTAACTTTTTCCAATTTTCTAATTTTCCGCAAAATAGTTCTCCGAAAATTTAAACCTAATTGAATTTCTGGCTTATACCACTTAAAGATTTGAACATGTTTTCCAACTTCTTGAAGAAATTTTAAAACCTATTATGAAAAATGAATTAAAATTTAACTTCATTTCCGAATATTTATAACGAAAATGCAAACAATAGTAGTTATCGACTTTAATCCCTGAATTTAATCACAGACATCTGTGGGAACAATTGAGATTATCTTTTGTTTTGCGATCTGAAATTTTAAACAGGATTAGAAAACAATTCAGTTTCAGTTATAATCTTTTAAGACTATGATGAAATAAGATACATTAAGAGGATTTTAATCAAATTTTACAGATTATAGAGGGTCGTGAGTTGTTTCTTTACTTTAATATTTATGCTGAAAAACCTGGATTGAAATCTTATAAACAAATATTTACAGTATTTACTTACCATCCACCGTGGACACTAAGTAAATGTTAGTGGCCTGATGTAACCATAGAAACCAATTGTGCAGTTTGGTTCGAATATGGTTGTAAATGTATTGTGCCAGCAACTTTTGGCGACCACGTGTCTACCAATAAATTACATTGTAATGAAATTATCTCTAACTTTAACTTTGTCCTTGTTTCTAGAGTCTTTTGAAACCCAACGCTTACATCGTGACCCAAGGGCCGACGGAGGAAACCGTCACGGAGTTCTGGCGAATGATATGGCAAGAGCGCGCCAGTTGTATTGTCATGCTCACAAAGACTTTCGACTTTATCAAGGTAACATGACTTAGATTGTTTTCATTCATTCATTGTATTCACAGCTTAAAATAAAGCTTCAGGTAATTTTACCGTAAATATAAATAAAGTTCTTATCATACAAGTAGAGACATCTAATCGTAACATATAGGGTATGGTAGATAATTGCGTGCAACAATGATATTATAGGATAAAAATAATTTAACTTAGCAGGGGCGTACTTACCGAATGAAATGAAAAAAAGTTACAGTTGATGCAAAGTAACAACGCAAGTGCCTTTATTATATGTCATCATGAAATGTTCGTTATATAACATGAAATACAACATCCTCTACAGTGTGGATAGGCCTTTGTTTCATAAATATCACTTCAAATACCCAATGTAGAAACCTCAAGGAACAATCCTAGCATGTTGCCGTAGGATACTTATAAATCAACCCTAAATTTGAGCGTGTCACATTAAATTTATTAATAATTTTTTGTAAGTTGTATACTTTATTGTCTAATAAATATCTCTTCAAATACTTAATGTAGCAACCCCAGGGAACAATCCTAGCATGTTGCTGTATCCGGCTAACCCGTAGGATACTTATAAATCAACCCTAAACATGAGGGCGCCACATTAAATTTATTAATATTTTTTTGTAAGTTGTATACTTTATTGTCTAATAAATATCTCTTCAAATACTTAATGAAGCAACCCCAGGAAACAATCCTAGCATGTTGCCGTATCCGGTTAACCCGTAGGATACTTATAAATCAACCCTAAACTTGAGCGTGTCACATTAAATTTATTAATAATTTTTTGTACGTTGTATACTTTATTGTCTAATAAATATCTCTTCAAATACTTAAGTAGCAACCCCAGGGAACAATTCTAGCATGTTGCCGTATCCGGTTAACCCGTAGGATACCTATAAATCAACCCTAAACTTGAGCGTGTGACATTATATTTAATAATAATTTTTTGTAAGTTGTATACTTTATTGTCCAATAAATATCTCTTCAAATACTTAAGTAGCAACCCCAGGGAACAATCCTAGCATGTTGCCGTATCCGGTTAACCCGTACGATACTTATAAATCAACCCTAAACTTGAGCGCGTCACATTAAATTTATTAATAATTTTTTGTAAGTTGTATACTTTATTGTCTAATAAATATCTCTTTAAATACTTAATGTAGCAACGCCAGGGAACAATCCTAGCATGTTGCCGTATCCGGTTAACCCGTAGGATACTTATAAATCAACCCTAAACTTGAGCGTGTCACATTAATATTATTAATAATTTTTTGTAAGTTGTATACTTTATTGTCTAATAAATATCTCTTCAAATACTCAATGTAGCAACCCCAGGGAACAATCCTAGCATGTTGCCGTATCCGGTTAACGCGTAGAATACTTATAAAACAACCCTAAACTTGAGCGTGTCACATTAATATTATTAATAATTTTTTGTAAGTTGTATACTTTATTGTCTAATAAATATCTCTTCAAATACTTAATGTAGCAACCCCAGGGAACAATCCTAGCATGTTGCCGTATCCGGTTAACGCGTAGGATACCTATAAATCAACCCTAAACTTGAGCGTGTCACATTATATTTAATAATAATTTTTTGTAAGTTGTATACTTTGTTGTCTAATAAATATCTCTTCAAATACTTAAGTAGCAACCCCAGGGAACAATCCTAGCATGTTGCCGTATCCGGTTAACCCGTACGATACTTATAAATCAACCCTAAACTTGAGCGCGTCACATTAAATTTATTAATAATTTTTTGTAAGTTGTATACTTTATTGTCTAATAAATATCTCTTCAAATACTTAATGTAGCAACCCCAGGGAACAATCCTAGCATGTTGCCGTATCCGGTTAACCCGTAGGATACTTATAAAACAACCCTAAACTTGAGCGTGTCACATTAATATTATTAATAATTTTTTGTAAGTTGTATACTTTATCTTCTAAAAAATATCTCTTCAAATACTTAATGTAGCAACCCCAGGAAACAATCCTAGCATGTTGCCGTATCCGGTTAACCCGTAGGATACTTATAAATCAACCCTAAACTTGAGCGCGTCACATTAAATTTATTAATAATTTTTTGTAAGTTGTATACTTTATTGTCTAATAAATATCTCTTCAAATACTTAATGTAGCAACCCCAGGGAACAAAACCCTAAACTTGAGCGTGTCACATTAAATTTATTAATAATTTTTTGTAAGTTGTATACTTTATTTTTTAATAAATATCTTTTTAAATACTTAAGTAGCAACCCCAGGGAACAATCCTAGCATGTTGCCGTATCCGGTTAACCCGTAGGATACTTATAAATCAACCCTAAACTTGAGCGTGTCACATTAATATTATTAATAATTTTTTGTAAGTTGTATACTTTATTGTCTAATAAATATCTCTTCAAATACTTAATGTAGCAAACCCAGGAAAAAATCCTAGCATGTTGCCGTATCCGGTTAACCCGTAGGATACTTATAAATCAACCCTAAACTTGAGCGTGTCACATTAATATTATTAATAATTTTTTGTAAGTTGTATACTTTATTGTCTAATAAATATCTCTTCAAATACTTAAGTAGCAACCCCAGGGAACAATCCAAGCATGTTGCCGTATCCGGTTAACCCGTAGGATACTTATAAAACAACCCTAAACTTGAGCGTGTCACATTAATATTATTAATAATTTTTTGTAAGTTGTATACTTTATTGTCTAATAAATATCTCTTCAAATACTTAATGTAGCAACCCCAGGGAACAATCCTAGCATGTTGCCGTATCCGGTTAACCCGTAGGATACTTATAAATCAACCCTAAACTTGAGCGTGTCACATTAATATTATTAATAATTTTTTGTAAGTTGTATACTTTATTGTCTAATAAATATCTCTTCAAATACTTAATGTAGCAACCCCAGGGAACAATCCTAGCATGTTGCCGTATCCGGTTAACCCGTACGATACTTATAAATCAACCCTAAACTTGAGCGCGTCACATTAAATTTATTAATAATTTTTTGTAAGTTGTATACTTTATTGTCTAATAAATATCTCTTCAAATACTTAATATAGCAACCCCAGGGAACAATCCTAGCATGTTGCCGCATCCGGTTAACCCGCAGGATACTTATAAAACAACCCTAAACTTGAGCATGTCACATTAATATTATTAATAATTTTTTGTAAGTTGTATACTTTATTGTCTAATAAATATCTCTTCAAATACGTAAGTAACAACCCCAGGGAACAATCCTAGCATGTTGCCGTATCTGGTTAACCCGTAGGATACCTATAAATCAACCCTAAACTTGAGCGTGTCACATTAAATTTAATAATAATTTTTTGTAAGTTGTATACTTTGTTGTCTAATAAATATCTCTTCAAATACTTAATGTAGCAACCCCAGGGAACAATCCTAGCATGTTGCCGTATCCGGTTAACCCGTAGGATATTTATAAAACAACCCTAAACTTGAGCGTGTCACATTAATATTATTAATAATTTTTTGTAAGTTGTATACTTTATTGTCTAATAAATATCTCTTCAAATACTTAATGTAGCAACACCAGGGAACAATCCTAGCATGTTGCCGTATCCGGTTAACCCGTAGGATACTTATAAATCAACCCTAAACTTGAGCGTGTCACATTAGATTTATTAATAATTTTTTGTAAGTTGTATACTTTATTGTCTAATAAATATCTCTTCAAATACTTAAGTAGCAACCCCAGGGAACAATTCTAGCATGTTGCCGTATCCGGTTAACCCGTAGGATACCTATAAATCAACCCTAAACTTGAGCGTGTCACATTATATTTAATAATAATTTTTTGTAAGTTGTATACTTTATTGTCTAATAAATATCTCTTCAAATACTTAAGTAGCAACCCCAGGGAACAATCCTAGCATGTTGCCGTATCCGGTTAAGCCGTACGATACTTATAAATCAACCCTAAACTTGAGCGCGTCACATTAAATTTATTAATAATTTTTTGTAAGTTGTATACTTTATTGTCTAATAAATATCTCTTTAAATACTTAATGTAGCAACGCCAGGGAACAATTCTAGCATGTTTCCGTATCCGGTTAACCCGTAGGATACTTATAAATCAACCCTAAACTTGAGCGTGTCACATTAATATTATTAATAATTTTTTGTAAGTTGTATACTTTATTGTCTAATAAATATCTCTTCAAATACTTAATGTAGCAACCCCAGGGAACAATCCTAGCATGTTGCCGTATCCGGTTAACGCGTAGGATACTTATAAAACAACCCTAAACTTGAGCGTGGCACATTAATATTATTAATAATTTTTTGTAAGTTGTATACTTTATTGTCTAATAAATATCTCTTCAAATACTTAAGTAGCAACCCCAGGGAACAATTCTAGCATGTTGCCGTATCCGGTTACCCCGTAGGATACCTATAAATCAACCCTAAACTTGAGCGTGTCACATTATATTTAATAATAATTTTTTGTAAGTTGTATACTTTATTGTCTAATAAATATCTCTTCAAATACTTAAGTAGCAACCCCAGGGAACAATCCTAGCATGTTGCCGTATCCGGTTAACCCGTACGATACTTATAAATCAACCCTAAACTTGAGCGCGTCACATTAAATTTATTAATAATTTTTTGTAAGTTGTATACTTTATTGTCTAATAAATATCTCTTCAAATACTTAATGTAGCAACGCCAGGGAACAATCCTAGCATGTTGCCGTATCCGGTTAACCCGTAGGATACTTATAAATCAACCCTAAACTTGAGCGTGTCACATTAATATTATTAATAATTTTTTGTAAGTTGTATACTTTATTGTCTAATAAATATCTCTTCAAATACTTAAGTAGCAACCCCAGGGAACAATCCTAGCATGTTTCCGTATCTGGTTAACCCGTAGGATACTTATAAAACAACCCTAAACTTGAGCGTGTCACATTAATATTATTAATAATTTTTTGTAAGTTGTATACTTTATTGTCTAATAAATATCTCTTCAAATACTTAATGTAGCAACCCCAGGGAACAATCCTAGCATGTTGCCGTATCCGGTTAACCCGTAGGATACTTATAAATCAACCCTAAACTTGAGCGTGTCACATTAAATTTATTAATAATTTTTTGTAAGTTGTATACTTTATTGTCTAATAATTATCTCTCCAAATACTTAAGTAGCAACCCCAGGGAACAATCCTAACATGTTGCCGTATCCGGTTAACCCGTATGATACTTATAAATCAACCCTAAACTTGAGCGTGTCACATTAAATTTATTAATAATTTTTTGTAAGTTGTATACTTTATTGTCTAATAAATATCTCTTCAAATACTTAATGTAGCAACCCCAGGGAACAATCCTAGCACGTTGCCGTATCCGGTTAACCCGTGGGATACTTATAAAACAACCCTAAACTTGAGCGTGTCACATTAATATTATTAATAATTTTTTGTAAGTTGTATACTTTATTGTCTAATAAATATCGCTTTAAATACTTAATGTAGCAACCCCAGGGAACAATCCTAGCACGTTGTCGTATCCGGTTAACCCGTAGGATACTTATAAATCAACCCTAAACTTGAGCGCGTCACATTAATATTATTAATAATTTTTTGTAAGTTGTATACATTATTGTCTAATAAATATCTCTTCAAATACTTAATGTAGCAACCCCAGGGAACAATCTTAGCATGTTGCCGTATCCGGTTAACCCGTAGGATACTTATAAATCAACCCTAAACTTGAGCGTGTCACATTAAATTTATTAATAATTTTTTGTAAGCTGTATACTTTATTGTCTAATAAATATCTCTTTAAATACTTAAGTAGCAACCCCAGGGAACAATCCTAGCATGTTGCCGTATCCGGTTAACCCGTAGGATACTTATAAATCAACCCTAAACTTGAGCGTGTCACATTAATATTATTAATAATTTTTTGTAAGTTGTATACTTTATTGTCTAATAAATATCTCTTCAAATACTTAATGTAGCAACCCCAGGGAACAATCCTAGCATGTTGCCGTATCCGGTTAACGCGTAGGATACTTATAAAACAACCCTAAACTTGAGCGTGGCACATTAATATTATTAATAATTTTTTGTAAGTTGTATACTTTATTGTCTAATAAATATCTCTTCAAATACTTAAGTAGCAACCCCAGGGAACAATTCTAGCATGTTGCCGTATCCGGTTAACCCGTAGGATACCTATAAATCAACCCTAAACTTGAGCGTGTCACATTATATTTAATAATAATTTTTTGTAAGTTGTATACTTTATTGTCTAATAAATATCTCTTCAAATACTTAAGTAGCAACCCCAGGGAACAATCCTAGCATGTTGCCGTATCCGGTTAACCCGTACGATACTTATAAATCAACCCTAAACTTGAGCGCGTCACATTAAATTTATTAATAATTTTTTGTAAGTTGTATACTTTATTGTCTAATAAATATCTCTTCAAATACTTAATGTAGCAACGCCAGGGAACAATCCTAGCATGTTGCCGTATCCGGTTAACCCGTAGGATACTTATAAATCAACCCTAAACTTGAGCGTGTCACATTAATATTATTAATAATTTTTTGTAAGTTGTATACTTTATTGTCTAATAAATATCTCTTCAAATACTTAATGTAGCAACCCCAGGGAACAATCCTAACATGTTGCCGTATCCGGTTAACCCGCAGGATACTTATAAAACAACCCTAAACTTGAGCATGTCACATTAATATTATTAATAATTTTTTGTAAGTTGTATACTTTATTGTCTAATAAATATCTCTTCAAATACTTAAGTAGCAACCCCAGGGAACAATCCTAGCATGTTGCCGTATCTGGTTAACCCGTAGGATACTTATAAAACAACCCTAAACTTGAGCGTGTCACATTAATATTATTAATAATTTTTTGTAAGTTGTATACTTTATTGTCTAATAAATATCTCTTCAAATACTTAATGTAGCAACCCCAGGGAACAATCCTAGCATGTTGCCGTATCCGGTTAACCCGTAGGATACTTATAAATCAACCCTAAACTTGAGCGTGTCACATTAAATTTATTAATAATTTTTTGTAAGTTGTATACTTTATTGTCTAATAATTATCTCTCCAAATACTTAAGTAGCAACCCCAGGGAACAATCCTAACATGTTGCCGTATCCGGTTAACCCGTATGATACTTATAAATCAACCCTAAACTTGAGCGTGTCACATTAAATTTATTAATAATTTTTTGTAAGTTGTATACTTTATTGTCTAATAAATATCTCTTCAAATACTTAATGTAGCAACCCCAGGGAACAATCCTAGCACGTTGCCGTATCCGGTTAACCCGTGGGATACTTATAAAACAACCCTAAACTTGAGCGTGTCACATTAATATTATTAATAATTTTTTGTAAGTTGTATACTTTATTGTCTAATAAATATCGCTTTAAATACTTAATGTAGCAACCCCAGGGAACAATCCTAGCACGTTGTCGTATCCGGTTAACCCGTAGGATACTTATAAATCAACCCTAAACTTGAGCGCGTCACATTAATATTATTAATAATTTTTTGTAAGTTGTATACATTATTGTCTAATAAATATCTCTTCAAATACTTAATGTAGCAACCCCAGGGAACAATCCTAGCATGTTGCCGTATCCGGTTAACCCGTAGGATACTTATAAATCAACCCTAAACTTGAGCGTGTCACATTAAATTTATTAATAATTTTTTGTAAGCTGTATACTTTATTGTCTAATAAATATCTCTTTAAATACTTAAGTAGCAACCCCAGGGAACAATCCTAGCATGTTGCCGTATCCGGTTAACCCGTAGGATACTTATAAATCAACCCTAAACTTGAGCGTGTCACATTAATATTATTAATAATTTTTTGTAAGTTGTATACTTTATTGTCTAATAAATATCTCTTCAAATACTTAATGTAGCAACCCCAGGGAACAATCCTAGCATGTTGCCGTATCCGGTTAACCCGTAGGATACTTGTAAATCAACCCTAAACTTGAGGGCGTCACATTAAATTTATTAATAGTTTTTTGTAAGTTGTATACTTTATTGTCTAATAAATATCTCTTCAAATATTAATGTAGCAACCCCAGGGAACAATCCTAGCATGTTGCCGCATCCGGCTATCCCGTAGGATACTTATAAATCAACACTAAACTTGAGCGTGTCACAATAAATTTATTAATAATTTTTTGTAAGTTGTATACTTTATTGTCTAATAAATATCTCTTCAAATACTTAATGTAGCAACCCCAGGGAACAATCCTAGCATGTTGCTGTATCCAGTTAACCCGTAGGATACTTATAAATCAACCCTAAACATGAGGGCGCCACATTAAATTTATTAATAATTTTTTATAAGTTGTATACTTTATTGTCTAATAAATATCTCTTCAAATACTTAATGTAGCAACCCCAGGGAACAATCCTAGCACGTTGCCGTATCCGGTTAACCCGTAGGATACTTATAAATCAACCCTAAACTTGAGCGCGTCACATTAATATTATTAATAATTTTTTGTAAGTTGTATACTTTATTGTCTAATAAATATCTCTTCAAATACTTAATGTAGCAACCCCAAGGAACAATCCTAGCATGTTGCCGTATCCGGTTAACCCGTACGATACGTATAAATCAACCCTAAACTTGAGCGCGTCACATTAAATTTATTAATAATTTTTTGCAAGTTGTATACTTTATTGTCTAATAAATATCTCTTCAAATACTTAATGTAGCAACCCCAGGGAACAATCCTAGCATGTTGCCGTATCCGGTTAACCCGCAGGATACTTATAAAACAACCCTAAACTTGAGCGTGTCACATTAATATTATTAATAATTTTTTGTAAGTTGTATACTTTATTGTCTAATAAATATCTCTTCAAATACTTAATGTAGCAACCCCAGGGAACAATCCTAGCATGTTGCCGTATCCGGTTAACCCGTAGGATACTTATAAATCAACCCTAAACTTGAGCGTGTCACATTAAATTTATTAATAATTTTTTGTAAGTTGTATACTTTATTGTCTAATAAATATCTCTTCAAATACTTAATGTAGCAACCCCAGGGAACAATCCTAGCATGTTGCCGTATCCGGTTAACCCGTACGATACTTATAAATCAACCCTAAACTTGAGCGCGTCACATTAAATTTATTAATAATTTTTTGCAAGTTGTATACTTTATTGTCTAATAAATATCTCTCCAAATACTTAATGTAGCAACCCCAGGGAACAATCCTAGCATGTTGCTGTATCCAGTTAACCCGTAGGATACTTATAAATCAACCCTAAACATGAGGGCGCCACATTAAATTTATTAATAATTTTTTGTAAGTTGTATACTTTATTGTCTAATAAATATCTCTTCAAATACTTAATGTAGCAACCCCAGGGAACAATCCTAGCACGTTGCCGTATCCGGTTAACCCGTAGGATACTTATAAATCAACCCTAAACTTGAGCGCGTCACATTAATATTATTAATAATTTTTTGTAAGTTGTATACTTTATTGTCTAATAAATATCTCTTCAAATACTTAATGTAGCAACCCCAGGGAACAATCCTAGCATTTTGCCGTATCCGGTTAACCCGTACGATACTTATAAATCAACCCTAAACTTGAGCGCGTCACATTAAATTTATTAATAATTTTTTGCAGGTTGTATACTTTATTGTCTAATAAATATCTCTTCAAATACTTAATGTAGCAACCCCAGGGAACAATCCTAGCATGTTGCCGTATCCGGTTAACCCGTACGATACTTATAAATCAACCCTAAACTTGAGCGCGTCACATTAAAATTATTAATAATTTTTTGCAAGTTGTATACTTTATTGTCTAATAAATATCTCTTCAAATACTTAATGTAGCAACCCCAGGGAACAATCCTAGCATGTTGCCGTATCCGGTTAACCCGCAGGATACTTATAAAACAACCCTAAACTTGAGCGCGTCACATTAATATTATTAATAATTTTTTGTAAGTTGTATACTTTATTGTCTAATAAATATCTCTTCAAATACTTAAGTAGCAACCCCAGGGAACAATCCTAGCATGTTGCCGTATCTGGTTAACCCGTAAGATACTTATAAAACAACCCTAAACTTGAGCGTGTCACATTAATATTATTAATAATTTTTTGTAAGTTGTATACTTTATTGTCTAATAAATATCTCTTCAAATACTTAATGTAGCAACCCCAGGGAACAATCCTAGCATGTTGCCGTATCCGGTTAACCCGTAGGATACTTATAAATCAACCCTAAACTTGAGCGTGTCACATTAAATTTATTAATAATTTTTTGTAAGTTGTATACTTTATTGTCTAAGAATTATCTCTCCAAATACTTAAGTAGCAACCCCAGGGAACAATCCTAACATGTTGCCGTATCCGGTTAACCCGTAGGATACTTATAAATCAACCCTAAACTTGAGCGTGTCACATTAAATTTATTAATAATTTTTTGTAAGTTGTATACTTTATTGTCTAATAATTATCTCTCCAAATACTTAAGTAGCAACACCAGGGAACAATCCTAACATGTTGCCGTATCCGGTTAACCCGTATGATACTTATAAACCAACCCTAAACTTGAGCGTGTCACATTAAATTTATTAATAATTTTTTGTAAGTTGTATACTTTATTGTCTAATAAATATCTCTTCAAATACTTAATGTAGCAACCCCAGGGAACAATCCTAGCACGTTGCCGTATCCGGTTAACCCGTGGGATACTTATAAAACAACCCTAAACTTGAGCGTGTCATATTAATATTATTAATAATTTTTTGTAAGTTGTATACTTTATTGTCTAATAAATATCGCTTCAAATACTTAATGTAGCAACCCCAGGGAACAATCCTAGCACGTTGACGTATCCGGTTAACCCATAGGATACTTATAAATCAACCCTAAACTTGAGCGCGTCACATTAATATTATTAATAATTTTTTGTAAGTTGTATACTTTATTGTCTAATAAATATCTCTTCAAATACTTAAGTAGCAACCCCAGGGAACAATTCTAGCATGTTGCCGTATCCGGTTAACCCGTAGGATACTTATAAATCAACCCTAAACTTGAGCGCGTCACATTAATATTATTAATAATTTTTTGTAAGTTGTATACATTATTGTCTAATAAATATCTCTTCAAATACTTAATGTAGCAACCCCAGGGAACAATCCTAGCATGTTGCCGTATCCGGTTAACCCGTAGGATACTTATAAATCAACCCTAAACTTGAGCGTGTCACATTAAATTTATTAATAATTTTTTGTAAGCTGTATACTTTATTGTCTAATAAATATCTCTTTAAATACTTAAGTAGCAACCCCAGGGAACAATCCTAGCATGTTGCCGTATCCGGTTAACCCGTAGGATACTTATAAATCAACCCTAAACTTGAGCGTGTCACATTAATATTATTAATAATTTTTTGTAAGTTGTATACTTTATTGTCTAATAAATATCTCTTCAAATACTTAATATAGCAACCCCAGGGAACAATCCTAGCATGTTGCCGTATCCGGTTAACCCGTAGGATACTTGTAAATCAACCCTAAACTTGAGGGCGTCACATTAAATTTATTAATAGTTTTTTGTAAGTTGTATACTTTATTGTCTAATAAATATCTCTTCAAATATTAATGTAGCAACCCCAGGGAACAATCCTAGCATGTTGCCGCATCCGGCTATCCCGTAGGATACTTATAAATCAACCCTAAACTTGAGCGTGTCACAATAAATTTATTAATAATTTTTTGTAAGTTGTATACTTTATTGTCTAATAAATATCTCTTCAAATACTTAATGTAGCAACCCCAGGGAACAATCCTAGCACGTTGCCGTATCCGGTTAACCCGTAGGATACTTATAAATCAACCCTAAACTTGAGCGCGTCACATTAATATTATTAATAATTTTTTGTAAGTTGTATACTTTATTGTCTAATAAATATCTCTTCAAATACCAAATGTAGCAACCCCAGGGAACAATCCTAGCATGTTGCCGTATCCGGTTAACCCGTAGGATACTTATAAATCAACCCTAAACTTGAGCGTGTCACAATAAATTTATTAATAGTTTTTTGCAAGTTGTATACTTTATTGTCTAATAAATATCTCTTCAAATATTAATGTAGCAACCCCAGGGAACAATCCTAGCATGTTGCCGCATCCGGCTATCCCGTAGGATACTTATAAAACAACCCTAAACTTGAGCGTGTCACATTAATATTATTAATAATTTTTTGTAAGTTGTATACTTTATTGTCTAATAAATACTTCTTCAAATACTTAATGTAGCAACCCCAGGGAACAATCCTAGCACGTTGCCGTATCCGGTTAACCCGTAGGATACTTATAAATCAACCCTAAACTTGAGCGCGTCACATTAATATTATTAATAATTTTTTGTAAGTTGTATACTTTATTGTCTAATAAATATCTCTTCAAATACTTAATGTAGCAACCCCAGGGAACAATCCTAGCATGTTGCCGTATCCGGTTAACCCGTAGGATACTTAGAAATCAACCCTAAATTTGAGCGTGTCACATTAAATTTATTAATAATTTTTTGTAAGTTGTATACTTTATTGTCTAATAAATATCTCTTCAAACACTT
The DNA here is from genome assembly GCA_963082715.1 of Harpalus rubripes. Taxonomy (NCBI): domain Eukaryota; kingdom Metazoa; phylum Arthropoda; class Insecta; order Coleoptera; family Carabidae; genus Harpalus; species Harpalus rubripes. The sequence continues at coordinate 44,927,088 of OY720461.1, forward strand.
AATGTAGCAACCCCAGGGAACAATCCTAGCATGTTGCTGTATCCGGTTAACCCGTAGGATACTTATAAATCAACCCTAAACATGAGGGCGCCACATTAAATTTATTAATAATTTTTTGTAAGTTGTATACTTTATTGTCTAATAAATATCTCTTCATATACTTAATGTAGCAACCCCAGGGAACAATCCTAGCATGTTGCTGTATCCAGTTAACCCGTAGGATACTTATAAATCGACCCTAAACATGAGGGCGCCACATTAAATTTATTAATAATTTTTTGTAAGTTGTATACTTTATTGTCTAATAAATATCTCTTCAAATACTTAATGTAGCAACCCCAGGGATCAATCCTAGCATGTTGCCGTATCCGGTTAACCCGTACGATACTTATAAATCAACCCTAAACTTGAGCGCGTCACATTAAATTTATTAATAATTTTTTGTAAGTTGTATACTTTATTGTCTAATAAATATCTCTTCAAATACTTAATGTAGCAACCCCAGGGAACAATCCTAGCATGTTTCCGTATCCGGTTAACCCGTAGGATACTTATAAATCAACCCTAAACTTGAGCGTGTCACATTAAATTTATTAATAATTTTTTGTAAGTTGTTTACTTTATTGTCTAATAAATATCTCTTCAAATACTTAATGTAGCAACCCCAGGGAACAATCCTAGCACGTTGCCGTATCCGGTTAACCCGTAAGATACTTATAAATCAACCCTAAACTTGAGCGTGTCACATTAATATTATTAATAATTTTTTGTAAGTTGTATACTTTATTGTCTAATAAATATGTCTTCAAATTCTTAATGTAGTAACCCCAGGGAACAATCCTAGCATGTTGCCGTATCCGGTTAACCCGTAGGATACTTATAAATCAACCCTAAATTTTAGGGCGTCACATTAAATTTATTAATAGTTTATTGTAAGTTGTATACTTTATTGTCTAATAAATATCTCTTCAAATATTAATGTAACAATCCCAGGGAACAATCCTAGCATGTTGCCGTATCCGGTTAACCCGTAGGATACCTGTCACATTAATATTATTAATAATTTTTTGTAAGTTGTATACTTTATTGTCTAATAAATATCTCTTCAAATACTTAATGTAGCAACCCCAGGGAACAATCCTAGCATGTTGCCGTATCCGGTTAACCCGTAGGATACTTATAAATCAACCCTAAACTTGAGCGTGTCACATTAAATTTATTAATAATTTTTTGTAAGTTGTATACTTTATTGTCTAATAAATATCTCTTCAATTACTTAATCTAGCAACCCCAGGGAACAATCCTAGCACGTTGCCGTATCCGGTTAACCCGTAGGATACTTATAAATCAACCCTAAACTTGAGCGCGTCACATTAATATTATTAATAATTTTTTGTAAGTTGTATACTTTATTGTCTAATAAATATCTCTTCAAATACTTAATGTAGCAACCCCAGGGAACAATCCTAGCATGTTGCCGTATCCGGTTAACCCGTAGGATACTTATAAATCAACCCTAAATTTGAGCGTGTCACATTAAATTTATTAATAATTTTTTGTAAGTTGTATACTTTATTGTCTAATAAATATCTCTTCAAACACTTAATGTAGCAACCCCAGGGAACAATCCTAGCATGTTGCTGTATCCGGTTAACCCGTAGGATACTTATAAATCAACCCTAAACATGAGGGCGCCACATTAAATTTATTAATAATTTTTTGTAAGTTGTATACTTTATTGTCTAATAAATATCTCTTCAAATACTTAATGTAGCAACCCCAGGGAACAATCCTAGCATGTTGCCGTATCCGGTTAACCCGTAGGATACTTATAAATCAACCCTAAATTTGAGCGTGTCACATTAAATTTATTAATAATTTTTTGTAAGTTGTATACTTTATTGTCTAATAAATATCTCTTCAAACACTTAATGTAGCAACCCCAGGGAACAATCCTAGCATGTTGCTGTATCCGGTTAACCCGTAGGATACTTATAAATCAACCCTAAACATGAGGGCGCCACATTAAATTTATTAATAATTTTTTGTAAGTTGTATACTTTATTGTCTAATAAATATCTCTTCAAATACTTAATGTAGCAACCCCAGGGAACAATCCTAGCATGTTGCTGTATCCAGTTAACCCGTAGGATACTTATAAATCAACCCTAAACATGAGGGCGCCACATTAAATTTATTAATAATTTTTTGTAAGTTGTATACTTTATTGTCTAATAAATATCTCTTCAAATACTTAATGTAGCAACCCCAGGGATCAATCCTAGCATGTTGCCGTATCCGGTTAACCCGTACGATACTTATAAATCAACCCTAAACATGAGCGCGTCACATTAAATTTATTAATAATTTTTTGTAAGTTGTATACTTTATTGTCTAATAAATATCTCTTCAAATACTTAATGTAGCAACCCCAGGGAACAATCCTAGCATGTTTCCGTATCCGGTTAACCCGTAGGATACTTATAAATCAACCCTAAACTTGAGCGTGTCACATTAAATTTATTAATAATTTTTTGTAAGTTGTTTACTTTATTGTCTAATAAATATCTCTTCAAATACTTAATGTAGCAACCCCAGGGAACAATCCTAGCACGTTGCCGTATCCGGTTAACCCGTGGGATACTTATAAAACAACCCTAAACTTGAGCGTGTCACATTAATATTATTAATAATTTTTTGTAAGTTGTATACTTTATTGTCTAATAAATATGTCTTCAAATTCTTAATGTAGTAACCCCAGGGAACAATCCTAGCATGTTGCCGTATCCGGTTAACCCGTAGGATACTTATAAATCAACCCTAAACTTTAGGGCGTCACATTAAATTTATTAATAGTTTATTGTAAGTTGTATACTTTATTGTCTAATAAATATCTCTTCAAATATTAATGTAACAATCCCAGGGAACAATCCTAGCATGTTGCCGTATCCGGTTAACCCGTAGGATACCTGTCACATTAATATTATTAATAATTTTTTGTAAGTTGTATACTTTATTGTCTAATAAATATCTCTTCAAATACTTAATGTAGCAACCCCAGGGAACAATCCTAGCATGTTGCCGCATCCGGTTAACCCGTAGGATACTTATAAATCAACCCTAAACTTGAGCGTGTCACATTAAATTTATTAATAATTTTTTGTAAGTTGTATACTTTATTGTCTAATAAATATCTCTTCAAATACTTAATGTAGCAATCCCAGGGAACAATCTTAGCATGTTGCCGTATCCGGTTAACCCGTAGGATACTTATAAATCAACCCTAAACTTGAGCGTGTCACAATAAATTTATTAATAATTTATTGTAAGTTGTATACTTTATTGTCTAATAAATATCTCTTCAAATATTAATGTAGCAACCCCAGGGAACAATCCTAGCATGTTGCCGCATCCGGCTAACCCGTAGGATACTTATAAATCAACCCTAAACTTGAGCGTGTCACAATAAATTTATTAATAATTTTTTGTAAGTTGTATACTTTATTGTCTAATAAATATCTCTTCAAATACTTAATGTAGCATCCCCAGGGAACAATCCTAGCATGTTGTCGTATCCGGTTAACCCGTAGGATACTTATAAATCAACCCTAAACTTGAGCGTATCACATTAATATTATTAATAATTTTTTGTAAGTTGTATACCTTATTGTCTAATAAATATCTCTTCAAATACTTAATGTAGCAACCCCAGGGAACAATCCTATCATGTTACCGTATCCGGTTAACCCGTAGGATACTTATAAATCAACCCTAAACTTGAGCGTGTCACATTAAATTTATTAATAATTTTTTGTAAGTTGTATACTTTATTGTCTAATAAATATCTCTTCAAATACTTAAGTAGCAACCCCAGGGAACAATCCTAGCATGTTGCCGTATCCGGTTAACCCGTAAGATACTTATAAATCAACCCTAAACTTGAGCGTGTCACATTAATATTATTAATAATTTTTTGTAAGTTGTATACTTTATTGTCTAATAAATATCTCTTCAAATACTTAATGTAGCAACCCCAGGGAACAATCCTAGCAAGTTGCCGTATCCGGTTAACCCGTAGGATACTTATAAATCAACCCTAAACTTGAGCGTGTCACATTAAACTTATTAATAATTTTTTGTAAGTTGTATACTTTATTGTCTAATAAATATCTCTACAAATACTTAAGTAGCATCCCCAGGGAACAATCCTAGCATGTTGCCGTATCCGGTTAACCCGTAGGATACTTATAAATCAACCCTAAACTTGAGTGTGTCACATTAAATTTATTAATAATTTTTTGTAAGTTGTATACTTTATTGTCTAATAAATATCTCTCCAAATACTTAAGAAGCAACCCCAGGGAACAATCCTAACATGTTGCCGTATCCGGTTAACCCGTAGGATACTTATAAATCAACCCTAAACTTGAGCGTGTCACATTAAATTTATTAATAATTTTTTGTAAGTTGTATACTTTATTGTCTAATAAATATCTCTTCAAATACTTAATGTAGCAACCCCAGGGAACAATCCTAGCACGTTGCCGTAACTGGTTAACCCGTGGGATACTTATAAAACAACCCTAAACTTGAGCGTGTCACATTAATATTATTAATAATTTTTTGTAAGTTGTATACTTTATTGTCTAATAAATATCTCTTCAAATACTTAATGTAGCAACCCCAGGGAACAATCCTAGCACGTTGCCGTATCCGGTTAACCCGTAGGATACTTATAAATCAACCCTAAACTTGAGCGTGTCACATTAATATTATTAATAATTTTTTGTAAGTTGTATACCTTATTGTCTAATAAATATCTCTTCAAATACTTAATGTAGCAACCCCAGGGAACAATCCTATCATGTTGCCGTATCCGGTTAACCCGTAGGATACTTATAAATCAACCCTAAACTTGAGCGTGTCACATTAAACTTATTAATAATTTTTTGTAAGTTGTATACTTTATTGTCTAATAAATATCTCTTCAAATACTTAAGTAGCAACCCCAGGGAACAATCCTAGCATGTTGCCGTATCCGGTTAACCCGTAGGATACTTATAAATCAACCCTAAACTTGAGCGTGTCACATTAAATTTATTAATAATTTTTTGTAAGTTGTATACTTTATTGTCTAATAAATATCTCTCCAAATACTTAAGTAGCAACCCCAGGGAACAATCCTAACATGTTGCCGTATCCGGTCAACCCGTAGGATACTTATAAATCAACCCTAAGCTTGAGCGTGTCACATTAAATTTATTAATAATTTTTTGTAAGTTGTATACTTTATTGTCTAATAAATATCTCTTCAAATACTTAATGTAGCAACCCCAGGGAACAATCCTAGCACGTTGCCGTAACCGGTTAACGCGTGGGATACTTATAAAACAACCCTAAACTTGAGCGTGTCACATTAATATTATTAATAATTTTTGTAAGTTGTATACTTTATTGTCTAATAAATATCTCTTCAAATACTTAATGTAGCAACCCCAGGGAACAATCCTAGCACGTTGCCGTATCCGGTTAACCCGTAGGATACTTATAAATCAACCCTAAACTTGAGCGCGTCACATTAAATTTATTAATAATTTTTTTTAAGTTGTATACTTTATTGTCTAATAAATATCTCTTCAAATACTTAATGTAGTAACCCCAGGGAACAATCCTAGCACGTTGCCGTATCCGGTTAACCCGTGGGATACTTATAAAACAACCCTAAACTTGAGCGTGTCACATTAATATTATTAATAATTTTTTGTAAGTTGTATACTTTATTGTCTAATAAATATCTCTTCAAATACTTAATGTAGCAACCCCAGGGAACAATCCTAGCACATTGCCGTATCCGGTTAACCCGTAGGATACTTATAAATCAACCCTAAACTTGAGCGCGTCACATTAAATTTATTAATAATTTTTTTTAAGTTGTATACTTTATTGTCTAATAAATATCTCTTCAAATACTTAATGTAGTAACCCCAGGGAACAATCCTAGCATGTTGCCGTATCCGGCTAACCCGTAGGATACTTATAAATCAACCCTAAACTTGAGCGTGTCACAATAAATTTATTAATAATTTTTTGTAAGTTGTATACTTTATTGTCTAATAAATATCTCTTCAAATACTTAATGTAGCATCCCCAGGGAACAATCCTAGCATGTTGTCGTATCCGGTTAACCCGTAGGATACTTATAAATCAACCCTAAACTTGAGCGTGTCACATTAATATTATTAATAATTTTTTGTAAGTTGTATACTTTATTGTCTAATAAATATCTCTTCAAATACTTAATGTAGCAACCCCAGGGAACAATCCTAGCATGTTGCCGTATCCGGTTAAGCCGTAGGATACTTATAAATCAACCCTAAACTTGAGCGTGTCACATTAATATTATTAATAATTTTTTGTAAGTTGTATACTTTATTGTCTAATAAATATCTCTTCAAATACTTAATGAAGCAACCCCAGGGAACAATCCTAGCACGTTGCCGTATCCGGTTAACCCGTAGGATACTTATAAAACAACCCTAAACTTGAGCGAGTCACATTAATATTATTAATAATTTTTTGTAAGTTGTATACTTTATTGTCTAATAAATATCTCTTCAAATACTTAATGTAGCCACCCCAGGGAACAATCCTAGCACGTTGCCGTATCCGGTTAACCCGTAGGATACTTATAAATCAACCCTAAACTTGAGCGCGTCACATTAAATTTATTAATAGTTTTTTGTAAGTTGTATACTTTATTGTCTAATAAATATCTCTTCAAATATTAATGTAGCAACCCCAGGGAACAATCCTAGCATGTTGCCGCATCCGGCTATTACGTAGGATACTTATAAATCAACCCTAAACTTGAGCGTGTCACAATAAATTTATTAATAATTTTTTGTAAGTTGTATACTTTATTGTCTAATAAATATCTCTTCAAATACTTAATGTAGCATCCCCAGGGAACAATCCTAGCATGCTGTCGTATCCGGTTAACCCGTAGGATACTTATAAATCAACCCTAAACTTGAGCGTGTCACATTAAATTTATTAATAATTTTTTGTAAGTTGTATACTTTATTGTCTAATAAATATCTCTTCAAATACTTAATGTAGCAACCCCAGGGAACAATCCTAGCATGTTGCTGTATCCGGTTAACCCGTAGGATACTTATAAATCAACCCTAAACATGAGGGCGCCACATTAAATTTATTAATAATTTTTTGTAAGTTGTATACTTTATTGTCTAATAAATATCTCTTCAAATACTTAATGTAGCAACCCCAGGGAACAATCCTAGCATGTTGCCGTAACCGGTTAACCCGTAGGATACCTATAAATCAACCCTAAACTTGAGCGTGTCACATTAAATTTAATAATAATTTTTTGTAAGTTGTATACTTTATCGTCTAATAAATATCTCTTCAAGTACTTAATGTAGCAACCCCAGGGAACAATCCTAGCATGTTGCCGTATCCGGTTAACCCGTAGGATACTTATAAATCAACCCTAAACTTGAGCGCGTCACATTAAATTTATTAATAATTTTTTGTAAGTTGTATACTTTATTGTCTAATAAATATCTCTTCAAATACTTAATGTAGCAACCCCAGGGAATAATCCTAGCATGTTGCCGTATCCGGTTAACCCGTAGGATACTTATAAATCAACCCTAAACTTGAGCGTGTCACATTAAATTTATTAATAATTTTTTGTAAGTTGTATACTTTATTGTCTAATAAATATCTCTTCAAATACTTAATGTAGCAACCCCAGGGAACAATCCTAGCATGTTGCCGCATCCGGCTAACCCGTAGGATACTTATAAATCAACCCTAAACTTGAGCGTGTCACAATAAATTTATTAATAATTTTTTGTAAGTTGTATACTTTATTGTCTAATAAATATCTCTTCAAATACTTAATGTAGCATCCCCAGGGAACAATCCTAGCATGTTGTCGTATCCGGTTAACCCGTAGGATACTTATAAATCAACCCTAAACTTGAGCGTATCACATTAATATTATTAATAATTTTTTGTAAGTTGTATACCTTATTGTCTAATAAATATCTCTTCAAATACTTAATGTAGCAACCCCAGGGAACAATCCTATCATGTTACCGTATCCGGTTAACCCGTAGGATACTTATAAATCAACCCTAAACTTGAGCGTGTCACATTAAATTTATTAATAATTTTTTGTAAGTTGTATACTTTATTGTCTAATAAATATCTCTTCAAATACTTAAGTAGCAACCCCAGGGAACAATCCTAGCATGTTGCCGTATCCGGTTAACCCGTAAGATACTTATAAATCAACCCTAAACTTGAGCGTGTCACATTAATATTATTAATAATTTTTTGTAAGTTGTATACTTTATTGTCTAATAAATATCTCTTCAAATACTTAATGTAGCAACCCCAGGGAACAATCCTAGCAAGTTGCCGTATCCGGTTAACCCGTAGGATACTTATAAATCAACCCTAAACTTGAGCGTGTCACATTAAACTTATTAATAATTTTTTGTAAGTTGTATACTTTATTGTCTAATAAATACCTCTACAAATACTTAAGTAGCATCCCCAGGGAACAATCCTAGCATGTTGCCGTATCCGGTTAACCCGTAGGATACTTATAAATCAACCCTAAACTTGAGCGTGTCACATTAAATTTATTAATAATTTTTTGTAAGTTGTATACTTTATTGTCTAATAAATATCTCTCCAAATACTTAAGAAGCAACCCCAGGGAACAATCCTAACATGTTGCCGTATCCGGTTAACCCGTAGGATACTTATAAATCAACCCTAAACTTGAGCGTGTCACATTAAATTTATTAATAATTTTTTGTAAGTTGTATACTTTATTGTCTAATAAATATCTCTTCAAATACTTAATGTAGCAACCCCAGGAAACAATCCTAGCACGTTGCCGTAACTGGTTAACCCGTGGGATACTTATAAAACAACCCTAAACTTGAGCGTGTCACATTAATATTATTAATAATTTTTTGTAAGTTGTATACTTTATTGTCTAATAAATATCTCTTCAAATACTTAATGTAGCAACCCCAGGGAACAATCCTAGCACGTTGCCGTAACCGGTTAACGCGTGGGATATTTATAAAACAACCCTAAACTTGAGCGTGTCACATTAATATTATTAATAATTTTTGTAAGTTGTATACTTTATTGTCTAATAAATATCTCTTCAAATACTTAATGTAGCAACCCCAGGGAACAATCCTAGCACGTTGCCGTATCCGGTTAACCCGTAGGATACTTATAAATCAACCCTAAACTTGAGCGCGTCACATTAAATTTATTAATAATTTTTTTTAAGTTGTATACTTTATTGTCTAATAAATATCTCTTCAAATACTTAATGTAGTAACCCCAGGGAACAATCCTAGCACGTTGCCGTATCCGGTTAACCCGTGGGATACTTATAAAACAACCCTAAACTTGAGCGTGTCACATTAATATTATTAATAATTTTTTGTAAGTTGTATACTTTATTGTCTAATAAATATCTCTTCAAATACTTAATGTAGCAACCCCAGGGAACAATCCTAGCACATTGCCGTATCCGGTTAACCCGTAGGATACTTATAAATCAACCCTAAACTTGAGCGCGTCACATTAAATTTATTAATAATTTTTTTTAAGTTGTATACTTTATTGTCTAATAAATATCTCTTCAAATACTTAATGTAGTAACCCCAGGGAACAATCCTAGCATGTTGCCGTATCCGGCTAACCCGTAGGATACTTATAAATCAACCCTAAACTTGAGCGTGTCACAATAAATTTATTAATAATTTTTTGTAAGTTGTATACTTTATTGTCTAATAAATATCTCTTCAAATACTTAATGTAGCATCCCCAGGGAACAATCCTAGCATGTTGTCGTATCCGGTTAACCCGTAGGATACTTATAAATCAACCCTAAACTTGAGCGTGTCACATTAATATTATTAATAATTTTTTGTAAGTTGTATACTTTATTGTCTAATAAATATCTCTTCAAATACTTAATGTAGCAACCCCAGGGAACAATCCTAGCATGTTGCCGTATCCGGTTAAGCCGTAGGATACTTATAAATCAACCCTAAACTTGAGCGTGTCACATTAATATTATTAATAATTTTTTGTAAGTTGTATACTTTATTGTCTAATAAATATCTCTTCAAATACTTAATGAAGCAACCCCAGGGAACAATCCTAGCACGTTGCCGTATCCGGTTAACCCGTAGGATACTTATAAAACAACCCTAAACTTGAGCGAGTCACATTAATATTATTAATAATTTTTTGTAAGTTGTATACTTTATTGTCTAATAAATATCTCTTCAAATACTTAATGTAGCCACCCCAGGGAACAATCCTAGCACGTTGCCGTATCCGGTTAACCCGTAGGATACTTATAAATCAACCCTAAACTTGAGCGCGTCACATTAAATTTATTAATAGTTTTTTGTAAGTTGTATACTTTATTGTCTAATAAATATCTCTTCAAATATTAATGTAGCAACCCCAGGGAACAATCCTAGCATGTTGCCGCATCCGGCTATCCCGTAGGATACTTATAAATCAACCCTAAACTTGAGCGTGTCACAATAAATTTATTAATAATTTTTTGTAAGTTGTATACTTTATTGTCTAATAAATATCTCTTCAAATACTTAATGTAGCATCCCCAGGGAACAATCCTAGCATGCTGTCGTATCCGGTTAACCCGTAGGATACTTATAAATCAACCCTAAACTTGAGCGTGTCACATTAAATTTATTAATAATTTTTTGTAAGTTGTATACTTTATTGTCTAATAAATATCTCTTCAAATACTTAATGTAGCAACCCCAGGGAACAATCCTAGCATGTTGCTGTATCCGGTTAACCCGTAGGATACTTATAAATCAACCCTAAACATGAGGGCGCCACATTAAATTTATTAATAATTTTTTGTAAGTTGTATACTTTATTGTCTAATAAATATCTCTTCAAATACTTAATGTAGCAACCCCAGGGAACAATCCTAGCATGTTGCCGTAACCGGTTAACCCGTAGGATACCTATAAATCAACCCTAAACTTGAGCGTGTCACATTAAATTTAATAATAATTTTTTGTAAGTTGTATACTTTATCGTCTAATAAATATCTCTTCAAGTACTTAATGTAGCAACCCCAGGGAACAATCCTAGCATGTTGCTGTATCCGGTTAACCCGTAGGATACTTATAAATCAACCCTAAACTTGAGCGCGTCACATTAAATTTATTAATAATTTTTTGTAAGTTGTATACTTTATTGTCTAATAAATATCTCTTCAAATACTTAATGTAGCAACCCCAGGGAATAATCCTAGCATGTTGCCGTATCCGGTTAACCCGTAGGATACTTATAAATCAACCCTAAACTTGAGCGTGTCACATTAAATTTATTAATAATTTTTTGTAAGTTGTATACTTTATTGTCTAATAAATATCTCTTCAAATACTTAATGTAGCAACCCCAGGGAACAATCCTAGCATGTTGCCGCATCCGGCTAACCCGTAGGATACTTATAAATCAACCCTAAACTTGAGCGTGTCACAATAAATTTATTAATAATTTTTTGTAAGTTGTATACTTTATTGTCTAATAAATATCTCTTCAAATACTTAATGTAGCATCCCCAGGGAACAATCCTAGCATGTTGTCGTATCCGGTTAACCCGTAGGATACTTATAAATCAACCCTAAACTTGAGCGTATCACATTAATATTATTAATAATTTTTTGTAAGTTGTATACCTTATTGTCTAATAAATATCTCTTCAAATACTTAATGTAGCAACCCCAGGGAACAATCCTATCATGTTACCGTATCCGGTTAACCCGTAGGATACTTATAAATCAACCCTAAACTTGAGCGTGTCACATTAAATTTATTAATAATTTTTTGTAAGTTGTATACTTTATTGTCTAATAAATATCTCTTCAAATACTTAAGTAGCAACCCCAGGGAACAATCCTAGCATGTTGCCGTATCCGGTTAACCCGTAAGATACTTATAAATCAACCCTAAACTTGAGCGTGTCACATTAATATTATTAATAATTTTTTGTAAGTTGTATACTTTATTGTCTAATAAATATCTCTTCAAATACTTAATGTAGCAACCCCAGGGAACAATCCTAGCAAGTTGCCGTATCCGGTTAACCCGTAGGATACTTATAAATCAACCCTAAACTTGAGCGTGTCACATTAAACTTATTAATAATTTTTTGTAAGTTGTATACTTTATTGTCTAATAAATATCTCTACAAATACTTAAGTAGCATCCCCAGGGAACAATCTTAGCATGTTGCCGTATCCGGTTAACCCGTAGGATACTTATAAATCAACCCTAAACTTGAGCGTGTCACATTAAATTTATTAATAATTTTTTGTAAGTTGTATACTTTATTGTCTAATAAATATCTCTCCAAATACTTAAGAAGCAACCCCAGGGAACAATCCTAACATGTTGCCGTATCCGGTTAACCCGTAGGATACTTATAAATCAACCCTAAACTTGAGCGTGTCACATTAAATTTATTAATAATTTTTTGTAAGTTGTATACTTTATTGTCTAATAAATATCTCTTCAAATACTTAATGTAGCAACCCCAGGGAACAATCCTAGCACGTTGCCGTAACTGGTTAACCCGTGGGATACTTATAAAACAACCCTAAACTTGAGCGTGTCACATTAATATTATTAATAATTTTTTGTAAGTTGTATACTTTATTGTCTAATAAATATCTCTTCAAATACTTAATGTAGCAACCCCAGGGAACAATCCTAGCACGTTGCCGTATCCGGTTAACCCGTAGGATACTTATAAATCAACCCTAAACTTGAGCGTGTCACATTAATATTATTAATAATTTTTTGTAAGTTGTATACCTTATTGTCTAATAAATATCTCTTCAAATACTTAATGTAGCAACCCCAGGGAACAATCCTATCATGTTGCCGTATCCGGTTAAACCGTAGGATACTTATAAATCAACCCTAAACTTGAGCGTGTCACATTAAACTTATTAATAATTTTTTGTAAGTTGTATACTTTATTGTCTAATAAATATCTCTTCAAATACTTAAGTAGCAACCCCAGGGAACAATCCTAGCATGTTGCCGTATCCGGTTAACCCGTAGGATACTTATAAATCAACCCTAAACTTGAGCGTGTCACATTAAATTTATTAATAATTTTTTGTAAGTTGTATACTTTATTGTCTAATAAATATCTCTCCAAATACTTAAGTAGCAACCCCAGGGAACAATCCTAACATGTTGCCGTATCCGGTCAACCCGTAGGATACTTATAAATCAACCCTAAGCTTGAGCGTGTCACATTAAATTTATTAATAATTTTTTGTAAGTTGTATACTTTATTGTCTAATAAATATCTCTTCAAATACTTAATGTAGCAACCCCAGGGAACAATCCTAGCACGTTGCCGTAACCGGTTAACGCGTGGGATACTTATAAAACAACCCTAAACTTGAGCGTGTCACATTAATATTATTAATAATTTTTGTAAGTTGTATACTTTATTGTCTAATAAATATCTCTTCAAATACTTAATGTAGCAACCCCAGGGAACAATCCTAGCACGTTGCCGTATCCGGTTAACCCGTAGGATACTTATAAATCAACCCTAAACTTGAGCGCGTCACATTAAATTTATTAATAATTTTTTTTAAGTTGTATACTTTATTGTCTAATAAATATCTCTTCAAATACTTAATGTAGTAACCCCAGGGAACAATCCTAGCACGTTGCCGTATCCGGTTAACCCGTGGGATACTTATAAAACAACCCTAAACTTGAGCGTGTCACATTAATATTATTAATAATTTTTTGTAAGTTGTATACTTTATTGTCTAATAAATATCTCTTCAAATACTTAATGTAGCAACCCCAGGGAACAATCCTAGCACATTGCCGTATCCGGTTAACCCGTAGGATACTTATAAATCAACCCTAAACTTGAGCGCGTCACATTAAATTTATTAATAATTTTTTTTAAGTTGTATACTTTATTGTCTAATAAATATCTCTTCAAATACTTAATGTAGTAACCCCAGGGAACAATCCTAGCATGTTGCCGTATCCGGCTAACCCGTAGGATACTTATAAATCAACCCTAAACTTGAGCGTGTCACAATAAATTTATTAATAATTTTTTGTAAGTTGTATACTTTATTGTCTAATAAATATCTCTTCAAATACTTAATGTAGCATCCCCAGGGAACAATCCTAGCATGTTGTCGTATCCGGTTAACCCGTAGGATACTTATAAATCAACCCTAAACTTGAGCGTGTCACATTAATATTATTAATAATTTTTTGTAAGTTGTATACTTTATTGTCTAATAAATATCTCTTCAAATACTTAATGTAGCAACCCCAGGGAACAATCCTAGCATGTTGCCGTATCCGGTTAAGCCGTAGGATACTTATAAATCAACCCTAAACTTGAGCGTGTCACATTAATATTATTAATAATTTTTTGTAAGTTGTATACTTTATTGTCTAATAAATATCTCTTCAAATACTTAATGAAGCAACCCCAGGGAACAATCCTAGCACGTTGCCGTATCCGGTTAACCCGTAGGATACTTATAAAACAACCCTAAACTTGAGCGAGTCACATTAATATTATTAATAATTTTTTGTAAGTTGTATACTTTATTGTCTAATAAATATCTCTTCAAATACTTAATGTAGCCACCCCAGGGAACAATCCTAGCACGTTGCCGTATCCGGTTAACCCGTAGGATACTTATAAATCAACCCTAAACTTGAGCGCGTCACATTAAATTTATTAATAGTTTTTTGTAAGTTGTATACTTTATTGTCTAATAAATATCTCTTCAAATATTAATGTAGCAACCCCAGGGAACAATCCTAGCATGTTGCCGCATCCGGCTATCCCGTAGGATACTTATAAATCAACCCTAAACTTGAGCGTGTCACAATAAATTTATTAATAATTTTTTGTAAGTTGTATACTTTATTGTCTAATAAATATCTCTTCAAATACTTAATGTAGCATCCCCAGGGAACAATCCTAGCATGCTGTCGTATCCGGTTAACCCGTAGGATACTTATAAATCAACCCTAAACTTGAGCGTGTCACATTAAATTTATTAATAATTTTTTGTAAGTTGTATACTTTATTGTCTAATAAATATCTCTTCAAATACTTAATGTAGCAACCCCAGGGAACAATCCTAGCATGTTGCTGTATCCGGTTAACCCGTAGGATACTTATAAATCAACCCTAAACATGAGGGCGCCACATTAAATTTATTAATAATTTTTTGTAAGTTGTATACTTTATTGTCTAATAAATATCTCTTCAAATACTTAATGTAGCAACCCCAGGGAACAATCCTAGCATGTTGCCGTAACCGGTTAACCCGTAGGATACCTATAAATCAACCCTAAACTTGAGCGTGTCACATTAAATTTAATAATAATTTTTTGTAAGTTGTATACTTTATCGTCTAATAAATATCTCTTCAAGTACTTAATGTAGCAACCCCAGGGAACAATCCTAGCATGTTGCCGTATCCGGTTAACCCGTAGGATACTTATAAATCAACCCTAAACTTGAGCGCGTCACATTAAATTTATTAATAATTTTTTGTAAGTTGTATACTTTATTGTCTAATAAATATCTCTTCAAATACTTAATGTAGCAACCCCAGGGAATAATCCTAGCATGTTGCCGTATCCGGTTAACCCGTAGGATACTTATAAATCAACCCTAAACTTGAGCGTGTCACATTAAATTTATTAATAATTTTTTGTAAGTTGTATACTTTATTGTCTAATAAATATCTCTTCAAATACTTAATGTAGCAACCCCAGGGAACAATCCTAGCATGTTGCCGTATCCGGCTAACCCGTAGGATACTTATAAAACAACCCTAAACTTGAGCGTGTCACATTAATATTATTAATAATTTTTTGTAAGTTGTATACTTTATTGTCTAATAAATATCTCTTCAAATACTTAATGTAGCAACCCCAGGGAACAATCCTAGCATGTTGCCGTATCCGGTTAACCCGTAGGATACTTATAAATCAACCCTAAACTTGAGCGTGTCACATTAAATTTATTAATAATTTTTTGTAAGTTGTATACTTTATTGTCTAATAAATATCTCTTCAAATACTTAAGTAGCAACCCCAGGGAACAATCCTAGCACGTTGCCGTATCCGGTTAACCCGTAGGATACTTATAAATCAACCCTAAACTTGAGCGTGTCACATTAAATTTATTAATAATTTTTTGTAAGTTGTATACTTTATTGTCTAATAATTATCTCTCCAAATACTTAAGTAGCAAATCCAGGGAACAATCTTAACATGTTGCCGTATCCGGTTAACCCGTAGGATACTTATAAATCAACCCTAAACTTGAGCGTGTCACATTAAATTTATTAATAATTTTTTGTAAGTTGTATACTTTATTGTCTAATAAATATCTCTTCAAATACTTAATGTAGCAACCCCAGGGAACAATCCTAGCACGTTGCCGTATCCGGCTAACCCGTAGGATACTTATAAAACAACCCTAAACTTGAGCGTGTCACATTAATATTATTAATAATTTTTTGTAAGTTGTATACTTTATTGTCTAATAAATATCTCTTCAAATACTTAATGTAGCAACCCCAGGGAACAATCCTAGCATGTTGCCGTAACCGGTTAACCCATAGGATACCTATAAATCAACCCTAAACTTGAGCGTGTCACATTAAATTTAATAATAATTTTTTGTAAGTTGTATACTTTATCGTCTAATAAATATCTATTCAAATACTTAATGTAGCAACCCCAGGGAACAATCCTAGCATCTTGCCGTATCCGGTTAACCCGTAGGATACTTGTAAATCAACCCTAAACTTGAGGGCGTCACATTAAATTTATTAATAGTTTTTTGTAAGTTGTATACTTTATTGTCTAATAAATATCTCTTCAAATACGTAATGTAGCAACCCCAGGGAACAATCCTAGCATGTTGCTGTATCCGGTTAACCCGTAGGATACTTATAAATCAACCCTAAACATGAGGGCGCCACATTAAATTTATTAATAATTTTTTGTAAGTTGTATACTTTATTGTCTAATAAATATCTCTTCAAATACTTAATGTAGCAACCCCAGGGAACAATCCTAGCATGTTGCTGTATCCAGTTAACCCGTAGGATACTTATAAATCAACCCTAAACATGAGGGCGCCACATTAAATTTATTAATAATTTTTTGTAAGTTGTTTACTTAATTGTCTAATAAATAGCTTTTCAAATACTTAATGTAGCAACCCCAGGGAACAATCCTAGCACGTTGCCGTATCCGGTTAACCCGTAAGTTACTTATAAATCAACCCTAAACTTGAGCGCGTCACATTAATATTATTAATAATTTTTTGTAAGTTGTATACTTTATTGTCTAATAAATATCTCTTCAAATACTTAATGTAGCAACCCCAGGGAACAATCCTAGCATGTTGCCGTATCCGGTTAACCCGTAGGATACTTATAAATCAACCCTAAACTTGAGCGTGTCACATTAAATTTATTAATAATTTTTTGTAAGTTGTATACTTTATTGTCTAATAAATATGTCTTCAAATTCTTAATGTAGTAACCCCAGGGAACAATCCTAGCATGTTGCCGTATCCGGTTAACCCGTAGGATACTCATAAATCAACCCTAAACTTGAGCGTGTCACATTAGTATTATTAATAATTTTTTGTAAGTTGTATACTTTATTGTCTAATATATATCTCTTCAAATACTTAATGTAGCAACCCCAGGGAACAATCCTAGCATGTTGCCGTATCCGGTTAACCCGTAGGATACTTATAAAACAACCCTAAACTTGAGCGTGTCACATTAATATTATTAATAATTTTTTGTAAGTTGTATACTTCACCGTCTAATAAATATCTCTTCAAATACTTAATGTAGCAACGCCAGGGAACAATCCTAGCATGTTGCCGTATCCGGTTAACCCGTACGATACTTATAAATCAACCCTAAACTTGAGCGTGTCACATTAATATTATTAATAATTTTTTGTAAGTTGTATACTTTATTGTCTAATAAATATCTCTTTAAATACTTAATGTAGCAACCCCAGGGAACAATCCTAGCATGTTGCCGTATCCGGTTAACCCGTAGGATACTTATAAAACAACCCTAAACTTGAGCGTGTCACATTAATATTATTAATAATTTTTTGTAAGTTGTATACTTTACTGTCTAATAAATATCTCTTCAAATACTTAATGTAGCAACCCCAGGCAACAATCCTAGCATGTTGCCGTATCCGGTTAACCCGTAGGATACTTATAAAACAACCCTAAACTTGAGCGTGTCACATTAATATTATTAATAATTTTTTGTAAGTTGTATACTTTATTGTCTAATAAATATCTCTTCAAATCCTTAATGTAGCAACCCCAGGGAACAATCCTAGCACGTTGCCGTATCCGGTTAACCCGTAGGATACTTATAAATCAACCCTAAACTTGAGCGCGTCACATTAAATTTATTAATAATTTATTTTAAGTTGTATACTTTATTGTCTAATAAATATCTCTTCAAATACTTAATGTAGTAAGCCCAGGGAACAATCCTAGCATGTTGCCGTATCCGGTTAACCCGTAGGATACTTATAAATCAACCCTAAAATTGAGGGCGTCACATTAAATTTATTAATAGTTTTTTGTAAGTTGTATACTTTATTGTCTAATAAATATCTCTTTAAATATTAATGTAGCAACCCCAGGGATCAATCCTAGCATGTTGCCGCATCCGGCTAACCCGTAGGATACTTATAAATCAACCCTAAACTTGAGCGTGTCACAATAAATTTATTAATAATTTTTTGTAAGTTGTATACTTTATTGTCTAATAAATATCTCTTCAAATACTTAATGTAGCATCCCCAGGGAACAATCCTAGCATGTTGTCGTATCCGGTTAACCCGTAGGATACTTATAAATCAACCCTAAACTTGAGCGTGTCACATTAATATTATTAATAATTTTTTGTAAGTTGTATACCTTATTGTCTAATAAATATCTCTTCAAATACTCAATGTAGCAACCCCAGGGAACAATCCTAACATGTTGCCGTATCCGGTTAACCCGTAGGATACTTATAAATCAACCCTAAACTTGAGCGTGTCACATTAAATTTATTAATAATTTTTTGTAAGTTGTATACTTTATTGTCTAATAAATATCTCTTCAAATACTTAATGTAGCAACCCCAGGGAACAATCCTAGCACGTTGCCGTATCCGGTTAACCCGTGGGATACTTATAAAACAACCCTAAACTTGAGCGTGTCACATTAATATTATTAATAATTTTTTGTAAGTTGTATACTTTATTGTCTAATAAATATCTCTTCAAATACTTAATGTAGCAACCCCAGGGAACAATCCTAGCACGTTGCCGTATCCGGTTAACCCGTAGGATACTTATAAATCAACCCTAAACTTGAGCGCGTCACATTAAATTTATTAATAATTTTTTTTAAGTTGTATACTTTATTGTCTAATAAATATCTCTTCAAATACTTAATGTAGTAACCCCAGGGAACAATCCTAGCATGTTGCCGTATCCGGTTAACCCGTAGAATACTTATAAATCAACCCTAAACTTGAGGGCGTCACATTAAATTTATTAATAGGTTTTTGTAAGATGTATACTTTATTGTCTAATAAATATCTCTTCAAATATTAATGTAACAACCCCAGGGAACAATCCTAGCATGTTGCCGCATCCGGCTAACCCGTAGGATACTTATAAATCAACCCTAAACTTGAGCGTGTCACATTAAATTAATTAATAATTTTTTGTAAGTTGTATACTTTATTGTCTATTAAATATCTCTTCAAATACTTAATGTAGCAACCCCAGGGAACAATCCTAGCATGTTGCCGCATCCGGTTAACCCGTAGGATACTTATAAATCAACCCTAAACTTGAGCGTGTCACATTAATATAATTAATAATTTTTTGTAAGTTGTATACTTTATTGTCTAATAAATATCTCTTCAAATACTTAATGTAGCAACCCCAGGGAACAATCCTAGCATGTTGCCGCATCCGGTTAATTCGTAGGATACTTATAAAACAACCCTAAACTTGAGCGTGTCACATTAATATTATTAATAATTTTTTGTAAGTTGTATACTTTATTGTCTAATAAATATCTCTTTAAATACTTAATGTAGCATCACCAGGGAACAATCCTAGCATGTTGCCGTATCCGGTTAACCCGTAGGATAATTATAAAACAACCCTAAACTTGAGCGTGTCACATTAATATTATTAATAATTTTTTGTAAGTTGTATACTTTATTGTCTAATAAATATCTCTTCAAATACTTAATGTAGCAACCCCAGGGAACAATCCTAGCATGTTGCCGCATCCGGTTAACCCGTAGGATACTTATAAATCAACCCTAAACTTGAGCGTGTCACATTAAATTTATTAAATTTTTTTTGTAAGTTGTATACTTTATTGTCTAATAAATATCTCTTCAAATACTTAATGTAGCAGTCCCAGGGAACAATCTTAGCATGTTGCCGTATCCGGTTAACCCGTAGGATACTTATAAATCAACCCTAAACTTGAGCGTGTCACATTAAATTTATTAATAATTTTTTGTAAGTTGTATACTTTATTGTCTAATAAATATCTCTTCAAATACTTAATGTAGCAACCCCAGGGAACAATCCTAGCATGTTGCCGTATCCGGTTATCCCGTAGGATACTTATAAATCAACCCTAAACTTGAGCGTGTCACATTAAATTTATTAATAATTTTTTGTAAGTTGTATACTTTATTGTCTAATAAATATCTCTTCAAATACTTAATGTAGCAATCCCAGGGAACAATCTTAGCATGTTGCCGTATCCGGTTAACCCGTAGGATACTTATAAATCAACCCTAAACTTGAGCGTGTCACAATAAATTTATTAATAATTTATTGTAAGTTGTATACTTTATTGTCTAATAAATATCTCTTCAAATATTAATGTAGCAACCCCAGGGAACAATCCTAGCATGTTGCCGCATCCGGCTAACCCGTAGGATACTTATAAATCAACCCTAAACTTGAGCGTGTCACAATAAATTTATTAATAATTTTTTGTAAGTTGTATACTTTATTGTCTAATAAATATCTCTTCAAATACTTAATGTAGCATCCCCAGGGAACAATCCTAGCATGTTGTCGTATCCGGTTAACCCGTAGGATACTTATAAATCAACCCTAAACTTGAGCGTGTCACATTAATATTATTAATAATTTTTTGTAAGTTGTATACCTTATTGTCTAATAAATATCTCTTCAAATACTTAATGTAGCAACCCCAGGGAACAATCCTATCATGTTGCCGTATCCGGTTAACCCGTAGGATACTTATAAATCAACCCTAAACTTGAGCGTGTCACATTAAATTTATTAATAATATTTTGTAAGTTGTATACTTTATTGTCTAATAAATATCTCTTCAAATACTTAAGTAGCAACCCCAGGGAACAATCCTAGCATGTTGCCGTATCCAGTTAACCCGTAAGATACTTATAAATCAACCCTAAACTTGAGCGTGTCACATTAATATTATTAATAATTTTTTGTAAGTTGTATACTTTATTGTCTAATAAATATCTCTTCAAATACTTAATGTAGCAACCCCAGGGAACAATCCTAGCATGTTGCCGTATCCGGTTAACCCGTAGGATACTTATAAATCAACCCTAAACTTGAGCGTGTCACATTAAACTTATTAATAATTTTTTGTAAGTTGTATACTTTATTGTCTAATAAATATCTCTTCAAATACTTAAGTAGCAACCCCAGGGAACAATCCTAGCATGTTGCCGTATCCGGTTAACCCGTAGGATACTTATAAATCAACCCTAAACTTGAGCGTGTCACATTAAATTTATTAATAATTTTTTGTAAGTTGTATACTTTATTGTCTAATAAATATCTCTTCATATACTTAATGTAGCAACCCCAGGGAACAATCCTAGCATGTTGTCGTATCCGGTTAACCCGTAGGATACTTATAAATCAACCCTAAACTTGAGGGCGTCACATTAAATTTATTAATAATTTTTTGTAAGTTGTATACTTTATTGTCTAATAAATATCTCTTCAAATACTTAATGTAGCAACCCCAGGGAACAATCCTAGCATGTTGCCGCATCCAGTTAACTTGTAGGATACTTATAAATCAACCCTAAACTTGAGCGTGTCACATTAAATTTATTAATAATTTTTTGTAAGTTGTATACTTTATTGTCTAATAAATATCTCTTCAAATACTTAATGTAGCAACCCCAGGGAACAATCCTAGCATGTTGCCGCATCCGGTAAACCCGTAGGATACTTATAAATCAACCCTAAACTTGAGCGTGTCACATTAAATTTATTAATAATTTTTTGTAAGTTGTATACTTCATTGTCTAATAAATATCTCTTCAAATACTTAATGTAGCATCCCCAGTGAATAATCCTAGCATGTTGTCGTATCCGGTTAACCCGTAGGATACTTATAAATCAACCCTAAACTTGAGCGTGTCACATTAAATTTATTAATAATTTTTTGTAAGTTGTATACTTTATTGTCTAATAAATATCTCTTCAAATACTTAATGTAGCAACCCCAGGGAACAATCCTAGCATGTTGCCGTATCCGGTTAACCCGTAGGATACTTATAAATCAACCCTAAACTTGAGGGCGTCACATTAAATTTATTAATAATTTTTTGTAAGTTGTATACTTTATTGTCTAATAAATATCTCTTCAAATACTTAATGTAGCTACCCCAGGGAACAATCCTAGCATGTTGCCGCATCCAGTTAACCTGTAGGATACTTATAAATCAACCCTAAACTTGAGCGTGTCACATTAAATTTATTAATAATTTTTTGTAAGTTGTATACTTTATTGTCTAATAAATATCTCTTCAAATACTTAATGTAGCATCTCCAGGGAACAATCCTAGCATGTTGTATCCGGTTAACCCGTAGGATACTTATAAATCAACCCTAAACTTGAGCGTGTCAAATTAAATTTATTTATAATTTTTTGTAAGTTGTATACTTTATTGTCTAATAAATATCTCTTCAAATACTTAATGTAGCAACCCCAGGGAACAATCCTAGCATGTTGCCGTATCCGGTTAACCCGTAGGATACTTATAAATCAACCCTAAACTTGAGGGCGTCACATTAAATTTATTAATAATTTTTTGTAAGTTGTATACTTTATTGTCTAATAAATATCTCTTCAAATACTTAATGTAGCTACCCCAGGGAACAATCGTAGCATGTTGCCGTATCCGGTTAACCCGTAGGATACTTATAAATCAACCCTAAACTTGAGGGAGTCACATTAAATTTATTTATAATTTTTTGTAAGTTGTATACTTTATTTTCTAATAAATATCTCTTCAAATACTTAATGTAGCAACCCCAGGGAACAATCCTAGCATGTTGCCGTATCCGGTTAACCCGTAGGATACTTATAAATCAACCCTAAACTTGAGGGCGTCACATTAAATTTATTAATAATTTTTTGTAAGTTGTATACTTTATTGTCTAATAAATATCTCTTCAAATACTTAATGTAGCTACCCCAGGGAACAATCCTAGCATGTTGCCGCATCCGGTTAACCCGTAGGATACTTATAAATCAACCCTAAACTTGAGCGTGTCACATTAAATTTATTAATAATTTTTTGTAAGTTGTATACTTTACTGTCTAATAAATATCTCTTCAAATACTTAATGTAGCAACCCCAGGGAACAATCCTAGCATGTTGCCGTATCCGGTTAACCTGTAGGATACTTATAAATCAACCCTAAACTTGAGGGCGTCACATTAAATTTATTAATAATTTTTTGTAAGTTGTATACTTTATTCTCTAATAAATATCTCTTCAAATACTTAATGTAGCAACCCCAGGGAACAATCCTAGCATGTTGCCGCATCCGGTTAACCCGTAGGATACTTATAAATCAACCCTAAACTTGAGCGTGTCAAATTAAATTTATTTATAATTTTTTGTAAGTTGTATACTTTATTGTCTAATAAATATCTCTTCAAATACTTAATGTAGCAACCCCAGGGAACAATCCTAGCATGTTGCCGTATCCGGTTAACCCGTAGGATACTCATAAATCAACCCTAAACTTGAGCGTGTCACATTAAATTTATTAATAATTTTTTGTAAGTTGTATACTTTATTGTCTAATAAATATCTCTTCAAATACTTAATGTAGCAACCACAGGGAACAATCCTAGCATGTTGCCGTATCCGGTTAACCCGTAGGATACTTATAAATCAACCCTAAACTTGAGGGCGTCACATTAAATTTATTAATAATTTTTTGTAAGTTGTATACTTTATTGTCTAATAAATATCTCTTCAAATACTTAATGTAGCATCCCCAGGGAACAATCCTAGCATGTTGTATCCGGTTAACCCGTAGGATACTTATAATTCAACCCTAAACTTGAGGGCGTCACATTAAATTTATTAATAATTTTTTGTAAGTTGTATACTTTATTGTCTAACAAATATCTCTTCAAATACTTAATGTAGCAACCCCAGGGAACAATCGTAGCATATTGCCGTATCCGGTTAACCCGTAGGATACTTATAAATCAACCCTAAACTTGAGGGAGTCACATTAAATTTATTTATAATTTTTTGTAAGTTGTATACTTTATTGTCTAATAAATATCTCTTCAAATACTTAATGTAGCAACTCCAGGGAACAATCCTAGCATGTTGCCGTATCCGGTTAACCCGTAGGATACTTATAAATCAACCCTAAACTTGAGGGCGTCACAATAAATTTATTAATAATTTTTTGTAAGTTGTATACTTTATTGTCTAATAAATATCTCTTCAAATACTTAATGTAGCTACCCCAGGGAACAATCCTAGCATCTTGCCGCATCCGGTTAACCCGTAGGATACTCATAAATCAACCCTAAACTTGAGCGTGTCACATTAAATTTATTAATAATTTTTTGTAAGTTGTATACTTTATTGTCTAATAAATATCTCTTCAAATACTTAATGTAGCATCCCCAGGGAACAATCCTAGCATGTTGTCGTATCCGGTTAACCCGTAGGATACTTATAAATCAACCCTAAACTTGAGCGTGTCACATTAATATTATTAATAATTTTTTGTAAGTTGTATACTTTATTGTCTAATAAATATCTCTTCAAATACTTAATGTAGCATCCCCAGGGAACAATCCTAGCATGTTGCCGTATCCGGTTAACCCGTAGGATACTTATAAATCAACCCTAAACTTGAGCGTGTCACATTAAATTTATTAATAATTTTTTTTAAGTTGTATACTTTATTGTCCAATAAATATGTCTTCAAATTCTTAATGTAGTAACCCCAGGGAACAATCCTAGCATGTTGCCGTATCCGGTTAACCCGTAGGATACTTATAAATCAACCCTAAACTTTAGGGCGTCACATTAAATTTATTAATAGTTTATTGTAAGTTGTATACTTTATTGTCTAATAAATATCTCTTCAAATATTAATGTAACAATCCCAGGGAACAATCCTAGCATGTTGCCGTATCCGGTTAACCCGTAGGATACCTATAAATCAACCCTAAACTTGAGCGTGTCACATTAAATTTAATAATAATTTTTTGTAAGTTGTATACTTTATTGTCTAATATATATCTCTTCAAATACTTAATGTAGCTACCCCAGGGAACAATCCTAGCATGTTGCCGCATCCGGTTAACCCGTAGGATACTTATAAATCAACCCTAAACTTGAGCGTGTCACATTAAATTTATTAATAATTTTTTGTAAGTTGTATACTTTACTGTCTAATAAATATCTCTTCAAATACTTAATGTAGCAACCCCAGGGAACAATCCTAGCATGTTGCCGTATCCGGTTAACCTGTAGGATACTTATAAATCAACCCTAAACTTGAGGGCGTCACATTAAATTTATTAATAATTTTTTGTAAGTTGTATACTTTATTCTCTAATAAATATCTCTTCAAATACTTAATGTAGCAACCCCAGGGAACAATCCTAGCATGTTGTCGCATCCGGTTAACCCGTAGGATACTTATAAATCAACCCTAAACTTGAGCGTGTCAAATTAAATTTATTTATAATTTTTTGTAAGTTGTATACTTTATTGTCTAATAAATATCTCTTCAAATACTTAATGTAGCAACCCCAGGGAACAATCCTAGCATGTTGCCGTATCCGGTTAACCCGTAGGATACTCATAAATCAACCCTAAACTTGAGCGTGTCACATTAAATTTATTAATAATTTTTTGTAAGTTGTATACTTTATTGTCTAATAAATATCTCTTCAAATACTTAATGTAGCAACCACAGGGAACAATCCTAGCATGTTGCCGTATCCGGTTAACCCGTAGGATACTTATAAATCAACCCTAAACTTGAGGGCGTCACATTAAATTTATTAATAATTTTTTGTAAGTTGTATACTTTATTGTCTAATAAATATCTCTTCAAATACTTAATGTAGCATCCCCAGGGAACAATCCTAGCATGTTGTATCCGGTTAACCCGTAGGATACTTATAATTCAACCCTAAACTTGAGGGCGTCACATTAAATTTATTAATAATTTTTTGTAAGTTGTATACTTTATTGTCTAACAAATATCTCTTCAAATACTTAATGTAGCAACCCCAGGGAACAATCGTAGCATATTGCCGTATCCGGTTAACCCGTAGGATACTTATAAATCAACCCTAAACTTGAGGGAGTCACATTAAATTTATTTATAATTTTTTGTAAGTTGTATACTTTATTGTCTAATAAATATCTCTTCAAATACTTAATGTAGCAACTCCAGGGAACAATCCTAGCATGTTGCCGTATCCGGTTAACCCGTAGGATACTTATAAATCAACCCTAAACTTGAGGGCGTCACAATAAATTTATTAATAATTTTTTGTAAGTTGTATACTTTATTGTCTAATAAATATCTCTTCAAATACTTAATGTAGCTACCCCAGGGAACAATCCTAGCATCTTGCCGCATCCGGTTAACCCGTAGGATACTTATAAATCAACCCTAAACTTGAGCGTGTCACATTAAATTTATTAATAATTTTTTGTAAGTTGTATACTTTATTGTCTAATAAATATCTCTTCAAATACTTAATGTAGCATCCCCAGGGAACAATCCTAGCATGTTGTCGTATCCGGTTAACCCGTAGGATACTTATAAATCAACCCTAAACTTGAGCGTGTCACATTAATATTATTAATAATTTTTTGTAAGTTGTATACTTTATTGTCTAATAAATATCTCTTCAAATACTTATTGTAGCAACCCCAGGGAACAATCCTAGCATGTTGCCGCTTCCGGTTAACCCGTAGGATACTTATAAATCAACCTTAAACTTGAGCGTGTCACATTAAATTTATTAATAATTTTTTGTAAGTTGTATACTTTATTGTCTAATAAATATCTCTTCAAATACTTAATGTAGCATCCCCAGGGAACAATCCTAGCATGTTGCCGTATCCGGTTAACCCGTAGGATACTTATAAATCAACCCTAAACTTGAGCGTGTCACATTAAATTTATTAATAATTTTTTTTAAGTTGTATACTTTATTGTCCAATAAATATGTCTTCAAATTCTTAATGTAGTAACCCCAGGGAACAATCCTAGCATGTTGCCGTATCCGGTTAACCCGTAGGATACTTATAAATCAACCCTAAACTTTAGGGCGTCACATTAAATTTATTAATAGTTTATTGTAAGTTGTATACTTTATTGTCTAATAAATATCTCTTCAAATATTAATGTAACAATCCCAGGGAACAATCCTAGCATGTTGCCGTATCCGGTTAACCCGTAGGATACCTATAAATCAACCCTAAACTTGAGCGTGTCACATTAAATTTAATAATAATTTTTTGTAAGTTGTATACTTTATTGTCTAATATATATCTCTTCAAATACTTAATGTAGCTACCCCAGGGAACAATCCTAGCATGTTGCCGCATCCGGTTAACCCGTAGGATACTTATAAATCAACCCTAAACTTGAGCGTGTCACATTAAATTTATTAATAATTTTTTGTAAGTTGTATACTTTACTGTCTAATAAATATCTCTTTAAATACTTAATGTAGCAACTCCAGGGAACAATCCTAGCATGTTGCCGTATCCGGTTAACCCGTAGGATACTTATAAATCAACCCTAAACTTGAGCGTGTCACATTAAATTTATTAATAATTTTTTGTAAGTTGTATACTTTATTGTCTAATAAATATCTCTTCAAATACTTAATGTAGCAACCCCAGGGAACAATCCTAGCATGTTGCCGTATCCGGTTAACCCGTAGGATACTTATAAATCAACCCTAAACTTGAGGGCGTCACATTAAATTTATTAATAATTTTTTGTAAGTTGTATACTTTATTGTCTAATAAATATCTCTTCAAATACTTAAGTAGCAACCCCAGGGAACAATCCTAGCATGTTGCCGTATCCGGTTAACCCGTAGGATACTTATAAATCAACCCTAAATTTGAGCGTGTCACATTAAATTTATTAATAATTTTTTGTAAGTTGTATACTTTATTGTCTAATAAATATCTCTTCAAATACTTAATGTAGCAACCGCAGGGAACAATCCTAGCATATTGCTGTATCCGGTTAACCCGTAGGATACTTATAAATCAACCCTAAACATGAGGGCGCCACATTAAATTTATTAATAATTTTTTGTAAGTTGTATACTTTATTGTCTAATAAATATCTCTTCAAATACTTAATGTAGCAACCCCGGGGAACAATCCTAGCATGTTGCCGTATCCGGTTAACCCGTACGATACTTATAAATCAACCCTAAACTTGAGCGCATCACATTAAATTTATTAATAATTTTTTGTAAGTTGTATACTTTATTGTCTAATATATATCTCTTCAAATACTTAATGTAGCAACCCCAGGGAACAATCCTAGCATGTTGCCGTATCCGGTTAACCCGTAGGATACTTATAAAACAACCCTAAACTTGAGCGTGTCACATTAATATTATTAATAATTTTTTGTAAGTTGTATACTTCACCGTCTAATAAATATCTCTTCAAATACTTAATGTAGCAACCCCAGGGAACAATCCTAGCATGTTGCCGTATCCGGTTAACCCGTACGATACTTATAAATCAACCCTAAACTTGAGCGTGTCACATTAATATTATTAATAATTTTTTGTAAGTTGTATACTTTATTGTCTAATAAATATCTCTTTAAATACTTAATGTAGCAACCCCAGGGAACAATCCTAGCATGTTGCCGTATCCAGTTAACCCGTAGGATACTTATAAAACAACCCTAAACTTGAGCGTGTCACATTAATATTATTAATAATTTTTTGTAAGTTGTATACTTTACTGTCTAATAAATATCTCTTGAAATACTTAATGTAGCAACCCCAGGCAACAATCCTAGCATGTTGCCGTATCCGGTTAACCCGTAGGATACTTATAAAACAACCCTAAACTTGAGCGTGTCACATTAATATTATTAATAATTTTTTGTAAGTTGTATACTTTATTGTCTAATAAATATCTCCTCAAATCCTTAATGTAGCAACCCCAGGGAACAATACTAGCACGTTGCCGTATCCGGTTAACCCGTAGGATACTTATAAATCAACCCTAAACTTGAGCGCGTCACATTAAATTTATTAATAATTTATTTTAAGTTGTATACTTTATTGTCTAATAAATATCTCTTCAAATACTTAATGTAGTAACCCCAGGGAACAATCCTAGCATGTTGCCGTATCCGGTTAACCCGTAGGATACTTATAAATCAACCCTAAACTTGAGGGCGTCACATTAAATTTATTAATAGTTTTTTGTAAGTTGTATACTTTATTGTCTAATAAATATCTCTTTAAATATTAATGTAGCAACCCCAGGGATCAATCCTAGCATGTTGCCGCATCCGGCTAACCCGTAGGATACTTATAAATCAACCCTAAACTTGAGCGTGTCACAATAAATTTATTAATAATTTTTTGTAAGTTGTATACTTTATTGTCTAATAAATATCTCTTCAAATACTTAATGTAGCATCCCCAGGGAACAATCCTAGCATGTTGTCGTATCCGGTTAACCCGTAGGATACTTATAAATCAACCCTAAACTTGAGCATGTCACATTAATATTATTAATAATTTTTTGTAAGTTGTATACCTTATTGTCTAATAAATATCTCTTCAAATACTCAATGTAGCAACCCCAGGGAACAATCCTAACATGTTGCCGTATCCGGTTAACCCGTAGGATACTTATAAATCAACCCTAAACTTGAGCGTGTCACATTAAATTTATTAATAATTTTTTGTAAGTTGTATACTTTATTGTCTAATAAATATCTCTTCAAATACTTAATGTAGCAACCCCAGGGAACAATCCTAGCACGTTGCCGTATCCGGTTAACCCGTGGGATACTTATAAAACAACCCTAAACTTGAGCGTGTCACATTAATATTATTAATAATTTTTTGTAAGTTGTATACTTTATTGTCTAATAAATATCTCTTCAAATACTTAATGTAGCAACCCCAGGGAACAATCCTAGCACGTTTCCGTATCCGGTTAACCCGTAGGATACTTATAAATCAACCCTAAACTTGAGCGCGTCACATTAAATTAAATAATAATTTTTTTTAAGTTGTATACTTTATTGTCTAATAAATATCTCTTCAAATACTTAATGTAGTAACCCCAGGGAACAATCCTAGCATGTTGCCGTATCCGGTTAACCCGTAGAATACTTATAAATCAACCCTAAACTTGAGGGCGTCACATTAAATTTATTAATAGTTTTTTGTAAGATGTATACTTTATTGTCTAATAAATATCTCTTCAAATATTAATGTAACAACCCCAGGGAACAATCCTAGCATGTTGCCGCATCCGGCTAACCCGTAGGATACTTATAAATCAACCCTAAACTTGAGCGTGTCACAATAAATTTATTAATAATTTTTTGTAAGTTGTATACTTTATTGTCTAATAAATATCTCTTCAAATACTTAATGTAGCATCCCCAGGGAACAATCCTAGCATGTTGTCGTATCCGGTTAACCCGTAGGATACTTATAAATCAACCCTAAACTTGAGCGTGTCACATTAATATTATTAATAATTTTTTGTAAGTTGTATACTTTATTGTCTAATAAATATCTCTTCAAATACTTAATGTAGCAACCCCAGGGAACAATCCTAGCATGTTGCCGCTTCCGGTTAACCCGTAGGATACTTATAAATCAACCCTAAACTTGAGCGTGTCACATTAAATTTATTAATAATTTTTTGTAAGTTGTATACTTTATTGTCTAATAAATATCTCTTCAAATACTTAATGAAGCATCCCCAGGGAACAATCCTAGCATGTTGCCGTATCCGGTTAACCCGTAGGATACTTATAAATCAACCCTAAACTTGAGCGTGTCACATTAAATTTATTAATAATTTTTTGTAATTTGTATACTTTATTGTCTAATAAATATCTCTTCAAATACTTAATGTAGCAACCCCAGGGAACAATCCTAGCATGTTGCCGTATCCGGTTAACCCGTAGGATACTTATAAATCAACCCTAAACTTGAGCGTGTCACATTAATATTATTAATAATTTTTTGTAAGTTGTATACTTTATTGTCTAATAAATATCTCCTCAAATCCTTAATGTAGCAACCCCAGGGAACAATACTAGCACGTTGCCGTATCCGGTTAACCCGTAGGATACTTATAAATCAACCCTAAACTTGAGCGCGTCACATTAAATTTATTAATAATTTATTTTAAGTTGTATACTTTATTGTCTAATAAATATCTCTTCAAATACTTAATGTAGTAACCCCAGGGAACAATCCTAGCATGTTGCCGTATCCGGTTAACCCGTAGGATACTTATAAATCAACCCTAAACTTGAGGGCGTCACATTAAATTTATTAATAGTTTTTTGTAAGTTGTATACTTTATTGTCTAATAAATATCTCTTTAAATATTAATGTAGCAACCCCAGGGATCAATCCTAGCATGTTGCCGCATCCGGCTAACCCGTAGGATACTTATAAATCAACCCTAAACTTGAGCGTGTCACAATAAATTTATTAATAATTTTTTGTAAGTTGTATACTTTATTGTCTAATAAATATCTCTTCAAATACTTAATGTAGCATCCCCAGGGAACAATCCTAGCATGTTGTCGTATCCGGTTAACCCGTAGGATACTTATAAATCAACCCTAAACTTGAGCATGTCACATTAATATTATTAATAATTTTTTGTAAGTTGTATACCTTATTGTCTAATAAATATCTCTTCAAATACTCAATGTAGCAACCCCAGGGAACAATCCTAACATGTTGCCGTATCCGGTTAACCCGTAGGATACTTATAAATCAACCCTAAACTTGAGCGTGTCACATTAAATTTATTAATAATTTTTTGTAAGTTGTATACTTTATTGTCTAATAAATATCTCTTCAAATACTTAATGTAGCAACCCCAGGGAACAATCCTAGCACGTTGCCGTATCCGGTTAACCCGTGGGATACTTATAAACAACCCTAAACTTGAGCGTGTCACATTAATATTATTAATAATTTTTTGTAAGTTGTATACTTTATTGTCTAATAAATATCTCTTCAAATACTTAATGTAGCAACCCCAGGGAACAATCCTAGCACGTTTCCGTATCCGGTTAACCCGTAGGATACTTATAAATCAACCCTAAACTTGAGCGCGTCACATTAAATTAAATAATAATTTTTTTTAAGTTGTATACTTTATTGTCTAATAAATATCTCTTCAAATACTTAATGTAGTAACCCCAGGGAACAATCCTAGCATGTTGCCGTATCCGGTTAACCCGTAGAATACTTATAAATCAACCCTAAACTTGAGGGCGTCACATTAAATTTATTAATAGTTTTTTGTATGATGTATACTTTATTGTCTAATAAATATCTCTTCAAATATTAATGTAACAACCCCAGGGAACAATCCTAGCATGTTGCCGCATCCGGCTAACCCGTAGGATACTTATAAATCAACCCTAAACTTGAGCGTGTCACAATAAATTTATTAATAATTTTTTGTAAGTTGTATACTTTATTGTCTAATAAATATCTCTTCAAATACTTAATGTAGCATCCCCAGGGAACAATCCTAGCATGTTGTCGTATCCGGTTAACCCGTAGGATACTTATAAATCAACCCTAAACTTGAGCGTGTCACATTAATATTATTAATAATTTTTTGTAAGTTGTATACTTTATTGTCTAATAAATATCTCTTCAAATACTTAATGTAGCAACCCCAGGGAACAATCCTAGCATGTTGCCGCTTCCGGTTAACCCGTAGGATACTTATAAATCAACCCTAAACTTGAGCGTGTCACATTAAATTTATTAATAATTTTTTGTAAGTTGTATACTTTGTTGTCTAATAAATATCTCTTCAAATACTTAATGAAGCTTCCCCAGGGAACAATCCTAGCATGTTGCCGTATCCGGTTAACCCGTAGGATACTTATAAATCAACCCTAAACTTGAGCGTGTCACATTAAATTTATTAATAATTTTTTGTAATTTGTATACTTTATTGTCTAATAAATATCTCTTCAAATACTTAATGTAGCAACCCCAGGGAACAATCCTAGCATGTTGCCGTATCCGGTTAACCCGTAGGATACTTATAAATCAACCCTAAACTTGAGCGTGTCACATTAAATTTATTAATAATTTTTTGTAAGTTGTATACTTTATTGTCTAAAAAATATCTCTTCAAATACTTAATGTAGCAACCCCAGGGAACAATCCTAGCATGTTGCCGTATCCGGTTAACCCGTAGGATACTTATAAATCAACCCTAAACTTGAGCGTGTCACATTAAATTTATTAATAATTTTTTGTAAGTTGTATACTTTATTGTCTAATAAATATCTCTCCAAATACTTAATGTAGCAACCCCAGGGAACAATCCTAGCATGTTGTCGTATCCGGTTAACCCGTAGGATACTTATAAATCAACCCTAAACTTGAGCGTGTCACATTAAATTTATTAATAATTTTTTGTAAGTTGTATACTTTATTGTCTAATAAATATCTCTTCAAATACTTAATGTAGCAACCCCAGGGAACAATCCTAGCATGTTGCCGCATCCGGTTAACCCGTAGGATACTTATAAATCAACCCTAAACTTGAGCGTGTCACATTAATATAATTAATAATTTTTTGTAAGTTGTATACTTTATTGTCTAATAAATATCTCTTCAAATACTTAATGTAGCAACCCCAGGGAACAATCCTAGCATGTTGCCGCATCCGGTTAACCCGTAGGATACTTATAAATCAACCCTAAACTTGAGCGTGTCACATTAATATTATTAATAATTTTTTGTAAGTTGTATACTTTATTGTCTAATAAATATCTCTTTAAATACTTAATGTAGCATCACCAGGGAACAATCCTAGCATGTTGCCGTATCCGGTTAACCCGTAGGATAATTATAAAACAACCCTAAACTTGAGCGTGTCACATTAATATTATTAATAATTTTTTGTAAGTTGTATACTTTATTGTCTAATAAATATCTCTTCAAATACTTAATGTAGCAACCCCAGGGAACAATCCTAGCATGTTGCCGCATCCGGTTAACCCGTAGGATACTTATAAATCAACCCTAAACTTGAGCGTGTCACATTAAATTTATTAAAAAAATTTTGTAAGTTGTATACTTTATTGTCTAATAAATATCTCTTCAAATACTTAATGTAGCAGTCCCAGGGAACAATCTTAGCATGTTGCCGTATCCGGTTAACCCGTAGGATACTTATAAATCAACCCTAAACTTGAGCGTGTCACATTAAATTTATTAATAATTTTTTGTAAGTTGTATACTTTATTGTCTAATAAATATCTCTTCAAATACTTAATGTTGCAACCCCAGGGAACAATCCTAGCATGTTGCCGTATCCGGTTATCCCGTAGGATACTTATAAATCAACCCTAAACTTGAGCGTGTCACATTAAATTTATTAATAATTTTTTGTAAGTTGTATACTTTATTGTCTAATAAATATCTCTTCAAATACTTAATGTAGCAATCCCAGGGAACAATCTTAGCATGTTGCCGTATCCGGTTAACCCGTAGGATACTTATAAATCAACCCTAAACTTGAGCGTGTCACAATAAATTTATTAATAATTTATTGTAAGTTGTATACTTTATTGTCTAATAAATATCTCTTCAAATATTAATGTAGCAACCCCAGGGAACAATCCTAGCATGTTGCCGCATCCGGCTAACCCGTAGGATACTTATAAATCAACCCTAAACTTGAGCGTGTCACAATAAATTTATTAATAATTTTTTGTAAGTTGTATACTTTATTGTCTAATAAATATCTCTTCAAATACTTAATGTAGCGTCCCCAGGGAACAATCCTAGCATGTTGTCGTATCCGGTTAACCCGTAGGATACTTATAAATCAACCCTAAACTTGAGCGTGTCACATTAATATTATTAATAATTTTTTGTAAGTTGTATACCTTATTGTCTAATAAATATCTCTTCAAATACTCAATGTAGCAACCCCAGGGAACAATCCTAACATGTTGCCGTATCCGGTTAACCCGTAGGATACTTATAAATCAACCCTAAACTTGAGCGTGTCACATTAAATTTATTAATAATTTTTTGTAAGTTGTATACTTTATTGTCTAATAAATATCTCTTCAAATACTTAATGTAGCAACCCCAGGGAACAATCCTAGCACGTTGCCGTATCCGGTTAACCCGTGGGATACTTATAAAACAACCCTAAACTTGAGCGTGTCACATTAATATTATTAATAATTTTTTGTAAGTTGTATACTTTATTGTCTAATAAATATCTCTTCAAATACTTAATGTAGCAACTCCAGGGAACAATCCTAGCACGTTGCCGTATCCGGTTAACCCGTAGGATACTTATAAATCAACCCTAAACTTGAGCGCGTCACATTAAATTTATTAATAATTTTTTTTAAGTTGTATACTTTATTGTCTAATAAATATCTCTTCAAATACTTAATGTAGTAACCCCAGGGAACAATCCTAGCATGTTGCCGTATCCGGTTAACCCGTAGAATACTTATAAATCAACCCTAAACTTGAGGGCGTCACATTAAATTTATTAATAGTTTTTTGTAAGATGTATACTTTATTGTCTAATAAATATCTCTTCAAATATTAATGTAACAACCCCAGGGAACAATCCTAGCATGTTGCCGCATCCGGCTAACCCGTAGGATACTTATAAATCAACCCTAAACTTGAGCGTGTCACAATAAATTTATTAATAATTTTTTGTAAGTTGTATACTTTATTGTCTAATAAATATCTCTTCAAATACTTAATGTAGCATCCCCAGGGAACAATCCTAGCATGTTGTCGTGTCCGGTTAACCCGTAGGATACTTATAAATCAACCCTAAACTTGAGCGTGTCACATTAATATTATTAATAATTTTTTGTAAGTTGTATACTTTATTGTCTAATAAATATCTCTTCAAATACTTAATGTAGCAACCCCAGGGAACAATCCTAGCATGTTGCCGCTTCCGGTTAACCCGTAGGATACTTATAAATCAACCCTAAACTTGAGCGTGTCACATTAAATTTATTAATAATTTTTTGTAAGTTGTATACTTTATTGTCTAATAAATATCTCTTCAAATACTTAATGTAGCATCCCCAAGGAACAATCCTAGCATGTTGCCGTATCCGGTTAACCCGTAGGATACTTATAAATCAACCCTAAACTTGAGCGTGTCACATTAAATTTATTAATAATTTTTTGTAATTTGTATACTTTATTGTCTAATAAATATCTCTTCAAATACTTAATGTAGCAACCCCAGGGAACAATCCTAGCATGTTGTCGTATCCGGTTAATCCGTAGGATACTTATAAATCAACCCTAAATTTGAGCGTGTCACATTAAATTTATTAATAATTTTTTGTAAGTTGTATACTTTATTGTCTAATAAATATCTCTTCAAATACTTAATGTAGCAACCCCAGGGAACAATCCTAGCATGTTGCCGCATCCGGTTAACCCGTAGGATACTTATAAATCAACCCTAAACTTGAGCGTGTCACATTAATATAATTAATAATTTTTTGTAAGTTGTATACTTTATTGTCTAATAAATATCTCTTCAAATACTTAATGTAGCAACCCCAGGGAACAATCCTAGAATGTTGCCGCATCCGGTTAACCCGTAGGATACTTATAAAACAACCCTTAACTTGAGCGTGTCACATTAATATTATTTATAACTTTTTGTAAGTTGTATACTTTATTGTCTAATAAATATCTCTTCAAATACTTAATGTAGCATCCCCAGGGAACAATCCTAGCATGTTGCCGCATCCGGTTAACCCGTAGGATACTTATAAATCAACCCTAAACTTGAGCGTGTCACATTAAATTTATTAAAAATTTTTTGTAAGTTGTATACTTTATTGTCTAATAAATATCTCTTCAAATACTTAATGTATCAGTCCCAGGGAACAATCTTAGCATGTTGCCGTATCCGGTTAACCCGTAGGATACTTATAAATCAACCCTAAACTTGAGCGTGTCACATTAAATTTATTAATAATTTTTTGTAAGTTGTATACTTTATTGTCTAATAAATATCTCTTCAAATACTTAATGTAGCAACCCCAGGGAACAATCCTAGCATGTTGCCGTATCCGGTTATCCCGTAGGATACTTATAAATCAACCCTAAACTTGAGCGTGTCACATTAAATTTATTAATAATTTTTTGTAAGTTGTATACTTTATTGTCTAATAAATATCTCTTCAAATACTTAATGTAGCAATCCCAGGGAACAATCTTAGCATGTTGCCGTATCCGGTTAACCCGTAGGATACTTATAAATCAACCCTAAACTTGAGCGTGTCACAATAAATTTATTAATAATTTATTGTAAGTTGTATACTTTATTGTCTAATAAATATCTCTTCAAATATTAATGTAGCAACCCCAGGGAACAATCCTAGCATGTTGCCGCATCCGGCTAACCCGTAGGATATTTATAAATCAACCCTAAACTTGAGCGTGTCACAATAAATTTATTAATAATTTTTTGTAAGTTGTATACTTTATTGTCTAATAAATATCTCTTCAAATACTTAATGTAGCATCCCCAGGGAACAATTCTAGCATGTTGTCGTATCCGGTTAACCCGTAGGATACTTATAAATCAACCCTAAACTTGAGCGTGTCACATTAATATTATTAATAATTTTTTGTAAGTTGTATACCTTATTGTCTAATAAATATCTCTTTAAATACTTAATGTAGCAACCCCAGGGAACAATCCTATCATGTTGCCGTATCCGGTTAACCCGTAGGATACTTATAAATCAACCCTAAACTTGAGCGTGTCACATTAAATTTATTAATAATTTTTTGTAAGTTGTATACTTTATTGTCTAATAAATATCTCTTCAAATACTTAAGTAGCAACCCCAGGGAACAATCCTAGCATGTTGCCGTATCCGGTTAACCAGTAAGATACTTATAAATCAACCCTAAACTTGAGCGTGTCACATTAATATTATTAATAATTTTTTGTAAGTTGTATACTTTATTGTCTAATAAATATCTCTTCAAATACTTAATGTAGCAACCCCAGGGAACAATCCTAGCATGTTGCCGTATCCGGTTAACCCGTAGGATACTTATAAATCAACCCTAAACTTGAGCGTGTCACATTAAACTTATTAATAATTTTTTGTAAGTTGTATACTTTATTGTCTAATAAATATCTCTTCAAATACTTAAGTAGCAACCCCAGGGAACAATCCTAGCATGTTGCCGTATCCGGTTAACCCGTAGGATACTTATAAATCAACCCTAAACTTGAGCGTGTCACATTAAATTTATTAATAATTTTTTGTAAGTTGTATACTTTATTGTCTAATAAATATCTCTTCATATACTTAATGTAGCAACCCCAGGGAACAATCCTAGCATGTTGTCGTATCCGGTTAACCTGTAGGATACTTATAAATCAACCCTAAACTTGAGGGCGTCACATTAAATTTATTAATAATTTTTTGTAAGTTGTATACTTTATTGTCTAATAAATATCTCTTCAAATACTTAATGTAGCAACCCCAGGGAACAATCCTAGCATGTTGCCGCATCCGGTTAACCCGTAGGATACTTATAAATCAACCCTAAACTTGAGCGTGTCACATTAAATTTATTAATAATTTTTTGTAAGTTGTATACTTCATTGTCTAATAAATATCTCTTCAAATACATAATGTAGCAACCCCAGGAAACAATCCTAGCATGTTGCCGCATCCGGTTAACCCGTAGGATACTTATAAATCAACCCTAAACTTGAGCGTGTCACATTAAATTTATTAATAATTTTTTGTAAGTTGTATACTTTATTGTCTAATAAATATCTCTTCAAATACTTAATGTAGCATCCCCAGGGAATAATCCTAGCATGTTGTCGTATCCGGTTAACCCGTAGGATACTTATAAATCAACCCTAAACTTGAGCGTGTCACATTAAATTTATTAATAATTTTTTGTAAGTTGTATACTTTATTGTCTAATAAATATCTCTTCAAATACTTAATGTAGCAACCCCAGGGAACAATCCTAGCATGTTGCCGCATCCGGTTAACTCGTAGGATACTTATAAATCAACCCTAAACTTGAGCGTGTCACATTAAATTTATTAATAATTTTTTGTAAGTTGTATACTTTATTGTCTAATAAATATCTCTTCAAATACTTAATGTAGCAACCCCAGGGAACAATCCTAGCATGTTGCCGCATCCGGTTAACCCGTAGGATACTTATAAATCAACCCTAAACTTGAGCGTGTCACATTAAATTTATTAATAATTTTTTGTAAGTTGTATACTTTATTGTCTAATAAATATCTCTTCAAATACTTAATGTAGCATCCCCAGTGAATAATCCTAGCATGTTGTCGTATCCGGTTAACCCGTAGGATACTTATAAATCAACCCTAAACTCGAGGGCGTCACATTAAATTTATTAATAATTTTTTGTAAGTTGTATACTTTATTGTCTAATAAATATCTCTTCATATATTTAATGTAGCAACCCCAGGGAACAATCCTAGCATGTTGTCGTATCCGGTTAACCTGTAGGATACTTATAAATCAACCCTAAACTTGAGGGCGTCACATTAAATTTATTAATAATTTTTTGTAAGTTGTATACTTTATTGTCTAATAAATATCTCTTCAAATACTTAATGTAGCAACCCCAGGGAACAATCCTAGCATGTTGCCGCATCCGGTTAACCCGTAGGATACTTATAAATCAACCCTAAACTTGAGCGTGTCACATTAAATTTATTAATAATTTTTTGTAAGTTGTATACTTCATTGTCTAATAAATATCTCTTCAAATACATAATGTAGCAACCCCAGGAAACAATCCTAGCATGTTGCCGCATCCGGTTAACCCGTAGGATACTTATAAATCAACCCTAAACTTGAGCGTGTCACATTAAATTTATTAATAATTTTTTGTAAGTTGTATACTTTATTGTCTAATAAATATCTCTTCAAATACTTAATGTAGCATCCCCAGGGAATAATCCTAGCATGTTGTCGTATCCGGTTAACCCGTAGGATACTTATAAATCAACCCTAAACTTGAGCGTGTCACATTAAATTTATTAATAATTTTTTGTAAGTTGTATACTTTATTGTCTAATAAATATCTCTTCAAATACTTAATGTAGCAACCCCAGGGAACAATCCTAGCATGTTGCCGCATCCGGTTAACTCGTAGGATACTTATAAATCAACCCTAAACTTGAGCGTGTCACATTAAATTTATTAATAATTTTTTGTAAGTTGTATACTTTATTGTCTAATAAATATCTCTTCAAATACTTAATGTAGCAACCCCAGGGAACAATCCTAGCATGTTGCCGTATCCGGTTAACCCGTCGGATACTTATAAATCAACCCTAAACTTGAGGGCGTCACATTAAATTTATTAATAATTTTTTGTAAGTTGTATACTTTATTGTCTAATAAATATCTCTTTAAATACTTAATGTAGCTACCCCAGGGAACAATCCTAGCATGTTGCCGCATCCAGTTAACCTGTAGGATACTTATAAATCAACCCTAAACTTGAGCGTGTCACATTAAATTTATTAATAATTTTTTGTAAGTTGTATACTTTATTGTCTAATAAATATCTCTTCAAATACTTAATGTAGCATCCCCAGGGAACAATCCTAGCATGTTGTATCCGGTTAACTCGTAGGATACTTATAAATCAACCCTAAACTTGAGGGCGTCACATTAAATTTATTAATAATTTTTTGTAAGTTGTATACTTTATTGTCTAATAAATATCTCTTCAAATACTTAATGTAGCAACCCCAGGGAACAATCGTAGCATGTTGCCGTATCCGGTTAACCCGTAGGATACTTATAAATCAACCCTAAACTTGAGGGAGTCACATTAAATTTATTTATAATTTTTTGTAAGTTGTATACTTTATTGTCTAATAAATATCTCTTCAAATACTTAATGTAGCAACCCCAGGGAACAATCCTCGCATGTTGCCGTATCCGGTTAACCCGTAGGATACTTATAAATCAACCCTAAACTCGAGGGCGTCACATTAAATTTATTAATAATTTTTTGTAAGTTGTATACTTTATTGTCTAATAAATATCTCTTCAAATACTTAATGTAGCTACACCAGGGAACAATCCTAGCATGTTGCCGCATCCGGTTAACCCGTAGGATACTTATAAATCAACCCTAAACTTGAGCGTGTCACATTAAATTTATTAATATTTTTTTGTAAGTTGTTTACTTTATTGTCTAATAAATATCTCTTCAAATACTTAATGTAGCATCCCCATTGAACAATCCTAGCATGTTGTATCCGGTTAACCCGTAGGATACTTATAAATCAACCCTAAACTTGAGCGTGTCAAATTAAATTTATTTATAATTTTTTGTAAATTGTATACTTTATTGTCTAATAAATATCTCTTCAAATACTTAATGTAGCAACCCCAGGGAACAATCCTAGCATGTTGCCGTATCCGGTTAACCCGTAGGATACTTATAAATCAACCCTAAACTTGAGGGCGTCACATTAAATTTATTAATAATTTTTTGTAAGTTGTATACTTTATTGTCTAATAAATATCTCTTCAAATACTTAATGTAGCAACCCCAGGGAACAATCCTAGCATGTTGCCGCATCCGGTTAACCCGTAGGATACTTATAAATCAACCCTAAACTTGAGCGTGTCAAATTAAATTTATGTATAATTTTTTGTAAGTTGTATACTTTATTGTCTAATAAATATCTCTTCAAATACTTAATGTAGCAACCCCAGGGAACAATTCTAGCATGTTGCCGTATCCGGTTAACCCGTAGGATACTTATAAAACAACCCTAAACTTGAGCGTGTCACATTAAATTTATTAATAATTTTTTGTAAGTTGTATACTTTATTGTCTTATAAATATCTCTTCAAATACTTAATGTAGCAACCCCAGGGAACAATCCTAGCATGTTGCCGTATCCGGTTAACCCGTAGGATACTTATAAATCAACCCTAAACTTGAGGGCGTCACATTAAATTTATTAATAATTTTTTGTAAGTTGTATACTTTATTGTCTAATAAATATCTCTTCAAATACTTAATGTAG
This sequence comes from Harpalus rubripes, assembly GCA_963082715.1. NCBI lineage: Eukaryota > Metazoa > Arthropoda > Insecta > Coleoptera > Carabidae > Harpalus > Harpalus rubripes. The sequence continues at coordinate 44,970,020 of OY720461.1, forward strand.
CAACCCCAGGGAACAATCCTAGCATGTTGCCGCATCCGGTTAACCCGTAGGATACTTATAAATCAACCCTAAACTTGAGCGTGTCACATTAAATTTATTAATAATTTTTTGTAAGTTGTATACTTTATTTTCTAATAAATATCTCTTCAAATACTTAATGTAGCATCCCCAGTGAATAATCCTAGCATGTTGTCGTATCCGGTTAACCCGTAGGATACTTATAAATCAACCCTAAACTCGAGGGCGTCACATTAAATTTATTAATAATTTTTTGTAAGTTGTATACTTTATTGTCTAATAAATATCTCTTCATATATTTAATGTAGCAACCCCAGGGAACAATCCTAGCATGTTGTCGTATCCGGTTAACCTGTAGGATACTTATAAATCAACCCTAAACTTGAGGGCGTCACATTAAATTTATTAATAATTTTTTGTAAGTTGTATACTTTATTGTCTAATAAATATCTCTTCAAATACTTAATGTAGCAACCCCAGGGAACAATCCTAGCATGTTGCCGCATCCGGTTAACCCGTAGGATACTTATAAATCAACCCTAAACTTGAGCGTGTCACATTAAATTTATTAATAATTTTTTGTAAGTTGTATACTTCATTGTCTAATAAATATCTCTTCAAATACATAATGTAGCAACCCCAGGAAACAATCCTAGCATGTTGCCGCATCCGGTTAACCCGTAGGATACTTATAAATCAACCCTAAACTTGAGCGTGTCACATTAAATTTATTAATAATTTTTTGTAAGTTGTATACTTTATTGTCTAATAAATATCTCTTCAAATACTTAATGTAGCATCCCCAGGGAATAATCCTAGCATGTTGTCGTATCCGGTTAACCCGTAGGATACTTATAAATCAACCCTAAACTTGAGCGTGTCACATTAAATTTATTAATAATTTTTTGTAAGTTGTATACTTTATTGTCTAATAAATATCTCTTCAAATACTTAATGTAGCAACCCCAGGGAACAATCCTAGCATGTTGCCGCATCCGGTTAACTCGTAGGATACTTATAAATCAACCCTAAACTTGAGCGTGTCACATTAAATTTATTAATAATTTTTTGTAAGTTGTATACTTTATTGTCTAATAAATATCTCTTCAAATACTTAATGTAGCAACCCCAGGGAACAATCCTAGCATGTTGCCGTATCCGGTTAACCCGTCGGATACTTATAAATCAACCCTAAACTTGAGGGCGTCACATTAAATTTATTAATAATTTTTTGTAAGTTGTATACTTTATTGTCTAATAAATATCTCTTTAAATACTTAATGTAGCTACCCCAGGGAACAATCCTAGCATGTTGCCGCATCCAGTTAACCTGTAGGATACTTATAAATCAACCCTAAACTTGAGCGTGTCACATTAAATTTATTAATAATTTTTTGTAAGTTGTATACTTTATTGTCTAATAAATATCTCTTCAAATACTTAATGTAGCATCCCCAGGGAACAATCCTAGCATGTTGTATCCGGTTAACTCGTAGGATACTTATAAATCAACCCTAAACTTGAGGGCGTCACATTAAATTTATTAATAATTTTTTGTAAGTTGTATACTTTATTGTCTAATAAATATCTCTTCAAATACTTAATGTAGCAACCCCAGGGAACAATCGTAGCATGTTGCCGTATCCGGTTAACCCGTAGGATACTTATAAATCAACCCTAAACTTGAGGGAGTCACATTAAATTTATTTATAATTTTTTGTAAGTTGTATACTTTATTGTCTAATAAATATCTCTTCAAATACTTAATGTAGCAACCCCAGGGAACAATCCTCGCATGTTGCCGTATCCGGTTAACCCGTAGGATACTTATAAATCAACCCTAAACTCGAGGGCGTCACATTAAATTTATTAATAATTTTTTGTAAGTTGTATACTTTATTGTCTAATAAATATCTCTTCAAATACTTAATGTAGCTACCCCAGGGAACAATCCTAGCATGTTGCCGCATCCGGTTAACCCGTAGGATACTTATAAATCAACCCTAAACTTGAGCGTGTCACATTAAATTTATTAATATTTTTTTGTAAGTTGTTTACTTTATTGTCTAATAAATATCTCTTCAAATACTTAATGTAGCATCCCCATTGAACAATCCTAGCATGTTGTATCCGGTTAACCCGTAGGATACTTATAAATCAACCCTAAACTTGAGCGTGTCAAATTAAATTTATTTATAATTTTTTGTAAATTGTATACTTTATTGTCTAATAAATATCTCTTCAAATACTTAATGTAGCAACCCCAGGGAACAATCCTAGCATGTTGCCGTATCCGGTTAACCCGTAGGATACTTATAAATCAACCCTAAACTTGAGGGCGTCACATTAAATTTATTAATAATTTTTTGTAAGTTGTATACTTTATTGTCTAATAAATATCTCTTCAAATACTTAATGTAGCAACCCCAGGGAACAATCCTAGCATGTTGCCGCATCCGGTTAACCCGTAGGATACTTATAAATCAACCCTAAACTTGAGCGTGTCAAATTAAATTTATGTATAATTTTTTGTAAGTTGTATACTTTATTGTCTAATAAATATCTCTTCAAATACTTAATGTAGCAACCCCAGGGAACAATTCTAGCATGTTGCCGTATCCGGTTAACCCGTAGGATACTTATAAAACAACCCTAAACTTGAGCGTGTCACATTAAATTTATTAATAATTTTTTGTAAGTTGTATACTTTATTGTCTTATAAATATCTCTTCAAATACTTAATGTAGCAACCCCAGGGAACAATCCTAGCATGTTGCCGTATCCGGTTAACCCGTAGGATACTTATAAATCAACCCTAAACTTGAGGGCGTCACATTAAATTTATTAATAATTTTTTGTAAGTTGTATACTTTATTGTCTAATAAATATCTCTTCAAATACTTAATGTAGCTACCCCAGGGAACAATCCTAGCATGTTGCCGCATCCGGTTAACCCGTAGGATACTTATAAATCAACCCTAAACTTGAGCGTGTCACATTAAATTTATTAATAATTTTTTGTAAGTTGTATACTTTACTGTCTAATAAATATCTCTTCAAATACTTAATGTAGCAACCCCAGGGAACAATCCTAACATGTTGCCGTATCCGGTTAACCCGTAGGATACTTATAAATCAACCCTAAACTTGAGCGTGTCACATTAAATTTATTAATAATTTTTTGTAAGTTATATACTTTATTGTCTAATAAATATCTCTTAAATACTTAATGTAGCATCCCCAGGGAATAATCCTAGCATGTTGTCGTATCCGGTTAACCCGTAGGATACTTATAAATCAACCCTAAAATTGAGCGTGTCACATTAAATTTATTAATAATTTTTTGTAAGTTGTATACTTTATTGTCTAATAAATATCTCTTCAAATACTTAATATAGCAACCCCAGGGAACAATCTTAGCATGTTGCCGTATCCGGTTAACCCGTAGGATACTTATAAATCAACCCTAAACTTGAGGGCGTCACATTAAATTTATTAATAATTTTTTGTAAGTTGTATACTTTATTGTCTAATAAATATCTCTACAAATACTTAATGTAGCTACCCCAGGGAACAATCCTAGCATGTTGCCGCATCCGGTTAACCCGTAGGATACTTATAAATCAACCCTAAACTTGAGCGTGTCACATTAAATTTATTAATAATTTTTTGTAAGTTGTATACTTTATTGTCTAATAAATATCTCTTCAAATACTTAATGTAGCATCCCCAGGGAACAATCCTAGCATGTTGTATCCGGTTAACCCGTAGGATACTTATAAATCAACCCTAAACTTGAGGGCGTCACATTAAATTTATTAATAATTTTTTGTAAGTTGTATACTTTACTGTCTAATAAATATCTCTTCAAATACTTAATGTAGCAACCCCAGGGAACAATCCTAGCATGTTGCCGTATTCGGTTAACCCGTAGGATACTTATAAATCAACCCTAAACTTGAGGGCGTCACATTAAATTTATTAATAATTTTTTGTAAGTTGTATACTTTATTGTCTAATAAATATCTCTTCAAATACTTAATGTAGCTACCCCAGGGAACAATCCTAGCATCTTGCCGCATCCGGTTAACCCGTAGGATACTTATAAATCAACCCTAAACTTGAGCGTGTCACATTAAATTTATTAATAATTTTTTGTAAGTTGTATACTTTATTGTCTAATAAATATCTCTTCAAATACTTAATGTAGCATCCCCAGGGAACAATCCTAGCATGTTGTCGTATCCGGTTAACCCGTAGGATACTTATAAATCAACCCTAAACTTGAGCGTGTCACATTAATATTATTAATAATTTTTTGTAAGTTGTATACTTTATTGTCTAATAAATATCTCTTCAAATACTTATTGTAGCAACCCCAGGGAACAATCCTAGCATGTTGCCGCTTCCGGTTAACCCGTAGGATACTTATAAATCAACCTTAAACTTGAGCGTGTCACATTAAATTTATTAATAATTTTTTGTAAGTTGTATACTTTATTGTCTAATAAATATCTCTTCAAATACTTAATGTAGCAACCCCAGGGAACAATCCTAGCATGTTGCCGCATCCGGTTAACTCGTAGGATACTTATAAATCAACCCTAAACTTGAGCGTGTCACATTAAATTTATTAATAATATTTTGTAAGTTGTATACTTTATTGTCTAATAAATATCTCTTCAAATACTTAATGTAGCAACGCCAGGGAACAATCCTAGCATGTTGCCGCATCCGGTTAACCCGTAGGATACTTATAAATCAACCCTAAACTTGAGCGTGTCACATTAAATTTATTAATAATTTTTGTAAGTTGTATACTTTATTGTCTAATAAATATCTCTTCAAATACTTAATGTAGCATCCCCAGTGAATAATCCTAGCATGTTGTCGTATCCGGTTAACCCGTAGGATACTTATAAATCAACCCTAAACTTGAGCGTGTCACATTAATATTATTAATAATTTTTTGTAAGTTGTATACTTTATTGTCTAATAAATATCTCTTCAAATACTTAATGTAGCAACCCCAGGGAACAATCCTAGCATGTTGCCGCATCCGGTTAACTCGTAGGATACTTATAAATCAACCCTAAACTTGAGCGTGTCACATTAAATTTATTAATAATATTTTGTAAGTTGTATACTTTATTGTCTAATAAATATCTCTTCAAATACTTAATGTAGCAACGCCAGGGAACAATCCTAGCATGTTGCCGCTTCCGGTTATCCCGTAGGATACTTATAAATCAACCTTAAACTTGAGCGTGTCACATTAAATTTATTAATAATTTTTTGTAAGTTGTATACTTTATTGTCTAATAAATATCTCTTCAAATACCTAATGTAGCATCCCCAGGGAACAATCCTAGCATGTTGCCGCTTCCGGTTAACCCGTAGGATACTTATAAATCAACCTTAAACTTGAGCGTGTCACATTAAATTTATTAATAATTTTTTGTAAGTTGTATACTTTATTGTCTAATAAATATCTCTTCAAATACTTAATGTAGCAACCCCAGGGAACAATCCTAGCATGTTGCCGCTTCCGGTTAACCCGTAGGATACTTATAAATCAACCCTAAACTTGAGCGTGTCACATTAAATTTATTAATAATTTTTTGTAAGTTGTATACTTTATTGTCTAATAAATATCTCTTCAAATACTTAATGTTGCAACCCCAGGGAACAATCCTAGCATGTTTCCGTATTCGGTTAACCCGTAGGATACTTATAAATCAACCCTAAACTTGAGGGCGTCACATTAAATTTATTAATATTTTTTTGTAAGTTGTATACTTTATTGTCTAATAAATATCTCTTCAAATACTTAATGTAGCTACCCCAGGGAACAATCCTAGCATGTTGCCGCATCCAGTTAACCCGTAGGATACTTATAAATCAACCCTAAACTTGAGCGTGTCACATTAAATTTATTAATAATTTTTTGTAAGTTGTATACTTTATTGTCTAATAAATATCTCTTCAAATACTTAATGTAGCATCCCCAGGGAACAATCCTAGCATGTTGTATCCGGTTAACCCGTAGGATACTTATAAATCAACCCTAAACTTGAGGGCGTCACATTAAATTTATTAATAATTTTTTGTAAGTTGTATACTTTACTGTCTAATAAATATCTCTTCAAATACTTAATGTAGCAACCCCAGGGAATAATCGTAGCATGTTGCCGTATCCGGTTAACCCGTAGGATACTTATAAATCAACCCTAAACTTGAGGGAGTCACATTAAATTTATTTATAATTTTTTGTAAGTTGTATACTTTATTGTCTAATAAATATCTCTTCAAATACTTAATGTAGCAACCCCAGGGAACAATCCTAGCATGTTGCCGTATCCGGTTAACCCGTAGGATACTTATAAATCAACCCTAAACTTGAGGGCGTCACATTAAATTTATTAATAATTTTTTGTAAGTTGTATACTTTATTGTCTAATAAATATCTCTTCAAATACTTAATGTAGCTACCCCAGGGAACAATCCTAGCATGTTGCCGCATCCGGTTAACCCGTAGGATACTTATAAATCAACCCTAAACTTGAGCGTGTCACATTAAATTTATTAATAATTTTTTGTAAGTTGTATACTTTATTGTCTAATAAATATCTCTTCAAATACTTAATGTAGCATCCCCATTGAACAATCCTAGCATGTTGTATCCGGTTAACCCGTAGGATACTTATAAATCAACCCTAAACTTGAGCGTGTCACATTAAATTTATTAATAATTTTTTGTAAGTTGTATACTTTACTGACTAATAAATATCTCTTCAAATACTTAATGTAGCAACCCCAGGGAACAATCCTAGCATGTTGCCGTATCCGGTTAACCCGTAGGATACTTATAAATCAACCCTAAACTTGAGCGTGTCACATTAAATTTATTAATAATTTTTTGTAAGTTATATACTTTATTGTCTAATAAATATCTCTTCAAATACTTAATGTAGCATCCCCAGGGAATAATCCTAGCATGTTGTCGTATCCGGTTAACCCGTAGGATACTTATAAATCAACCCTAAACTTGAGCGTGTCACATTAAATTTATTAATAATTTTTTGTAAGTTGTATACTTTATTGTCTAATAAATATCTCTTCAAATACTTAATGTAGCAACCCCAGGGAACAATCCTAGCATGTTGCCGTATCCGGTTAACCCGTAGGATACTTATAAATCAACCCTGAACTTGAGGGCGTCACATTAAATTTATTAATAATTTTTTGTAAGTTGTATACTTTATTGTCTAATAAATATCTCTTCAAATACTTAATGTAGCTACCCCAGGGAACAATCCTAGCATGTTGCCGCATCCGGTTAACCCGTAGGATACTTATAAATCAACCCTAAACTTGAGCGTGTCACATTAAATTTATTAATAATTTTTTGTACGTTGTATACTTTATTGTCTAATAAATATCTCTTCAAATACTTAATGTAGCATCCCCAGGGAACAATCCTAGCATGTTGTATCCGGTTAACCCGTAGGATACTTATAAATCAACCCTAAACTTGAGGGCGTCACATTAAATTTATTAATAATTTTTTGTAAGTTGTATACTTTATTGTCTAATAAATATCTCTTCAAATACTTAATGTAGCAACCCCAGGGAACAATCGTAGCATGTTGCCGTATCCGGTTAACCCGTAGGATACTTATAAATCAACCTTAAACTTGAGGGAGTCACATTAAATTTATTTATAATTTTTTGTAAGTTGTATACTTTATTGTCTAATAAATATCTCTTCAAATACTTAATGTAGCAACTCCAGGGAACAATCCTAGCATGTTGCCGTATCCGGTTAACCCGTAGGATACTTATAAATCAACCCTAAACTTGAGGGCGTCACATTAAATTTATTAATAATTTTTTGTAAGTTGTATACTTTATTGTCTAATAAATATCTTTTCAAATACTTAATGTAGCTACCCCAGGGAACAATCCTAGCATCTTGCCGCATCCGGTTAACCCGTAGGATACTTATAAATCAACCCTAAACTTGAGCGTGTCACATTAAATTTATTAATAATTTTTTGTAAGTTGTATACTTTATTGTCTAATAAATATCTCTTCAAATACTTAATGTAGCATCCCCAGGGAACAATCCTAGCATGTTGTATCCGGTTAACCCGTAGGATACTTATAAATCAACCCTAAACTTGAGGGCGTCACATTAAATTTATTAATAATTTTTTGTAAGTTATATACTTTATTGTCTAATAAATATCTCTTCAAATACTTAATGTAGCATCCCCAGGGAATAATCCTAGCATGTTGTCGTATCCGGTTAACCCGTAGGATACTTATAAATCAACCCTAAACTTGAGCGTGTCACATTAAATTTATTAATAATTTTTTGTAAGTTGTATACTTTATTGTCTAATAAATATCTCTTCAAATACTTAATGTAGCAACTCCAGGGAACAATCCTAGCATGTTGCCGTATCCGGTTAACCCGTAGGATACTTATAAATCAACCCTAAACTTGAGGGCGTCACATTAAATTTATTAATAATTTTTTGTAAGTTGTATACTTTATTGTCTAATAAATATCTCTTCAAATACTTAATGTAACTACCCCAGGGAACAATCCTAGCATCTTGCCGCATCCGGTTAACCCGTAGGATACTTATAAATCAACCCTAAACTTGAGCGTGTCACATTAAATTTATTAATAATTTTTTGTAAGTTGTATACTTTATTGTCTAATTAATATCTCTTCAAATACTTAATGTAGCATCCCCAGGGAACAATCCTAGCATGTTGTATCCGGTTAACCCGTAGGATACTTATAAATCAACCCTAAACTTGAGCGTGTCAAATTAAATTTATTTATAATTTTTTGTAAGTTGTATACTTTATTGTCTAATAAATATCTCTTCAAATACTTAATGTAGCAACCCCAGGGAACAATCCTAGCATGTTGCCGTATCCGGTTAACCCGTAGGATACTTATAAATCAACCCTAAACTTGAGGGCGTCACATTAAATTTATTAATAATTTTTTGTAAGTTGTATACTTTATTGTCTAATAAATATCTCTTCAGATACTTAATGTAGCTACCCCAGGGAACAATCCTAGCATGTTGCCGCATCCGGTTAACCCGTAGGATACTTATAAATCAACCCTAAACTTGAGCGTGTCACATTAAATTTATTAATAATTTTTTGTAAGTTGTATACTTTATTGTCTAATAAATATCTCTTCAAATACTTAATGTAGCAACCCCAGGGAACAATCGTAGCATGTTGCCGTATCCGGTTAACCCGTAGGATACTTATAAATCAACCCTAAACTTGACCGTGTCACATTAAATTTATTAATAATTTTTTGTAAGTTGTATACTTTATTGTCTAATAAATATCTCTTCAGATACTTAATGTAGCTACCCCAGGGAACAATCCTAGCATGTTGCCGCATCCGGTTAACCCGTAGGATACTTATAAATCAACCCTAAACTTGAGCGTGTCACATTAAATTTATTAATAATTTTTTGTAAGTTGTATACTTTATTGTCTAATAAATATCTCTTCAAATACTTAACGTAACAACCCCAGGGAACAATCCTAGCATTTTGCCGTATCCGGTTAACCCGTAGGATACTCATAAATCAACCCTAAACTTGAGCGTGTCAAATTAATTTATTAATAATTTTTTGTAATTTGTATACTTTATTGTATAATAAATATCTCTTCAAATACTTAATGTAGCAACCCCAGGGAACAATCTTAGCATGTTGCCGTATCCGGTTAACCCGTAGGATACTTATAAATCAAACCTAACTTGAGGTCGAAATTTAAAAAAAAAATCTGAAATTTTGTTTCCAAGTATTTTGAAGCGTGTAGATTTAAGATTTTGAAACCACAGGTCGATATCTCTTTTCGTTTTCGAGATATTCGTCCTTAAAATTTTTCTCTAAAATACTTGTTTTTGGGCCATATCTCAAAAATGGTCATTTGTACACTCTTAATGATATCACCATTAGATTCTACGAGCAAAATTACGTAAGCATACCAGTTTTCATAATTTTTGAACAACTATTACAATCTCCAAAAGAAAAAGTCTGAAAATGCGCAAAAATCGCAAAAATCTAAGGTGTACCCCTTGCGATTTTTTCAGTTTTTGACAATTTTGAAGAATGTTTAATAATAAATGTACCCGTTGGAATATTTTGATGAAAATTGGTATACGTATGTTATTTGGTACGAGGAATGTACTGGTGAGGTCGTTGAAGGTGTACCGCACACCTATTATTGGGTATGAGGGTGGAGTGGTTTCAAACAAGGTCGAAATTTTAAAAAAATAAAAAAATCTGAAAATTTTTTTTCAAGTACTTTGAAGGGTGTAGATATAATATTTTATGACCACAGGTCGATATCTCTTTTCTTTTTCGAGATATTTGCGTCCAAATATTGTACGTGGAACACGACATTTTTTACAGTATGGACTTTATAGATAATTTTGACGTCATAACTGTTTTCATAGTTCCGAAACATGATGTGTCTTCGATGCTTATCTGCCATGCTTGGGTACATTTACCGAAAGTCGAATTATGTGTGTTGTTATCATTACTATTAATCTTTATCTTTTGTCTGTAGGTAATGTGTGTGCAATACTGGCCCGCCTCTAAAGAAAAAGACGAAGAATACGGCGGTATCGGCGTCTCCATTGTCCAGGAAGAAGAGCTGGCTAATTTCCATATACGCACATTCAAACTCTATAAGAAAGAAGGCGGAGTAAGTCTGACAATTTATTTCGTTTTTATCATCTTTCATTCTATGATTTCCGTTATTTTTTGTCTTCTAAACAGGAAATAGTTGAAGAGCGCACCATCCTGCAGTTCCACTACACAGAGTGGCACAGTCATACATGTCCTTTCTCTAACGCCATTTTGGAGTTCCGAAGGAGAGTCCGGGCTGTTGTGGGAAGTAGGATTGCAACAGATAAAGTTGGACCCATGATAGTGCATTGCAAGTAAGAATAACTAAATGGTAACATTTATTCTGGTTGGATAACCTGTATAATCTATATAAATACAGGGTGCGGCAGAACCAATTGAGCAGTTTTGAAGAAACCAGGGTATATATGAAAAAAATGTTTTTATTTTTGAAATCAGCAGGACTTACCATTTTATCCTCATTAATTTTTAAAAATAATATCTTTAAGATTTCTGAAGTTTTGAACAGCCCGTTGACACATTTCGCGGGGTATCGCGTTTACTTCTTCAACAATCTGCTCCCTTAGCTCTAGCAGGTTTTGAGGGCGACGTTTAAACACTTTTTCCTTTAGATATGCCCAAAGAAAGAAGTCGCATATGCTTAAATCGGGCGATCGCGCAGGCCACCCCGCGTCACTTCTCAAAAACACTAGTCGTCCAGGAAACATTTCTCTTAAAGCGTTTAGAGAATTTCGGGCTGTGTGGGCTGTAGCCCCATCCTGTTGGAACGAAAAGTCCCCTAATCCCTCTTCTTCAACAACCACTTCCAATCACGGTCACGGTCACGCCTCCCTCTTCAAAAAAGTACGGGCCTATAACGCCAAATTGTGATACGGCACACCACACTGTTAGTTTCGGAGAATGTAGCGGTCTTTCATGAACAATTTAAAGGTTGTTTTCAGCCCAGTAGCGAAAATTTTGTTTATTCACAATCCCGCTTAGGTGAAAATGTGCCTCGTCGCTGCTGAAGAATGTTGCCTCAGGAGGGATCGCTGCAAGAATTTCCTCACACAGATTTTGGCGGTTGGCGTAGTCTGCTGGGTTCAATTCCTGAACCATCATTATTTTGAAGGGAAGGAAATTTAAATCTAAATGCAGAATCCTCCTCAAACTGCGGTCTGAAACCCCCAATGCAATAGCGTGCCTTCGAGCAGAACGTCTTGGCGATTGTTCGACTGCTGCTCTCACTAGCTCCACATTTTCTGGTGTTCTGATGGATCTTCGTCGGCCATGTGTACCTATTCTTAGTTTCCTCCAACTGCCGAATCCAGGACCGAATTATGTTCGCAGTAGGAACAGCATTTTTTCGCGGAATGTTGAACCGTCGCCGAAAAGCTCTTTGCGTCGCAATCACATATCGGTTGGGTACTAAATGAGGATGCCGATAGATCTAGTGCAGCTGCCTACCCCGCCCCGCCCGAACACCTGCCCATCCAAACTGCTCAAATGGATCTGCCACACCCTGTATTAGTTAATAAAAATTATTTCGGTTTGACAGGCATCGAACCTAGATTATCCAATCTACAACTTGTCATCCTTATTCAATCATTTATTAAAGAGAGAATTTTATATTCCAATCATACAAACTAATTAAGAAACATCCATTTATCACCCATCATTCCTATCATATCATTCATATCAGATTTAAAATTAATTATATTTGTATATCACATGTCAATTTCGGTCGAATGAGCATATTAGTATTGGATTTTAAACACACACATCAAGCCGACAACAGTAACAAAGCGTTCCATTGGTGATGAACGTGATCTTCTCTTGTTTCAGCGATGGAGGGGGGCGGTCAGGGGTGTATCTAGCCATCGACGCCAACATGGAGCTGGCGGAAGAAGAAGACGCCTTCGATGTCTTTGGGTACCTCAAGAAGTTGAGACAGTCCAGAAAAGGGTTGATTGAAAATTTGGTAAGTTACATATTTTGATTATTTTGTAAATTCATCACCATCATTATCATCATCAGTATCTTTATTATCATTAGCATTATCATTATCAGCAACATTATCATTAACATTATCTTTACCAACATATTATCATCGAGAAAATGTTAAAATCGTATTGTAGGGTACTCAAAACGTGGTCTTTTATCAAAATTTCGATAGTACATCTGAAAAGGCTTTCAAAAGGCACACAAGATGTCCTATTTAATTTATTATTACAGTTTCCGATATCCCCTTAAAAAATTACTTTTATGTCAAATTAATTGTAACAATATTAATATTCATAAATACTGTAATTTTTTAAAAGCGTCCATTTTTATCACGTGATATTTATTTTTGTTTCACAAACAAATATACAATGAATAATGAAATTTTTTCAGAGCAACCTCGATATTATACTGGGATGTTAATGGTTAAAAACACTCATTTTTAATCACCCCGAATAGAAGAAGTTTTTTACTTTTTCTAGACGTTACAGATTATATTTCATTGTTCTGGTTATCTACATAGTTCATAAAAGCGAAAAGAAAGTATTTTTCTCAGTCTGCACTAAAAGCTTTTTACAAGGTAAACAAAGCTTTGAGCTTTTAAAGTGACGATAATATGAAACATTTACCAAAAATAAAAATAATTTGGCTAATTTTTACACACAAACAAAATCATTAATATTATTTTTTTAAATAAATAAAAATATGATCACCGTATATGACTACCGAATGAAAGTTGACGTTTGGATTATTAGATGTGGTTACTTTTGAAAACAATTCCCTATATTTGATTTGAAAAGAAACTGACCCTAAAGTATTCCGTTACAGAAGATTAGAATTGTACTCAATATCAGGAGGCATTTAAAATGACCTAAGCAACAGGATTCAGGGATGTATTTAAAAAATTTAATACCGCAAATTCTAGTTCGTTCGTCTTAGGTGTAAACAACCCTCAAGTCGGAATTTCTGTTAGAGGAAATTAAATACAATCATATTTCAAAGAATTGCCAAACTAAATATTTTAAAGATTCAAATTTTTTGTTATAATCAACATAAACGGAAAAAGTCTAAAATATTTTAAACGCACCCCTGTTTTAATATTCAGTTACCCTAGTCGGCCATCCATTTTCAGCCAGACATAGTAATGTATTTCTGTGCTTTCCTAGTCCAGTTTTTAAATAGGTTCATGCAAAAATTTCATGCCTGAATATTTCGTACAATTCTATTCTTCTTTAGGGTTTGAAAAGAAACCACCCACTGATGAGTGTGCTCACATGTTTTGTATACATATAGTGCCGTGCAGCCATTTACCAGGTATCACCTCACTTGCACTCATTTCTGGAGTAAAGAGCGCACCACTCACTCTTCATCTGCGTCGCCAGACACATAAACTTGTCAACGCATCAACATATCTTAAAATTTCAGTTTGTTACAATTTATATAGCGTACAACTATCCTATTTTAATATGTATTTTTTTAATGTTCGTATTTTATTTTATTGTTATTTAATCCTATTTTATTGTCAATGTGCTCTTTTTTAATGTGAAAATAAATTGGACCCGTATGTAGGTTTGTGCATACATGTGTTTTAAAATAAATGAATAATGTCATGAAACACTGCATTTGAAATAATAAAGTACTATATTATAAATTATGGTAATAACTTTGAAATATATTATACAAAGATAAAATCTCATTTTATTTAATACAGCGGGCACATAAAACATGAAATTGAGTTCAGCGAAACTATACCGATATTTCCGCCAATAAATTTGACTTTAAACTAACAAAAATAAGCTCTAGATAAATGACCTGCGCAGCTTTCTTTATTTTATACATATACTAGAATTTGAACAAGATGCTACTGATTACTTAATTGTTAAAATTCATTGTTTGTTGTTTAGGGGTGCTTAAGCCAAAAAAGGGTAGCGGGAAAAAATTTTCATGATCGGATTCGAAATCCTCAAGCATTTTTACATATGTGTACCAAGTTTCAAAATTTTCTGAAGCTTGATACAGATTTTGTAAAAGATTATTTGAAAAATGAGCTGGTATTAACTATTTATTAATTTTATAAAGGGTATATTTGTTTTTCGGGTTCACAAACCCCAAATTAAGGGTTGGACACTTTTGTACTATACATATTTTGATTCTTCGGACTTTTTTACATAATATGTACACCAGGATTCAGTCAAATCGATGAGGGGACCCATTTTTCCTATGAGACAATAAATATAAACATATTTTTAAGGGTTCACTTCCTAATTTTGGGGTTCTAACTCCGAACCCCGTCGAAATTTCTAAAATTTGTGAGTGCCATTAAACTTACCACCCTTCAATTAGCATGTGCACCAATTTTCATAATATTTTAAGGATTGGTTCAAAAGTTATGCACATTTAAATGCGAAACTTTTAGTAAAGAAATTTTTAACAATTTTTCCTATAGAAATTTCTGGTGATCTCAGGGATTCCCCTTGGTTACGAGGGGAATCCCCGTCTTGTCAAGTATAGGTTATAGCTTTTTATGTAGACAGAAGGGCATGAATTTTTGTCCAAATTTAAAAATTCATAACTTGGAAACGGTTTGAGATATCGGTATGAAATTTGGATATGATACTTTTGGGACTTTTGGGCATCGATTCATAATTAGACCAAATAATTAATTTAACCAGGGGTACCAAAATTTTTGGGGTGAAGTTTAAGTGGTGTTACTTTAGAACCGTTTGAAATATGGGCATGAAATTTGGTATGGGTATTACTAATACTTAAGACATTAATTGGGTAATTAATTGATTAATGATTTATATCAGTGGCACAAAAAATGTGGCACCAAAATTGTAAAATGGTGTAGCTTTTAAACCATTTGAGATATAGGGGTGTAATTAAGTATTTATACCTGGTGTATCTTTGCAATTAAGGTAATTTGTTAAGTAGACCAGTAGCTCCAAAAATGTGGGACACTTTTTTTTAAATTCTTACTTTTATGCCATTGGACATATAGGGTTGTAATTTAATATATGAAACTAGTATATTTTGGCAATTAGGGTAAATCATTGAGTAGACCAGTGGTTTTAAAAATGTTAGGCAAAATATATAAAATGGTGTAACTTTATATGTGTACTAGTTAGTACTTATGTAGTTTATTAAGCAGACCAGTGGCTTCAAAAATGTGGAACAAATATATAAAATATTGTCATATTTTAAATATTTGACATATAAAATTATGTGTCAAGTAAACCACTTACTTGACAAGCGTAAGTGTTTCTTCGTTTGAGATTTTGATAAATAGTTCGTTTCAAGGTTTCCAAAATCCGGGGTGTAGGTGTGTGTGTGTAGGTTTTGTGTGTGTGTGTGTGTGTGTGTGTGTGTGTGTGTGTGTGTGTGTGTGTGTGTGTGTGTGTGTGTGTGTGTGTGCGTGTGTTTGTGGAAAGTATACTTAATCTGGGTTAAAGTTAATCTTATTAAATAACATGGGTATAGAAAGGCAGTAACGTAATTTTGTTATTAAATACTCAGTGGGAATCCTGTGTAAAACAACATAAAACTACACATTTGGGAACGTTAATCGATCAATAATGTTGGATACATTGGAACTTTGCACTCTGGGGTATAATTAGACGACTGTTCGACCCTGCCTGATCTACCATGATGCACTAATTAGCTCTTTAGCATACATTTACGATGCCATTATGAATGATATTTCGGCCAATTCATAACCTAAGGTAATTGTGTCTACTCTTGGTATATTATAAATATTATTATTCTCCTTATTCAGTAGCACTACAGACTATGTTGGTCTCTGGCCTGATCCAATTGTTACCGTCTTGTCTCCCGTGAACGTTATGTTTGCATCTTTCATATTCTTTATGACGCTTGTACTCCATCTGTTTTTTGGGCGGCCCCTCATTGACTAACGGATTGTGCTTGTAGATACAGATCAACTTGCCGATCTTAAGTCATACGATTTACGTGGCTATATCGTCGAAAGCGTTGAAAATAATAGTAATTATATATAATGAATATCATCATTTCTGTGTGTCTTTTTAGTTTGAAACTTTTGGCTAGTCTAAATACTTCTTGTTGGCTGACCTAATATTTCCCTATTGTAGAAGTTGGCTTTGAAAGTTACCTGATAGAGACGCCAAAAATCTCTTGCAGACAGATCAGCAATTTATGACTTTTATAATGAGTTGCAGCCCGTAAATGTTTTATGATAGCCAAGTTTCCTCATTGGAAAATATCCCATGTTTGAACAGCTTTATACGAGCCAACTTTCAAACTAAACTGAATAGTGAAAATGAAACTTCATCGTCTAACACGAATTTTTCGCTCGATATTTTCTAAAGTAAACAAGATATATGATATAATATAATAGGAACTAGGAACTTGTTTTCTGCCATTTAATATAAAGATATTTTTCACTATATTTCAAAGATGAAACTTTGACTTATAGGAACTACATTGAACTAAAAATTCTATAAGCTCTTTAAGTCGATACTAGATGAACTCGTAGGTACATATTCGACTTCATACTAATTTTAAAATTCATTTTGATTAAAAGTAATTTTTTTAAATATACCGAGTGTTTTTTTTTTCATGTGTATGTAGTTTTTTGCAGACTGCACATTGGTTACTTCTTTCAACTAGCAGCGGTTAAATTACATTACTTCGATTTTGGCTTTAGATATGCAAAATTGAAATATTTCAAAAAATATTCTTATCAATTTTCAACTTGTATCATTTATGTAATCTTCTTCGTTCTCAGGACCAATACAAGTTCGTCTACGACACACTTGAAGAGCACATCGTTTGCGGCAACTCATGGTTTCCGGTGTCCGAATTGTCATCGCGACTTAAATCCAAATCCATGAAGAATCCCTTGACCAAGATGAACGAATACCAAAGGGAATACCAGCAAATTTGCAAGATGACACCTCGGTTCACCATTGGCGACTGCGCCGGGGGACACAGAGGGGACAACCGGGAAAAGAATAGGGATGTTCTGGTCGTACCACGTAAGTAGATCTTTGTTTTTGAATAAGTTACATTCACACTCAAATTTGAGCTCGGCACGAGTTCATATTGGCTTAAATTGGAAGCTAAGCAGAGGCAGAAAGAGAGAGATAATATCGATAGTAATAATTGAAAATAAGAAATATTCGTTTTCCGGGAATGGACTGTGTCATATTTTGAGTCAGAGCTCAACGTTTCGCCCGCAGTCGTATGGGGCATCTTCAGGAGCAAGGGGATAGTACTGTCTTAAACAAGGTTATCCGACGTGTCAACTACGCTAGAGGCCGAGTTTAAGCGACAAGAGGGGGAGACTCAGTTTACAAGGTTACCAGACGTGTAAACCACGCTAGAGGCCAAATAAACCAAGTGACGAAATGAAGGCCGCGAAGACAGTTATATACTAATCTAAAGATACGGTAGATGAGCAAAGCTAATGAGGACCAATGGGTATCGAGTTCGTATTGGTAGATTAGGCGTATTGTGTTCCGAGAATCCATATTTCCATATTTCAAAAGTTTCCCTGTATTTACGTCTGTAAAACTCAGGAGCTAAAATGCGGGAATTTTCAAATAAGATGTTATGTTCTGTTTTGTGTTGGTGGTCTGTGACCGCAGATGTTAATACCATACCATTACGCAGACAGCGTTTGTGTTCTGACAATCTACTGTGAACACTCCTTCCTGTTTCACCTATGTATACTGTGCCGCAAGAACAAGGAAAACTATAAACACCGGGTGACGACAAGGGTTCGCGTTTATCTTTAGTTTGGGGGAGTATTTCTGAAATTTTTTATGGAGGTTTAAAAAAGACCTTAATATTGTTTTTATTAAGAATTCTACCTATTTTATCCGAGAATCCTTTAATGTAAGGGATAGATGCAAATGTTTCGAACGAGGTATCCACGGGTTTTTTGGGTAAAGGGTTTAATTGTCTATGAATTACATTATTGATTAATTTTACGTCATAGTTGTTCTGGATTAAACTATGTCTGGTGTGGTCAAGCTCCTACTGTAGGATATCAGGTTCAGAGATTTTGATGGCACGGTGTACGAGAGCGTTGACTACTGAGAGTTTCTGCGAGGGATGGTGGTGAGAATTAAAATTGAGATACCTATCAGTGTGGGTGGGTTTTCTATAAACAGCGTGCCCTAACTGTCCGTTGGATTTACGATAAACCAGAACATCAAGAAAGGGGAGAGTTCTGTTATTTTCTACCTCCATGGTGAATTGAATATCCGTGTGTATGCTGTTTAAGTGTTCGTGGAACAAAGTGAGTTTTTCCGGACTATGTGGCCAAATGAAAAACGTGTCATCTACATAGCGAAACCATACCCCCTTGCCCCTGAAGATGCCCCATACGACTGCGAGCGAAACTTTGAGCTCTGACTCAAAATATGACACAGTCCATTCCCGGAAAACGAATATTTCTCATGACTCAGACTGTGGAAGCCTACGCAATTATTTCATAATTGAAAATATTTTAATAGTATAGTTTTGTAATTAAAGTTTCTAAAATTTGTAAAAGTTTTCTAATTTTTTAATTTTCTTCATATATTGGTAAAAGTTTTCAACGAGTAATATTCTATAATACTCCATGACGTTACTTTTTAACATGAAATATCTTGAAATTAATGTTAGGAACGAGCTGTGGAAAATAATTTGAAAATGTCTTCCTTTCAGCCGACAATTTCCGTCCATACTTAACTTCCTTCCAAGGTAATAGCTACACTGACTACATCAACGCCGTTTTTGTCGACGTAAGTACTCTAAACTTTCATAAATAATTTCTTAGCTTTCGACTTTATATTCACGGCAAACTCTTGCACTTCCTCAACAAAATAACAATGAAATTATGCCAAATGAGCTGTGAATGGAATAATATCAACCAGTAACCAGCATATTTTACATTCAATTTAATTCAACATATTTGAAAATGATTTTTTAGACAATGGTAAAAATTACTTGTATTTCTTTTTGTAATTTTATTAATATTAACTTGTAATATTCGTTGTGGGATCGTGTACCATTTTTTAAAAATTATAATAATGTACCTATTATGCTATTTTTACCATTTTCGGAGTAACTGAAATTGTTTATATTATTGAAAAATACATGAAATTTTCTCTAGATTTATGGTAACTAGTACTTATATTATGAACTTAAAAAATATTTCCAATTTTCGAATAGCACAAAAGTGACCTCTCCTCACATTAGTTTTGAGGACCCGTGGCCGTGAGGTCACATCTGGTGAATGCCCTGAAAGTTATCATTATCCAAATCTATGAATAGAAACCAAAAATTAGTAATTAGCCGTGATAATATAATATTTGTTAACTTAATTAATGTCTAAAAAATGTGCAAATAATGCTGAGGCAATGAAAACTTGAAATGTATTTATTTATTCTCGTTTTTTGGCACTCAAATTCGTGTGAAAATTTATGCCAGACATTTAATTTTCAAATTATCGTAAATAATTTTAATTCTGTTGCGATTACAAAAGATAAAACACACAAATTAAAGTAATAATTACTACTTTAATTTTCCGGCGTGACACATGATTTATAATGGTCATTGTCAACTAAATTCGTCACAAAATATGAGCAAAACGGAGGAACATTTTTGAAACGCTGAAGTATTTGTACGGGAAATAATTAATCACAAAAAATTAACAGTAAAATGTGATTAATGATTAGATGCAACAGATTAAAGTAAAATTTTAATAATAATATACATTTAAAATATCAACCCCTAAAGCAGATATAGTTACTGTGCGTAAAAGAAATTTTTATTTTACCAAAATAACAGTCATCATCTAGTTATTACCCTTTTAGAATAATATACAGGGTGTTCCGCGACTCGACCGACAAACTTCATATATTCCGGGTGTCATTACGATCAAAAAATGTTATATGATCTATAGGTAAATTCCTCTTTGTTTCGAATATATCGAAGGAATTAAAAAAAAAATGATAAAAGAAAATTTATTCATCAATGCATACATACATACATACATACATACATACATACATACATACATACATACATACATACATACATACATACATACATACATACATACATACATACATACATACATACATACATACATACATACATACATACATACATACATACATACATACATACATACATACATACATACATACATACATACATACATACATACATACATACATACATACATACATACATACATACATACATACATACATACATACATACATACATACATACATACATACATACATACATACATACATACATACATACATACATACATACATACATACATACATACATACATACATACATACATACATACATACATACATACATACATACATACATACATACATACATACATACATACATACATACATACATACATACATACATACATACATACATACATACATACATACATACATACATACATACATACATACATACATACATACATACATACATACATACATACATACATACATACATACATACATACATACATACATACATACATACATACATACATACATACATACATACATACATACATACATACATACATACATACATACATACATACATACATACATACATACATACATACATACATACATACATACATACATACATACATACATACATACATACATACATACATACATACATACATACATACATACATACATACATACATACATACATACATACATACATACATACATACATACATACATACATACATACATACATACATACATACATACATACATACATACATACATACATACATACATACATACATACATACATACATACATACATACATACATACATACATACATACATACATACATACATACATACATACATACATACATACATACATACATACATACATACATACATACATACATACATACATACATACATACATACATACATACATACATACATACATACATACATACATACATACATACATACATACATACATACATACATACATACATACATACATACATACATACATACATACATACATACATACATACATACATACATACATACATACATACATACATACATACATACATACATACATACATACATACATACATACATACATACATACATACATACATACATACATACATACATACATACATACATACATACATACATACATACATACATACATACATACATACATACATACATACATACATACATACATACATACATACATACATACATACATACATACATACATACATACATACATACATACATACATACATACATACATACATACATACATACATACATACATACATACATACATACATACATACATACATACATACATACATACATACATACATACATACATACATACATACATACATACATACATACATACATACATACATACATACATACATACATACATACATACATACATACATACATACATACATACATACATACATACATACATACATACATACATACATACATACATACATACATACATACATACATACATACATACATACATACATACATACATACATACATACATACATACATACATACATACATACATACATACATACATACATACATACATACATACATACATACATACATACATACATACATACATACATACATACATACATACATACATACATACATACATACATACATACATACATACATACATACATACATACATACATACATACATACATACATACATACATACATACATACATACATACATACATACATACATACATACATACATACATACATACATACATACATACATACATACATACATACATACATACATACATACATACATACATACATACATACATACATACATACATACATACATACATACATACATACATACATACATACATACATACATACATACATACATACATACATACATACATACATACATACATACATACATACATACATACATACATACATACATACATACATACATACATACATACATACATACATACATACATACATACATACATACATACATACATACATACATACATACATACATACATACATACATACATACATACATACATACATACATACATACATACATACATACATACATACATACATACATACATACATACATACATACATACATACATACATACATACATACATACATACATACATACATACATACATACATACATACATACATACATACATACATACATACATACATACATACATACATACATACATACATACATACATACATACATACATACATACATACATACATACATACATACATACATACATACATACATACATACATACATACATACATACATACATACATACATACATACATACATACATACATACATACATACATACATACATACATACATACATACATACATACATACATACATACATACATACATACATACATACATACATACATACATACATACATACATACATACATACATACATACATACATACATACATACATACATACATACATACATACATACATACATACATACATACATACATACATACATACATACATACATACATACATACATACATACATACATACATACATACATACATACATACATACATACATACATACATACATACATACATACATACATACATACATACATACATACATACATACATACATACATACATACATACATACATACATACATACATACATACATACATACATACATACATACATACATACATACATACATACATACATACATACATACATACATACATACATACATACATACATACATACATACATACATACATACATACATACATACATACATACATACATACATACATACATACATACATACATACATACATACATACATACATACATACATACATACATACATACATACATACATACATACATACATACATACATACATACATACATACATACATACATACATACATACATACATACATACATACATACATACATACATACATACATACATACATACATACATACATACATACATACATACATACATACATACATACATACATACATACATACATACATACATACATACATACATACATACATACATACATACATACATACATACATACATACATACATACATACATACATACATACATACATACATACATACATACATACATACATACATACATACATACATACATACATACATACATACATACATACATACATACATACATACATACATACATACATACATACATACATACATACATACATACATACATACATACATACATACATACATACATACATACATACATACATACATACATACATACATACATACATACATACATACATACATACATACATACATACATACATACATACATACATACATACATACATACATACATACATACATACATACATACATACATACATACATACATACATACATACATACATACATACATACATACATACATACATACATACATACATACATACATACATACATACATACATACATACATACATACATACATACATACATACATACATACATACATACATACATACATACATACATACATACATACATACATACATACATACATACATACATACATACATACATACATACATACATACATACATACATACATACATACATACATACATACATACATACATACATACATACATACATACATACATACATACATACATACATACATACATACATACATACATACATACATACATACATACATACATACATACATACATACATACATACATACATACATACATACATACATACATACATACATACATACATACATACATACATACATACATACATACATACATACATACATACATACATACATACATACATACATACATACATACATACATACATACATACATACATACATACATACATACATACATACATACATACATACATACATACATACATACATACATACATACATACATACATACATACATACATACATACATACATACATACATACATACATACATACATACATACATACATACATACATACATACATACATACATACATACATACATACATACATACATACATACATACATACATACATACATACATACATACATACATACATACATACATACATACATACATACATACATACATACATACATACATACATACATACATACATACATACATACATACATACATACATACATACATACATACATACATACATACATACATACATACATACATACATACATACATACATACATACATACATACATACATACATACATACATACATACATACATACATACATACATACATACATACATACATACATACATACATACATACATACATACATACATACATACATACATACATACATACATACATACATACATACATACATACATACATACATACATACATACATACATACATACATACATACATACATACATACATACATACATACATACATACATACATACATACATACATACATACATACATACATACATACATACATACATACATACATACATACATACATACATACATACATACATACATACATACATACATACATACATACATACATACATACATACATACATACATACATACATACATACATACATACATACATACATACATACATACATACATACATACATACATACATACATACATACATACATACATACATACATACATACATACATACATACATACATACATACATACATACATACATACATACATACATACATACATACATACATACATACATACATACATACATACATACATACATACATACATACATACATACATACATACATACATACATACATACATACATACATACATACATACATACATACATACATACATACATACATACATACATACATACATACATACATACATACATACATACATACATACATACATACATACATACATACATACATACATACATACATACATACATACATACATACATACATACATACATACATACATACATACATACATACATACATACATACATACATACATACATACATACATACATACATACATACATACATACATACATACATACATACATACATACATACATACATACATACATACATACATACATACATACATACATACATACATACATACATACATACATACATACATACATACATACATACATACATACATACATACATACATACATACATACATACATACATACATACATACATACATACATACATACATACATACATACATACATACATACATACATACATACATACATACATACATACATACATACATACATACATACATACATACATACATACATACATACATACATACATACATACATACATACATACATACATACATACATACATACATACATACATACATACATACATACATACATACATACATACATACATACATACATACATACATACATACATACATACATACATACATACATACATACATACATACATACATACATACATACATACATACATACATACATACATACATACATACATACATACATACATACATACATACATACATACATACATACATACATACATACATACATACATACATACATACATACATACATACATACATACATACATACATACATACATACATACATACATACATACATACATACATACATACATACATACATACATACATACATACATACATACATACATACATACATACATACATACATACATACATACATACATACATACATACATACATACATACATACATACATACATACATACATACATACATACATACATACATACATACATACATACATACATACATACATACATACATACATACATACATACATACATACATACATACATACATACATACATACATACATACATACATACATACATACATACATACATACATACATACATACATACATACATACATACATACATACATACATACATACATACATACATACATACATACATACATACATACATACATACATACATACATACATACATACATACATACATACATACATACATACATACATACATACATACATACATACATACATACATACATACATACATACATACATACATACATACATACATACATACATACATACATACATACATACATACATACATACATACATACATACATACATACATACATACATACATACATACATACATACATACATACATACATACATACATACATACATACATACATACATACATACATACATACATACATACATACATACATACATACATACATACATACATACATACATACATACATACATACATACATACATACATACATACATACATACATACATACATACATACATACATACATACATACATACATACATACATACATACATACATACATACATACATACATACATACATACATACATACATACATACATACATACATACATACATACATACATACATACATACATACATACATACATACATACATACATACATACATACATACATACATACATACATACATACATACATACATACATACATACATACATACATACATACATACATACATACATACATACATACATACATACATACATACATACATACATACATACATACATACATACATACATACATACATACATACATACATACATACATACATACATACATACATACATACATACATACATACATACATACATACATACATACATACATACATACATACATACATACATACATACATACATACATACATACATACATACATACATACATACATACATACATACATACATACATACATACATACATAAAATCACGCATTTCCCACTTAGTGGGTTAGCACAAACCTGAAAGAATAAAAATAACATCATCCAAAAAATAATCAGTCTCTCTTCAACAACATTCTTACCAACCTGACATCATAGGTACAACATATATTCCTCTCTTAACATATTAAAGTGACCGATTTTCGGTAGCGAAATATCGCGACCGGACCACAATAATAGTTACGAAACAATCATCCTTCGCCACACATTCCTCTCTAAGCACACTTCTTTCACCTCGGCCACATTTATAATCGCATTCATACACGCTCTTCTTCTCTTCCCACTCGGAAACTTTCTCTCTTTTAGCACCTTATCAATCACATTACAAGCCGTTCACTCTTCATTCTCACCACATGACCAAACCATCTCAACTGGCTCATTCCTACTCTCTTAACAACATTCTTCCTAACCATATATTCTTCATACATCAAATTATACCTCACGCGATCCCGTCTTACATATCCACATACTCCACGTAAATACATCCTTTATTCATCAATGGATAACTAATTAACACAAAATTACAGCAACTGTTCAAAATGAGAACCGCCATTTCCTAAACATACAGCTATTCTATGAGTCATAGAATGTTGACAGTTAATTATAGCCAATTCATTCTTTAGAGAATTAGTAGCTTCAACTCTTCGCGTGTATCTGGTTTACCAATACAAAAATAATGAAAAAATTCCCTAGGGCTTAGAATCCAAAATAGAAATTTTTATTTTTAATAAAAACTTACAGGATTTTTTGACTTTGGCGGTCTGTAGCTAATGAACAGTAAATGTTAGAGGCATGGGGTTTAGGCCATTCGATTCTATGGACGTTATTCAAAAATAAGTGTACGTTTAATAGTTTGTAACTATTGGAACAGCCTATATACAAATATCACTGCTAATGTATATTATAGAAAATTTCATGTAGATTCCAAATTTGCAACGTACACGTTGCTATCTTTAACCGTTCAGAAGCTACAGACAAAAATATAGAAAATGAGCTAAACAAAATTGCATCGTTTATAATAAAAATTATTCAAAAATAAGTGTACGTTTAATAGTTTGTAACTATTGGAACAGCCTATATACAAATATCACTGCTGATGTACAGTATAGAAAATTTCATGTAGATTCCAAATTTGCAACGTACACGTTGCTATCTTTAACCGTTCAGAAGCTACAGACAAAAATATAGAAAATGAGCTAAACAAAAATGCATCGTTTATAATAAAAATTATTCAAAAATAAGTGTACGTTTAATAGTCTGTAACTATTGGAACAGCCTATATACAAATATCACTGCTGATGTATATTATAGAAAATTTCATGTAGATTCCAAGTTTGTAACGTACACGTTGCTATCTTTAACCGTTCAGAAGCTACAGATAAAAATATAGAAAATGAGCTAGACAAAAATTCATCGTTTATAATAAAAATTAGTCAAAAATAAGTGTACTTTTAACAGCCAGTAACTATTGAAACAGCCTATACACAAACACGAATTACGTAAGATCTAAGCGTCAAATCCCAATTTGGACGCCAGATTCGAAATCCTTGGGGTCGAATTAAGGGGTTGCCATGTCTAACTCAAAAATTGTTTTCCCGAAAAAAGATGGACTATAGCTTTGGGGTTTTTTTGGCAAAAAAAACTTTTTGACTCCGATTTGTTTCAAATTTATACGTTAACTAGTGACAAAGGGCTAATGGATAGCCAAATCTGAGCCCATAGGGTTGATATTAAGGGAGTCATTGAAGTCTAAAAAAAAATTGTACCAACAAATATTCAGTAGTCTACTAAAAATTAAATCATCCTGTATATAAATGAAAAGTATCATTTTCTACTAATTCAGATCCGCTGATTACGGGAAAAATAATGAAAAAATTCCCTAGGGTTTAGAATCCAAAATAGAAATTTTTATTTTTAATAAAACTTACAGGATTTTTTACTTTGGCGGTCTGTAGCTAATGAACAGTAAATGTTAGAGGCATGGGGTTTAGGCCTTTCGATTCTATGGACGTTTCTACATATGTCTAACATATCTTTAATTTTTGTTTTTGGCTGATACTGTATTACAATGCAAAAAAACAAAAATATTGTACCTACAAATATTCAGTAGTCTACTAAAAATTAAATCAGCCTGTATATAAATGAAAAAAATCATTTTCTACTAATTCAGGTTTGCTGATTACGGGAAAAATAATGAAAAAATTCCCTAGGGCTTAGAATCCAAAATAGAAATTTTTATTTTTAATGAAAACTTACAAGATTTTTTGATTTTGGCGGTCTGTAGCTAATGAACAGTAAATTTTAGAGGCACCGGGGTTGGGCCATTCGATTCTATGGACGTTTCTACATATGTCTAACATATTTTCAATTTTTGTTTTCGGCTGATACTGTATTACAATGCAAAAAACAAAAAAATTGTACCTACAAATATTCAGTAGTCTACTAAAAATTAAACCAGCCTGTATATAAATGAAAAGTATCATTTTCTACTAATTAAGATCCGCTGATTACGGGAAAAATAATGAAAAAATTCCCTAGGGCTTAGAATCCAAAATAGAAATTTTTATTTTTAATGAAAACTTACAGGATTTTTTTACTTTGGCGGTCTGTAGCTAATGAACAGTAAATGTTAGAGGCATGGGGTTTGGGCCTTTCGATTCTATGGACGTTTCTACATATGTCTAACATATCTTTAATTTTTGTTTTTGGCTGATACTGTATTACAATGCAAAAAACAAAAATATTGTACCTACAAATATTCAGTAGTCTACTAAAAATTAAACCACCCTGTATATAAATGAAAAAAATCATTTTCTACTAACTCAGGTTCGCTGATTACGGGAAAAATAATGTAAAAATTCCCTAGGGCTTAGAATCCAAAATAGAAATTTTTATTTTTAATGAAAACTTACAAGATTTTTTGACTTTGGCGGTCTGTAGCTAATGAACAGTAAATGTTAGAGGCACCGGGGCTGGGCCATTAGATTCTATGGACGTTTCTACATATGTACAACATATTTTCAATTTTTGTTTTCGGCTGATACTGTATTACAATGCACAAAGCAAAAAAATTGTATCTACAAATATTCAGTAGTACTAAAAATTAAACCAGCCTGTATATAAATGAAAAGGATCATTTTCTACTAATTCAGATCCGCTGATTACGGGAAAAATAATGAAAAAATTCCCTAGGGCTTAGAATCCAAAATAGAAATTTTTGTTTTTAATGAAAACTTACAGGATTTTTTTACTTTTGTAAATTTAACAGCCTATATACAAATATCACTGCTGATGTATATTATAGAGAATTTCATGTAGATTCGAAATTTGCAACGTACTCGTTGCTATCTGTAACCGTTTAGAAACTACAGACAAAAATAAAGAAAATGAGCTAGAAAAAAATTCATCGTTTATAATAAAATTATTCAAAATAAGTGTACTTTACCAGCCTGTAACTATTGGAACAGCCTATATACAAACACGAATTACGTAAGATCTAAGCGTCAAATCCCAATTTGGACGCCGGATTCGAAATCCTTGGGGTCGAATTAAGGGGTTGCTATGTCTAACTCAAAAATTGTTTTCCCGAAATAAGATGGACTATAGCTTTGGGGTTTTTTTGGGAAAAAAAACTTTTTGACTCCGATTTGTTTCAAATTTCGTATACGTTAACTAGTGACAAAGGACTAATGGATAGCCAAATCTGAGCCCATAGGGTTTGATATTAAGGGAGTTATTGAAGTCTTAAAAAAAATTGTACCTACAAATATTCAGTAGTCTACTAAAATTTAAACCAGCCTGTATATAAAGGAAAAGTATCATTTTCTACTAATTCTGATCCGCTGATTACGGGAAAAATAATGAAAAAATTCCCTAGCGCTTAGAATCCAAAATAGAAATTTTTATTTTTAATGAAAACTTACAAGATTTTTTGAATTTGGCGGTCTGTAGCTAATGAACAGTAAATGTTAGAGGCACCGGGGTTGGGCCATTCGATTCTATGGACGTTTCTACATATGTTTAACATATTTTCAATTTTTGTTTTTGGCTGATACTGTATTACAATGCAAAAAACAAAAAAAATTGTACCTACAAATATTCAGTAGTCTACTAAAAATTAAACCAGCCTGTATATAAATGAAAAGTATCATTTTCTACTAATTCAGATCCGCTGATTACGGGAAAAATAATGAAAAAATTCCCTAGGGCTTAGAATCCAAAATAGAAATTTTTATTTTTAATGAAAACTTACAGGATTTTTTGACTTTGGCGGTCTGTAGCTAATGAACAGTAAATGTTAGAGGCATGGGGTTTGGGCCTTTCGATTCTATGGACGTTTTTACATATGTCTAACATATCTTTAATTTTTGTTTTTGGCTGATACTGTATTACAATGCAAAAAACTAAAATATTGTACCTAAAAATATTCAGTAGTCTACTAAAAATTAAACCAGCCTGTATATAAATGAAAAGTATCATTTTCTACTAATTCAGATCCCCTGATTACGGGAAAAATAATGAAAAAATTCCCTAGGGCTTAGAATCCAAAATAGAAATTTTTATTTTTAATGAAAACTTACAAGATTTTTTGAATTTGGCGGTGTGTAGCTAATGAACAGTAAATGGTAGAGGCACCGGGGTTGGGCCATTCGATTCTATGGACGTTTCTAGATATGCCTAACATATTTTCAATTTTTGTTTTCGGCTGATACTGTATTACAATGCAACAAACAAAAAAATTGTACCTACAAATATTCAGTAGTCTACTAAAATTTAAACCAGCCCGTATATCAATGAAAAGTATCATTTTCTACTAATTTAGATCCGCTGATTACGGGAAAAATAATGAAAAAAATCCCTAGGGCTTAGCATCCAAAATAGAACTTTTAATTTTTAATGAAAACTTACAGGATTTTTTGACTTTTGTACATTTAACACCCTGTAACTATTGGAACAGCCTATATACAAATATCACTGCTGATGTATATTATAGAAAATTTCATGTCGATTCCAAATTTGCAACGTACACGTTGCTATCTTTAACCGTTCAGAAGCTACAGACAAAAATATAGAAAATAAGCTAGACAAAAATTCATCGTTTATAATAAAAATTAGTCAAAAATAAGTGTACTTTTAACAGCCAGAAACTATTGAAACAGCCTATACACAAACACGAATTACGTAAGATCTAAGCGTCAAATCCCAATTTGGACGCCGGATTCGAAATCCTTGGGGTCGAATTAAGAAGTTGCCATGTCTAACTCAAAAATTGTTTTCCCGAAAAAAGATGGACAGCCTTGGGGTTTTTTTTGGCAAAAAAAAACTTTTTGACTCCGATTTGTTTCAAATTTCGTATACGTTAACTAGTGACAAAGGACTAATGGATAGCAACCCCACAGAAAAAAATCTGGCCAATGTACAGGACCACCTCGTCCCATCCACCGTCTTTTGTTTCCCAAAATGTGGTGGTGCCCCATCCTGCTGGAACTACACGTCTCGACGAGCTTCCAGGAGAAGTTCTTCCATGTAATTCGGCAATTCTTCTTCGTTCAACTGCATTTAAAACTATTTCAGCTTGCCCATCTTTATCTCTTTTTACACGACGACGTGGGAAAAATCCTCTCTTTCAAGCAACGAAAAACCTTTGAAAATGTTGTGTGGTGAGGAACAATACGAACTGGGTATCGTCTGAGGTACTCCGCAGCTACAACACGTCCACTTCCCTTGCAAAAACCATACACGAAAAGCATATCGGCATATTATGCATTAGTAAAATGCGGCATAATGGCTTAAATCAATAAGACAGCCCAAAAACTTAAATACCATTTTTTTAATTCCTTCGATATCTCCGAAACAAAGAGGAATTCACCTATAGGTCATATAACATTTTTTGATCGTAATGACCCCCGGAATATATGGTATAAGTTTGTCGGTCGAGTCACGAAACCCTGTATAGTTTTTGTAAGAAAAAAACAGAACTATTTTCATATTTATAAATTTATATGTTTTTATGTTCTGTTTTAGGGTTATACAAAGCCGAGAGAATATATAGTAACAGAATGGCCTTTGAAACATACTCCAGGTGAATTTTGGTCCCTTGTATACGATTACGAATGTTCTGCAGTAGTAGTTCTCTGTGTTCCACCACATACTTCAGTAAGTATTCATTTTATACACATAACTATTAAGCTACTTTATTGAATAGCGTTTAGAGACTTATTGAATAGCGTTTAGAGACATCAAAACTTTGTCAAAAATCGCTAAAAAATATATTATTTTCAGCAAACTTATCCTCCATTTTGGCCCGAAGGCAGGCATTCAAAAAAATACGGCCCCGTTTTTACAATCGACCATATATCTCACAATCATTACACAAATATCAAAACTTGGGTATTTAGAATTAATAAAAAGGTAAAACAAATAAATAAAAATGTATTTTTTGATTACAATAAAGAAAATGTTATAGATTGTGTCACTGACAGAATTAATGGCTGGTGTTAAAGCCCCGCCAAAAACAGTCCAACTCTTCCAACTGACTTGTTGGCCAATGGGACACAAAGTACCAACATCGACTAACTCTTTAGTGGAACTCATGAACATGGTGGAAAGGTGGCGCCAAAGGACAGATTATGGACCTGTTTGTGTTGTCTCTCCGTAAGTTTTATTTAGATAATTTACTTCCGGTTGACCAATTATAACCAAAATCAAATCATCTCTTCACATGAATGTAAAGAAGGAATATGAAAGAATTATAATTTTTTGAATTGTAGTATTTGAGTAATCGGATCCGAAAAAATCGTCACACACACACACACACACACATACACACACATACACATACACATACACTTACATACATACATACATACATACATACATACATACATACATACATACATACATACATACATACATACATACATACATACATACATACATACATACATACATACATACATACATACATACATACATACATACATACATACATACATACATACATACATACATACATACATACATACATACATACATACATACATACATACATACATACATACATACATACATACATACATACATACATACATACATACATACATACATACATACATACATACATACATACATACATACATACATACATACATACATACATACATACATACATACATACATACATACATACATACATACATACATACATACATACATACATACATACATACATACATACATACATACATACATACATACATACATACATACATACATACATACATACATACATACATACATACATACATACATACATACATACATACATACATACATACATACATACATACATACATACATACATACATACATACATACATACATACATACATACATACATACATACATACATACATACATACATACATACATACATACATACATACATACATACATACATACATACATACATACATACATACATACATACATACATACATACATACATACATACATACATACATACATACATACATACATACATACATACATACATACATACATACATACATACATACATACATACATACATACATACATACATACATACATACATACATACATACATACATACATACATACATACATACATACATACATACATACATACATACATACATACATACATACATACATACATACATACATACATACATACATACATACATACATACATACATACATACATACATACATACATACATACATACATACATACATACATACATACATACATACATACATACATACATACATACATACATACATACATACATACATACATACATACATACATACATACATACATACATACATACATACATACATACATACATACATACATACATACATACATACATACATACATACATACATACATACATACATACATACATACATACATACATACATACATACATACATACATACATACATACATACATACATACATACATACATACATACATACATACATACATACATACATACATACATACATACATACATACATACATACATACATACATACATACATACATACATACATACATACATACATACATACATACATACATACATACATACATACATACATACATACATACATACATACATACATACATACATACATACATACATACATACATACATACATACATACATACATACATACATACATACATACATACATACATACATACATACATACATACATACATACATACATACATACATACATACATACATACATACATACATACATACATACATACATACATACATACATACATACATACATACATACATACATACATACATACATACATACATACATACATACATACATACATACATACATACATACATACATACATACATACATACATACATACATACATACATACATACATACATACATACATACATACATACATACATACATACATACATACATACATACATACATACATACATACATACATACATACATACATACATACATACATACATACATACATACATACATACATACATACATACATACA
This sequence comes from Harpalus rubripes, assembly GCA_963082715.1. NCBI lineage: Eukaryota > Metazoa > Arthropoda > Insecta > Coleoptera > Carabidae > Harpalus > Harpalus rubripes. Next base: position 45,006,402 of record OY720461.1, read on the forward strand.
TACATACATACATACATACATACATACATACATACATACATACATACATACATACATACATACATACATACATACATACATACATACATACATACATACATACATACATACATACATACATACATACATACATACATACATACATACATACATACATACATACATACATACATACATACATACATACATACATACATACATACATACATACATACATACATACATACATACATACATACATACATACATACATACATACATACATACATACATACATACATACATACATACATACATACATACATACATACATACATACATACATACATACATACATACATACATACATACATACATACATACATACATACATACATACATACATACATACATACATACATACATACATACATACATACATACATACATACATACATACATACATACATACATACATACATACATACATACATACATACATACATACATACATACATACATACATACATACATACATACATACATACATACATACATACATACATACATACATACATACATACATACATACATACATACATACATACATACATACATACATACATACATACATACATACATACATACATACATACATACATACATACATACATACATACATACATACATACATACATACATACATACATACATACATACATACATACATACATACATACATACATACATACATACATACATACATACATACATACATACATACATACATACATACATACATACATACATACATACATACATACATACATACATACATACATACATACATACATACATACATACATACATACATACATACATACATACATACATACATACATACATACATACATACATACATACATACATACATACATACATACATACATACATACATACATACATACATACATACATACATACATACATACATACATACATACATACATACATACATACATACATACATACATACATACATACATACATACATACATACATACATACATACATACATACATACATACATACATACATACATACATACATACATACATACATACATACATACATACATACATACATACATACATACATACATACATACATACATACATACATACATATACATACATACATACATACATACATACATACATACATACATACATACATACATACATACATACATACATACATACATACATACATACATACATACATACATACATACATACATACATACATACATACATACATACATACATACATACATACATACATACATACATACATACATACATACATACATACATACATACATACATACATACATACATACATACATACATACATACATACATACATACATACATACATACATACATACATACATACATACATACATACATACATACATACATACATACATACATACATACATACATACATACATACATACATACATACATACATACATACATACATACATACATACATACATACATACATACATACATACATACATACATACATACATACATACATACATACATACATACATACATACATACATACATACATACATACATACATACATACATACATACATACATACATACATACATACATACATACATACATACATACATACATACATACATACATACATACATACATACATACATACATACATACATACATACATACATACATACATACATACATACATACATACATACATACATACATACATACATACATACATACATACATACATACATACATACATACATACATACATACATACATACATACATACATACATACATACATACATACATACATACATACATACATACATACATACATACATACATACATACATACATACATACATACATACATACATACATACATACATACATACATACATACATACATACATACATACATACATACATACATACATACATACATACATACATACATACATACATACATACATACATACATACATACATACATACATACATACATACATACATACATACATACATACATACATACATACATACATACATACATACATACATACATACATACATACATACATACATACATACATACATACATACATACATACATACATACATACATACATACATACATACATACATACATACATACATACATACATACATACATACATACATACATACATACATACATACATACATACATACATACATACATACATACATACATACATACATACATACATACATACATACATACATACATACATACATACATACATACATACATACATACATACATACATACATACATACATACATACATACATACATACATACATACATACATACATACATACATACATACATACATACATACATACATACATACATACATACATACATACATACATACATACATACATACATACATACATACATACATACATACATACATACATACATACATACATACATACATACATACATACATACATACATACATACATACATACATACATACATACATACATACATACATACATACATACATACATACATACATACATACATACATACATACATACATACATACATACATACATACATACATACATACATACATACATACATACATACATACATACATACATACATACATACATACATACATACATACATACATACATACATACATACATACATACATACATACATACATACATACATACATACATACATACATACATACATACATACATACATACATACATACATACATACATACATACATACATACATACATACATACATACATACATACATACATACATACATACATACATACATACATACATACATACATACATACATACATACATACATACATACATACATACATACATACATACATACATACATACATACATACATACATACATACATACATACATACATACATACATACATACATACATACATACATACATACATACATACATACATACATACATACATACATACATACATACATACATACATACATACATACATACATACATACATACATACATACATACATACATACATACATACATACATACATACATACATACATACATACATACATACATACATACATACATACATACATACATACATACATACATACATACATACATACATACATACATACATACATACATACATACATACATACATACATACATACATACATACATACATACATACATACATACATACATACATACATACATACATACATACATACATACATACATACATACATACATACATACATACATACATACATACATACATACATACATACATACATACATACATACATACATACATACATACATACATACATACATACATACATACATACATACATACATACATACATACATACATACATACATACATACATACATACATACATACATACATACATACATACATACATACATACATACATACATACATACATACATACATACATACATACATACATACATACATACATACATACATACATACATACATACATACATACATACATACATACATACATACATACATACATACATACATACATACATACATACATACATACATACATACATACATACATACATACATACATACATACATACATACATACATACATACATACATACATACATACATACATACATACATACATACATACATACATACATACATACATACATACATACATACATACATACATACATACATACATACATACATACATACATACATACATACATACATACATACATACATACATACATACATACATACATACATACATACATACATACATACATACATACATACATACATACATACATACATACATACATACATACATACATACATACATACATACATACATACATACATACATACATACATACATACATACATACATACATACATACATACATACATACATACATACATACATACATACATACATACATACATACATACATACATACATACATACATACATACATACATACATACATACATACATACATACATACATACATACATACATACATACATACATACATACATACATACATACATACATACATACATACATACATACATACATACATACATACATACATACATACATACATACATACATACATACATACATACATACATACATACATACATACATACATACATACATACATACATACATACATACATACATACATACATACATACATACATACATACATACATACATACATACATACATACATACATACATACATACATACATACATACATACATACATACATACATACATACATACATACATACATACATACATACATACATACATACATACATACATACATACATACATACATACATACATACATACATACATACATACATACATACATACATACATACATACATACATACATACATACATACATACATACATACATACATACATACATACATACATACATACATACATACATACATACATACATACATACATACATACATACATACATACATACATACATACATACATACATACATACATACATACATACATACATACATACATACATACATACATACATACATACATACATACATACATACATACATACATACATACATACATACATACATACATACATACATACATACATACATACATACATACATACATACATACATACATACATACATACATACATACATACATACATACATACATACATACATACATACATACATACATACATACATACATACATACATACATACATACATACATACATACATACATACATACATACATACATACATACATACATACATACATACATACATACATACATACATACATACATACATACATACATACATACATACATACATACATACATACATACATACATACATACATACATACATACATACATACATACATACATACATACATACATACATACATACATACATACATACATACATACATACATACATACATACATACATACATACATACATACATACATACATACATACATACATACATACATACATACATACATACATACATACATACATACATACATACATACATACATACATACATACATACATACATACATACATACATACATACATACATACATACATACATACATACATACATACATACATACATACATACATACATACATACATACATACATACATACATACATACATACATACATACATACATACATACATACATACATACATACATACATACATACATACATACATACATACATACATACATACATACATACATACATACATACATACATACATACATACATACATACATACATACATACATACATACATACATACATACATACATACATACATACATACATACATACATACATACATACATACATACATACATACATACATACATACATACATACATACATACATACATACATACATACATACATACATACATACATACATACATACATACATACATACATACATACATACATACATACATACATACATACATACATACATACATACATACATACATACATACATACATACATACATACATACATACATACATACATACATACATACATACATACATACATACATACATACATACATACATACATACATACATACATACATACATACATACATACATACATACATACATACATACATACATACATACATACATACATACATACATACATACATACATACATACATACATACATACATACATACATACATACATACATACATACATACATACATACATACATACATACATACATACATACATACATACATACATACATACATACATACATACATACATACATAAAACGTGCTTATTCTTCAAAAACTCACCATCGAATTTTTTGACCAAAGACAATAACTTCCTTACCTAAAGGTGACGGAAGGTAAAAACATTGAAATAGTTTACTGAAAATATTTGTGTATATTTTTTGCAAATCAATATTTTTATTTGATTTAACTTCGACATAGGTTGGTACCTATTCAATGGATATAATTATTGTTTTCCAGTGATGGACGAAGTCGTGTCGGAGTGTATTGTGCAGCCAATGCCTGCATAGAACAAGTTATACAACATGGAGAAGTGGATATTTTCCAAGCTGTTAAAACTGTGAGGAGGCATCGACCGCAATTAGTGGAAAATATGGTAAGCGGAAAATACTAGGCATTATATTCTTGCTGGAAGTTAAAATTTCAACCGGGGATTGTACGATTCACTCTTATAGCCATATTACGGTCAAAACTGTAACTTTTAACTATGAAATTTTAAATTAACTGCATTTAAAGTATGTAATTCCGTTTCTATTTGCAGACTGAGTACAAATACTGTTACGACTTAGTGCTGCACTACGTGTTGCACTATCTGAACAAGGACATGAAGGAGAAGAAGTGAGAAAGCGAGCTGGGGGACGAGCTGTGGTTCATCGAGTTCGGGCGCGGGTGTGCGTTGCCGCAGACGCCCGAGGAGCCGGGGTCCAGTGCGGCTGCAGACTTCGCTGCCGCGCTGGCCGCCGAAAGGGCGCGCACCGGCAGGATCGTGCACCAGGACACGCTGCCCAGTCTCGTCCCGCTAGACAGGGCTCAGGATGTCAGAGGTGAGATCATTATCATGTATAATAATACAATAATGCTGTTACGATAGTGTAACACCAGCATATTGTAACGTTATTAATTTATCTGGGTGAAATGTAAATATTAGACAACTATTATTAATTAAATTAAGTGTTTATTAAACTATAATGAAAGTTACTATTACCAATATTATTATTAAAAACTAATTAAGACTAAAACTATAATTAACTAGATAACAATAACACGAACACTATTTATTTAACCAATTAATACTACTATTTATTTCCACAATATTACAAATGATTTATTTCACCACGCGTTCCAATCTTAAACTGCCGGTCTGTTGCAGACTCTTGTAGACTGTTTACGCGATATTTAGATCACTATATTTATATCACTATATACTTATATAACGTTCAACTGTCCGCCTACCAATATCCACAGCGTCTATGTACTCAACTGATTCAACAGCGTCTATATATTCAACTGTTCGGACAGAAGTCACACCTTTCACATCACTGTCTATTTATGTAACTAACTTTCTCCTTCCACAGCCTCAGTATCACCAACTATCCGTATGCCACAATTCTTCAACACCACTGCCGAATATTCACTTCCACTTGTCGTTACTGTCCCCGTATACCTAGCTTCCCAATACTCTTCAACACTACCGAGTATTCTCTTTAACAGCTATCCCAATATACCGGTAACTTCCCGACTCGCCGTTACTGTCCCTGTACACTATAGCTTCCCAATACTCGTCAACACTACCGAGTATTTACATCCACAGCTATCCCAATATACCAGTAACTTCCCGAAAATCTACTCGACACCAACTGCATACGCTCACTACGATACTGCTGTGCTTCTCACTAACACTTTACTCTCTAACACTCCATGTAACTAACTCCATGACTCTGTATGTAACTGACTAATTCTCGAGCATAACTACGTCCCTTTTATACAGGCCATTATCTTCTAGAAAAACCTTAGAATGTTCGACCGCATAACAACAATGAACACAAAAGGTTCAGGCGACCGCAAGTAATTAAACACATCGCGACCAGTTTGTTTGTCACCGCTATAAATAGACCCTCACTTGCAGCGGCGGCGACGGCGGGCGTTCCACGTTACAATATTTTTTTCACAATATGTGTTCAAATAGATTACCCTTTACCTCATTGCAAACATATGCACAGTCTATTATGCACTACTAGAAAATTGCGGGTTACAGTATAAAAGTTATCATCTTAACTTCTATAATGTGAAAATATTTTCTTACAAATTCATTTTGTAAAACATGATTTTATTGTTAATGACAGTACTGGATTATGGAATCATGAACTCTTCATCAAGACCCACCAAATTTGGAATAGGAAGTAAGCTCGCCCTAATGTTATTTCAGTATTTATTTGCTTTATTATACAGCTGTTATCATTTGCTGTAAAAAAGTAGGATTTATGATCACTTGGTAGTTAGATCACACATTAAATCACATTTAGAAAATGATACGATGACGCACAGTAGTTCTTCTTTTGTTATGCGTGTATGTAAAACTAATTTCAAATAAATCTTCTTCTTCGTAGACGCCAGAGCCCGGCCAAAGATGAAGTACGCCCAAAGTCTCGACCAAGGCGGTGATCTTCAATACTTTGCCGCAAGACCACCTTCCCCTCCACCAGTCAGACGAAGACCGCCCCTCCAACACGCTGCCTGCTTCGATCAATCGGACTTCGAGCTCGGAAGACCACCCGTCAAAGACGAAACTCCAGACACTCCCAGTGCAGGTAGAAGCGAAGCTTCAGATTTAGACCTAGACCTCCCTGATGTGTTCAGATCAGATGAACCACTTCCAGTTGCTGACGTACCAGAGTCGAGAAGCTTTGGGGATGCAATGGAAGCATCCTATGAACGGAATTTTAAAAATAGAAATCATGAATATTTTTATGAAAGAGCTGGACCATCTTCGGAAGGAAATTCAACGTATTTTAGGACTGATGATATTTATGATCCAAGTTTTAGTCTAACACTAAACGACCCGTTACATGTTCAAAGAATGAGTGTTACAGCTATATTTGAAAAGTTTTGCGCAGATGAAAGAGAAAATAATAAACCTAAACCTATACCTATTCGACAACAAAGTGAAACTACGTTTAGAACTAATAGGCTTAAAGGAATTTCAGCTGATAGAATCAGTACCGGATTTATCAAAAAAGGAAGAGGTGACCGAATCAGTACTTCTTCTCTTGGTGACCAACCTGTAACTGCGGCTGGAAGTTGTTTCAGTATATTTGAGAAACAGAAAGCCAAATTTGGTAAACTGGAAAAATCAAAACGCCTTAGTACTAGTGCCCTATATGATCAATCCCCTACAGGAATTCTAGCAAAACCGAACCGAATCCGATCATCAGAAATCGTTAACAAATTTCACACCGAAGAATTCCATTCAAGATTTAGCAGTCCTGGAGAGAATTATCAAAATGCGCCTTCAACTAGCAAAAGTGATAACTCCGTTTCGAAGTTTAAGTTCTACGAAAATCCTTTGGAAAGAGCTAGTGTGACAAAACTGTATGAAAAGTTTTGCTATGATGATAAAATTAAATCCCCTCCAGTTCTTGCCAGAGTGGCGGAGAAACAATATAGTGTGGAAAGCGAAACAAAATCAATTAAAACTGAACCCTTTAGTGCAGCTAGTCTAAGCGAAAAAACCTCTGACATCATGAGCTCTACGCTAATGACGAAGGTGGACCAATCCGTTTTCAATTTCGATTTGGATATGTTTCAACGAGACAGTAGTGAAAACAAAAGTGAGATACTCTCCCCTGACCGAAGCGCGAGTGCTAGCAATACAGTGCAGTTACTATTCGAAGATCCTAGATCTAATAGAACTAGTGTGTCAGATTTGTACGAACCTTGTTTTTCCGTAAGTTTAGCTCCTAAACGACCATCATTCAAACGTGATATTAGACACTGGGACTTAAACACTTTAAACTTAAGACCAATTGATGATGACAGTCCAACTACTAGTAAATTTACTTCTGAATCTAGTCCAGACGATATACTACAAAATTTTGATTCAAGAAGCAACAACTCTGAAGTTTTCTTATCAGAATTACAATCTACTACTTGCGACACAAGTAATTTGAACGGAAAAGGTCAGATATTAGAAGATATTAACGAAGGAGACAGTATAGATGATTCAGAAAGGACAAGTCCATCGAATTCGGAAAATCTTCTTCCAAAATCCATGTCCAGTCGTCCATCCATGCAGAAATTAGAACCGTACAAACCAAGGGCCCCAAAAGCAGAAGAAGATTTCACGGAATCGACGCCGTCTTCAAACCATGAATCAAACAACACGGGTGCGCTTATTCTGGCGGAAGAAATGGCAAAACTGAATTTAAAAACAAACTGTGAAGTGAGTGAAATAGAAAAAAGTGCAAAAAAGGAGAAGACCAAAGACAGTCTAGCGTTTCGAAAAAGAACTAGATGCTTCCCACTTTGATACACATTCATATAGATGTTATTGTTAAGGTTCTTAGTTGGTTTTGTTTAGTTCATTGGTATATTACGATAGGGGAGACAAATGGTGCTGTGACGAGTTATTAGAAGAGTGCCAAACTTCGCATTTTAAATATAATCCGAATTTAAAGCTATGATAGAGCGTATTGTACATAATCGAGGTGACAGTAGTGAGTCATCAGTTCATAAATGCTCAAACACTGTAGGAAGTAGAGGAAAGATCTTCACAGCGTTGAGTTGTCTTCCCGACGTAAGAATTAATCGTAACATATTCTAAATACATGGAACTGATAATCGCCGTAGCAAACCTTCCAAGCAGATAAAGACTTTCAGAAAAGTGGTATGTATATTTTGTTTATTTATTATTTATCATTCTTCAAAATTTATCTAATTGTAATTTAATAAACTTCGGGCCAGTTTTATGAACGTCACAAACGACAAAATTTTATATTACGTTAATGTCCCATTTGACATTTTTGACCGTAAATCCGACAGATAAACATCAAGACATGATTGGCTAAAGCAAAATACACGTGTTTGTCCATCATCCATTAAAAAGTAGTTTATTAAAACTTGATTTAATGAAATTCTTGATATTTCAAACAAGCGCTGCAAAATGACCATTTGTTTATTTTGAATACACAAATAATTCTGGCATATTTCGGCTTGACTTTAAAGGAATAAAGATGCATTCACAAATGAAAATTAGGTTTATGGTTTTTGTTTAAGTCATTCATAAATGTAAGTTTAAATTACTTGAAAATTAGTTTTAATATGTATTAGCCGCTTTCTTTTTATCAAGAAGATCAACTCCGAGTAGCACGCATCTACTCTAAATTGTTCTTTTTAAAAAAGGATAAATGATCTTGTACTACCCATTTTCTTTGTCCCCACCCCCGTGAAGCACCACCTGTAAAACAAATAGATCCTGAACTGATCCCGAATGTCAATGTCACGTCAGTATGACTGACTGCTATGTATTTTGTCTTTTTTGTATTTGATATTAAAATGACATAAATAGAAGAAATTAATTAGTTAGAAACGTTATGTCATGTTTCTTTACCATAAGAAATACATCCATTTAAATACTCAAAGGTAAATGAATTTAATATGTCAAAATCAAATCACATATATAACAGACTATAACCACAAACAAATGCATATTATTATATTGTAAATATAATACTATATATGATTTTACTTCTTATTTAAAAAAAATATGCTGTTCTTTTTAGGAGTAATTCAGTTCAGTTCAGTATGAGGTAAGATCAGTTCATTTTCCCCTAAAAAGAAAGCGCCTATTGACTCAACAAGACACCTGTGCGCCGTGAAACTGTCATTCGCTTGGCAATATTGGTTATATTTCAGCAATTAATTTATGACAGTCTCCATTTGTTTAAAAAGCCGAATCCACCAAGTGGATACTAAATAAAAATAAATGTATGTACCTACCTATATCATTTCAGACTCGTTCTCATTGGTGAAGTTTGTGACGTCAAACTAAATCATAAACCTAAAGTTTGGACCTTGCAATGTTTAGCTTTATGATTTGGATTTAAAAACCCTAAATTTTGAAGTGTGAATGGAGTCATTACATAATATGCGGCCAAAGGCTTTAAAACTAAAGTATAAACCATAAATCTAAACCTAATTTTTATTTGTGAATGCACCTTAATATTATTAAAATTATATTGTATATCCATTTCGAGTAAAATATCTGATAATGACTAGTAGAAGGTCTCTCAACAGAAAGTACATAAAGTTAGCGTATTCAGTGTAGGTAGGTACTTTTCATAAACCTCAATGTAAGATATTTTATTTATTTTCTATTAAGAAATTTATTTTAAGTTTATAAATATTAGTCCCCCATTATATACGGTAAATAATTATTTTGTCCCTTTCGAAGTGTAGGTGAAGTAGGTACATCATAGGTATTTACATTAATTCAAAGAATAATTCTTACAGAAATAATCCTTAACCTTAACTGCGTTAAAGAGTAACTTATGATTTTTGAACCTACCACTTTTCTAGTGTTTAAACTGCTGTATAGAAGGACAGCCTCGTGCGTTTCCTACAATTGGGCACACAGTTGTGATTGTTGATTGTGGAGTTTCATCAGTGCCTTTGGGTGCTTTGCGCCTGTCCCGCGTTTTGTTGTACAGAGATGTTACTTATTTAAATATTCACTGATGTTTACAAAAATTCATAATATTAATTAATATTGTTTTCTTTCTTATTTTAGTGGTGAATTATTTGATAAGTTTTCTTTATAGATTTTAATTTCAGATTTATATTAATTTAATTAAGGCAAATCTTAATTTAGATCATGAATAACGCCGCCACCACTATCCGTCTTTAAAAGTCCTCGAATAGAAAGACACGCATAAAAAAAGATTAAACAATCAATCAATAAAAATTTGGTAGTGTCACTATGTTATTCAATTGATATTCACGCCTTATTTTACTGGTCACTAAAACAAACGCTGGAAATTTTCCAATCGCAAGAGATCGTGTATCTTTGGGGGCTCTGCCGCCGTGATGGCTAGGCTCTTGTTTCATATACTCTGTAAGGAAAGAAACCAGTGAGTCTCAATCCTTACTTTCGGTTCAACTCATACAGAAAACTTCTAGTCAGCTTCCAGTTTCTTACAGAAACTGTTGGTATTCACTGAGATACATTCAATGGACAAATACTTCTGAGAACTCACAGTTCTTCCAAAAGCCTTAACATTGAGACTTTTTGTAACATCCGGTCCGAAACATAACTTCACTAGCTGTATCTCACAAATATTTGAACCTGACGAAAATACAGTACTACATTTTTAACGAAAATTCCAAAGCTAAAAAATACTAACTATTTCTTCGGAATTCCTTACGGCAACTAAAATTTTCGCTCAAATTTTGGCTGCCAAATCGCGTAGTGCGGATGTGGAAAGACTTTTGTAAGTACCAGAAATACTCTAAAAATCGTATCTCGGAATAGGTTGTCGGTAGATTCCAAAAATGCGTTTTTGTATATTCATGCCTTCTCTGTTAGAGATTCCGGCAAGCCACAATGATTTGGTTAAATAAGTGTGAGCACAAAGTAAAGGCAACCCCTAAAACCAAACAACAAAGATGGTACAATGGTATTTTTCTTGAGGCCAATACCAATGATGAGGCAAGCGAAGAGTCTGTAGATAACGCTGAAGGAAAAGCTGGCACAATTTTAGTGTTTTTAAACTTGTGTCACATATTTTAAAAAGCTGAATCATCATTAGTCTGATCTTCACCTGTTTCCGATAAGAACGAATAATCGAACAAAAACTGACCAAAGTCGCCGCAACATTTAAATTAGAACAATTAATATTTTTTTGAAAAACAAAAGTTGTACTTTGAAATAACCTCTGTGCTGGCATATCTAAAGTATAATTATGTTTATTTTAATGGTTTTAAGTTCATAATAAATTATTGTAAGCATCAGTGAAAGAGTAGAAAATATTTTAAAATAATATAAAGCCAATATTTTAAAGTCAAAATAGTTAATTTAATAGGTTAATTTAAAGAAAGCATTTTGATAAATAAAAGCTTTTTTGAGAGTAACATAATATAATATGTAATATGCTATTTTATGATTGTTATACCTAATTAGTGTTGAACGCTGATATATATTTTACAAAATAATTTCTTGTAAAAAGTTTCAAAGTATACGTATAGATCTTTATACTAAACATGGTTTAAGTGCAATTTAAGTTTATATTATATGTCTGTATTGTTATTGTCGTTGAGTAGGGGGTTTTCAATACGTAGCTACTGGGATTTGTTATCTGTGTTGTCACTGACACTAAAAAGTCCTGAACTCCGTTTCTTTGCAGAATACATGGCTTATTAATATTAAAAAGAAACAGCTAATTCTGTGATAATGTGGATTGTATGCATAGATTCCTGCCAAACAAATTTTGTGAGGTGTACCAAACCTTGTAAGTTAGTGGGGAGAGATCTACAGTAATATTTACAATGTGCAATAATGTTTTAAACTTAGATAACATTGGAAATTCACATGTAAGAATTGATAATTTAATGAGAAATATTCGCTTTCCGGAGAATGGACTGTGTCATATTTTGAGTCAGAGCTCAACGTTTCGCCCGCAGTCGTATGGGGCATCTTCAGGAGCAAGGGGGATAGTACTGTCTTAAACAAGGTTACCCGACGTGTCAACTACGGTAGAGGCCGAGTTTAAGCAACAAAAGGGGGAGACTCAGTTTACAAGATTAACCGACGTGTAAACCACGCTAGAGGCCAAATAAACCAAGTGACGAAAGGAAGGCCGAGAAGACAGTTATATACTAATCTAAAGATACAGTAGATGAGCAAAGCTAATGAGGACCAATGGGAATCGAGTTCGTAATGGTAGATTGGGCGTGCCGTGTTCCGAGAATCACCGGTTTCCACATGTGGCTCAAGAAATAGCCATAATCCCGATTGATGTTATAAGGATGTTTCCATATTTCTAAAGTTTCCCTTTATTTACGTCTGTAAAACTCAGGGACAGGAGCTAAAATGCGGGAATTTTCAAATAAGATGTTATGTCCTGTGTTGTGTTGGTGTTCTGCGACCGCAGAATACCATACCATTACAAAGACAGCGTTTGTGTTCTGACAATCTACTGTGAACACTCCTTCCTGTTTCACCTATGTATACTGTGCCGCAAGAACAAGGAATACTATAAACACCGGGTGACGACAAGGGTTCGCGTTTATCTTTAGTTTGGGGGAGTATTTCTGAGATTTTTTGTGGAGGTTTAAAAAAGTCCTTAATATTGTTTTTATTAAGAATTCTACCTATTTTATCCGAGAATCCTTTAATGTAAGGGATAGATGCAAATGTTTCGAACGAGGTATTCACGGGTTTTTTGGGTAAAGGGTTTAATTGTCTATGAATTACATTATTGATTAATTTTATGTCATAGTTGTTCTGGATTAAACTATGTCTGACGTGGTCAAGCTCCTGCTGTAGGATATCAGGTTCAGAGATTTTGATGGCACGGTGTACGAGAGCGTTGACTACTGAGAGTTTCTGCGAGGGATGGTGGTGAGAATTAAAATTGAGATACCTATCAGTGTGGATGGGTTTTCTATAAACAGCGTGCCCTAACTGTCCGTTGGGTTTACGATTAACCAGAACATCAAGGAAGGGGAGAGTTCTGTTATTTTCTACCTCAATGGTGACTTGAATATCCGGGTGTATGCTGTTTAAGTGTTCGTAGAACAAAGTGAGTTTTTCCGGACCATGTGGCCAAATGACAAACGTGTTATCTACATAGCGAAACCATACCCCCTTGCTCCTGAAGATGCCCCATACGACTACGGGCGAAACGTTGAGCTCTGACTCAAAATATGACACAGTCCATTCCCGGAAAACGAATATTTCTCATGACTCAGACTGCGGAA
The DNA here is from genome assembly GCA_963082715.1 of Harpalus rubripes. NCBI lineage: Eukaryota > Metazoa > Arthropoda > Insecta > Coleoptera > Carabidae > Harpalus > Harpalus rubripes. The sequence continues at coordinate 45,022,167 of OY720461.1, forward strand.
GCCTACGCAATTAATAATTTAATATTAATTATACAGCAGTACGAGGATAGGAACTCATTTCAAGGTTTCGTACGTTGTAGCAAAGTGAAATTATATTGTACAGTCTCAAACATAAATCTAGTACAGCTCAACTAGTCTTACGTGACAGACTCCGTTCATGTACTGCACAAAGAAAGAAAATATTCGTGGACGAAAGAGATAGATAGTACACTCCGATATATTAGGATAAAATGAGCTAGATTTTTGAGAAATGATTGTTGTTTTCTAAATTTGATAAGAATAAGTACCATAGTTTATGCTTGGGTTTGTACTTTCTGATCTTAACTGCAGCAAATTTAGGATAGAATGAGCTCCGTTAGACCCCACCTCAACCACAGTATGTATGCCCGTACATCATAAGCCAACTGTCAGCTAAGACTTGTTGGGCTGTACGCTAAGTATCTACCAATAATATCTTTCGTAAGCGCGAATCCGAACGAATGGGAGCGAAGGTTCATTCATTGTTGCAAAGATTGTACAAATAATGATTTACCTAGAATGCTATGATATTGTGCGTAACTCAGATGAGTCCCAATAGTGGCCGATCAGAACTTTATCTTTAAGTTTAATAATTATATTAGCTTCTTGTTTCTTATAAGTTTGATGATTTAATTGTATTAACATTATTTGATATTATTATCATTATTAGTTGAGTCATTCAATTACATTAGTGGGGTCTGATTTTGAACTTTGAAATCTACTGTCGGTTGAAGTCAGTCAGATTTCAAATTTTCCCTGCAGTATATCTATAGCCACCATTAAGTGCAGATTTGAAACCGTCTGCCCGAGACCACCCAAATACAGAGATAGATTGCGAACGTCTCTCGTTAAGTTCACTTTGTTTTCTTGTTTGTTTATTAATCGAAATCTGATAGGTTTCAATCTACAGTAGATTTAAAAGTTACAAAATCAGACGCCAATTTTCTAACAAAGATTATAATCGAAGAAATTTTGCATGTGAATATTTTATGCACCACCTTGGATATATAAAAAAATGAAATATATAAAAATATTGTAAATATTACTGGGCACATATATTGAATTTTGTTAAGAAAATATGTACATAAAATCGACCATAGTGTAAATTTTGTGTTCGATTCTTAATGTCCAATATAAGAAAAAATAAACCTTCTGGTCCAAGATATCATAAGTGATTATATAGAAGACGTTAGATAGTAGTAAATAATATAGGATTAAGTCCTGTTAGCTAAATACCAATTATATTAACCTCTAGATAAGGGTGAAAGTTACAATGTAGACTGGGCATGTTTTCTAATGTTAAAGTGACAAATTTATCCATGTGTATTTTCACACTGAACTGTAAAGATGATGCCAACACTTAAAATCAATATGTAAAATCAATAAAGTTTGTATAGAATATTTACTTGTTTTTATCATTTCAGTTCAGTGCATTTTCTACATGTCCATTTTTGAAAACACTTTAACTTTTTAAAGTGATTATTACAACAATTAACAATAAGTATAACAATTAATATTTAACATTTAAATTATTGATAATGAACCATTATCTTCAATGGCCCTTAATTTTCTTCTGACTTGCCCCATCATCCGCTGGACAACATCTGGATCGATTTCTCGAATCTTCTGGTAAATGCGATGTCGTAAATGTTCGTAATATGCAGCTTTCCATGCCATGTCAGCTGTATATGAACATTAAAAATTAGTACATATATGTAGAAAAGTCCATAGAATCGAATGGTCTAACGGGTATCAATGTATCTTTTACCGTTAATTAGTTATACTCCGCCAAAGTTAAAAAAACTTGTAAGATTCCTAATCAAAATAAAAATTGGTATCTTGTAAAGTAAGGCCCTTGGAATTTTTTAATTATTTTTCCCGTAATCAGCGGGTCAGAATTAAGGGAATAAAATACTTTTTAGAAAAATACAGGCTGATCGAGTTTTTGACGGTGTACTGAGATTTCCAAGCTGCCATTTTTAAATTATTTGCTTCGTAATATTGGGTCAGCTGTATATGAACATTGAAAATTAGTACATATATGTAGAAAAGTCCATAGAATCGAATGGTGTAACGAAAAACAATGTATCTTTTACCGTTAATTAGTTATACTCCGCCAAAGTTAAAAAAACTAGTAAGATTCCTAATCAAAATAAAAATTGGTATCTTGTAAACTAAGGCCCTTGGAATTTTTTAATTTTTTTTTCGTAATCAGCGGGTCAGAATTAAGGGAATAAAATAGTTTTTAGAAAAATACAGGCTGGTCGAGTTTTTGACGGTGTACTGAGATTTCCAAGCTGCCATTTTTACATTATTTGCTTCGTAATATTGGGTCAGCTGTATATGTACATTGACAATTAGTACATATATGTAGAAAAGTCCATAGAATCGAATGGTGTAACGGGTATCAATGTATCTTTTACCGTTAATTAGTTATACTCCGCCAAAGTTAAAAAACTAGTAAGATTCCTAATCAAAATAAAAATTGGTATCTTGTAAAGTAAGGCCCTTGGAATTTTTTATTTATTTTTCCCGTAATCAGCGGGTCAGAATTAAGGGAATAAAATAGTTTTTAGAAAAATACAGGCTGGTCGAGTTTTTGACGGTGTACTGAGATTTCCAAGCTGCCATTTTTAAATTATTTGCTTCGTAATATTGGGTCAGCTGTATATGAACATTGAAAATTAGTACATCTATGTAGAAAAGTCCATAGAATCGAATGGTGTAAAGAAAAACAATGTATCTTTTACCGTTAATTAGTTATACTCCGCCAAAGTTAAAAAACCTAGTAAGATTCCTAATCAAAATATAAATTGGTATCTTGTAAACTAAGGCCCTTGGAATTTTTTAATTATTTGTCCCGTAATCAGCGGGTCAGAATTAAGGGAATAAAATACTTTTTAGAAACATACAGGCTGGTCGAGTATTTGACGGTGTACTGAGATTTTCAAGCTGCCATTTTTACATTATTTGCTTCGTAATATTGGGTCAGCTGTATATGAACATTGAAAATTAGTACATATATGTAGAAAAGTTCATAAAATCGAATGGTGTAACGAAAAACAATGTATCTTTTACCGTTAATTAGTTATACTCCGCCAAAGTTAAAAAAAACTAGTAAGATTCCTAATCAAAATAAAAATTGGTATCTTGTAAACTAAGGCCCTTGGAATTTTTTAATTATTTTTCCCGTAATCAGCGGGGCAGAATTAAGGGAATAAAATACTTTTTAGAAAAGTACAAGCTGGTCGAGTTTTTGACGGTGTACTGAGATTTCCAAGATGCCATTTTTAAATTATTTGCTTCGTAATATTGGGTCAGCTGTATATGAATATTGAAAATTAGTACATATATGTAGAAAAGTCCATAGAATCGAATGGTGTAACGAAAAACAATGTACCTTTTACCGTTAATTAGTTATACTCCGCCAAAGTTAAAAAAACTAGTGAGATTCCTAATCAAAATAAAAATTGCTATCTTGTAAACTAAGGCCCTTGGAATTTTTAAATTATTTTACCCGTAATCAGCGGGTCAGAATTAAGGGAATAAAATAGTTTTTAGAAAAATACAGGCTGGTCGAGTTTTTGACGGTGTACTGAGATTTCCAAGCTGCCATTTTTACATTATTTGCTTCGTAATATTGGGTCAGCTGTATATGAACATTGACAATAAGTACATATATGTAGAAGAGTCCATAGAATCGAATGGTGTAACGGGTATCAATGTATCTTTTACCGTTAATTAGTTATACTCCGCCAAATTTAAAAAAAACTAGTAAGATTCCTAATCAAAATAAAAATTAGTATCTTGTAACGTAAGGCCCTTGGAATTTTTAAGTTATTTTTCCCGTAATCACCGGGTCAGAATTAAGGGAATAAAATACTTTTTAGAAAAATACAGGCTGGTCGAGTTTTTGACGGTGTACTGAGATTTCTAAGATGCCATTTTTAAATTATTTGCTTCGTAATATTGGGTCAGCTGTATACGAACTTTGACAATTAGTACATATATGTATAAAAGTCCATAGAATGGAATAGTGTAACGAAAAACAATGTATCTTTTACCGTTAATTAGTTATACTCCGCCAAAGTTAAAAAAAACTAGTAAGATTCCTAATCAAAATAAAAATTGGTATCTTGTAAAGTAAGGCCCTTGGAATTTTTTAATTATTTTTCCCGTAATCAGCGGGTCAGAATTAAGGGAATAAAATACTTTTTAGAAAAATACAGGGTGGTCAAGTTTTTGACAGTGTACTGAGATTTCCAAGATGCCATTTTTACATTATTTGCTTCGTAATATTGGGTCAGCTGTATATGAACATTGACAATTAGTACATATATGTAGAAAAGTCCATAGAATCGAATGGTGTAACGGAAAACAATGTATCTTTTACCGTTAATTAGTTATACTCCGCCAAAATTAAGAAAACTAGTAAGATTCCTAATCAAAATAAAAATTGGTATCTTGTAAACTAAGGCCCTTGGAATTTTTTAATTGTTTTTCCCGTAATCAGCGGGTCAGAATTAAGGGAATAAAATACTTCTTCGAAAAATACAGGCTGGTCGAGTTTTTGACGGTGTACTGGTGTACTGAGATTTCCAAGCTGCCATTTTTATATTATTTGCTTCGTAATATTGGGTCAGCTGTATATGAACATTGAAAATTAGTACATATATGTATAAAAGTCCATAGAATCGAATGGTGTAACGAAAAATAATGTATCTTTTACTGTTAATTAGTTATACTCCGCCAAATTAAAAAAAAACCAGTAAGATTCCTAATCAAAATAAAAATTGGTATCTTGTAAACTAAGGCCCTTGGAATTTTTTAATTATTTTTCCCGTAATCAGCGGGTCAGAATTGAGGGAATAAAATACTTTTTAGAAAAATACAAGCTGATCGAGTTTTTGACGGTGTACTGAGATTTCCAAGATGCCATTTTTACATTATTTGCTTCGTAATATTGGGTCAGCTGTATATGAACATTGACAATTAGTACATATATGTATAAAAGTCAATAGAATCGAATGGTGTAACGAAAAACAATGTATCTTTTACCGTTAATTAGTTATACTCCGCCAAAGTTAAAAAAACTAGTAAGATTTCTAATCAAAATAAAAATTGGTATCTTGTAAAGTAAGGCCCTTGAAATTTTTTTAATTATTTCTCCCGTAATCAGCGGGGCAGAATTAAGGGAATAAAATACTTTTTAGAAAATTACAGGCTGGTCGAGTTTTTGACGGTGTACTGAGATTTCCAAGCTGCCATTTTTACATTATTTGCTTCGTAATATTGGGTCAGCTGTATATGAACATTGAAAATTAGTACATATATGTATAAAAGTCCATAGAATCGAATGGTGTAACGAAAAATAATGTATCTTTTACTGTTAATTAGTTATACTCCGCCAAATTAAAAAAAAAACTAGTAAGATTCCTAATCAAAATAAAAATTGGTATCTTGTAAACTAAGGCCCTTGGAATTTTTTAATTATTTTTCCCGTAATCAGCGGGTCAGAATTAAGGGAATAAAATACTTTTTAGAAAAATACAGGCTGGTCGAGTTTTTGACGGTGTACTGGTGTACTGAGATTTCCAAGCTGCCATTTTTACATTATTTGCTTCGTAATATTGGGTGAGCTGTATATGAACATTGAAAATCAGTACATATATGTATAAAAGTCCATAAAATCGAATGGTGAAACGGGTATCAATGTATCTTTTATCGTTAATTAGTTATACTCCGTCAAATTTAAAAAAAACTTGTAAGATTCCAAATCAAAATAAAAATTGGTATCTTGTAAAGTAAGGCCCTTGGATTTTTAAATTATTTTTCCCGTAATCAGCGGGTCAGATTTAAGGGATTAAAATACATTTTAGAAAAATACAGGCTGGTTGAGTTTTTGATGGTGTCAATAGATTTCCAAGCTACCATTTTTATTATTTGCTTCGTAATATTGTATCAGCTACACATGAACATTGAAAATTAGTAAAAATATGTAGAAAAGTCTATAGAATCGAATGGCGTAACGGGCATCAATGTATCTTTTACTTAGCCTACTCCGAGTTAGGTTTTTTTTTTAAAAAAAACGCACACTGTACCTTTCAACGTAAAAACTGTACCTACTCAAAGAAACTAAATTCCAGTATTTCAAGTTTTCAAGGTCGCTTGAGTAACGTGTCTGTTCGCGCTCTGTAATGTTTATCATTTAAAAATTACTTTGAATCGGCATAAATATTCTATAACGCGTTGACGTCAAATTCGTGTAGCATATATTTAACCATTTAATATGGCTAAGGTTACATACATATTCAGTCTATTTTATATTCAAAGAATTTTTAATAGGCAGCAATGCACCAGTACGACGAATATTGTGCCGTCAACAACAACTGATTTAAACCAAGCTATGGCGAGTTACGGGTTTACAGTGGCTGATTTAGTAAAAAATGGGCGCCTTAATTTCGATGACGTCACTAAAATACGCGAGTGGCTGAATACGCAACAACTGCCAAATTTCCCAAACGAAACTCTAGCCTTGTTTTTCATGGCCTGTAAAAATGACTTCGAAGCAACGAAGAAATGCACAAAGGCGTATTACCAAGCAAGGAGAGACGCGCCAGAATTATTCAATGATAGGGAGATAACTAGAGCAGATATTCAACATCAATTAAAAATATTGTAAGTAGTAGTAACTATTACGAAACGAAAATGAAATAACAGACGCTGCGTACTTGAAAATATTTAGTAGATAGGTACACTAGATTGCAAAAAAATCGCGTACATCTATTTTTTGCTGCATTGTGTCGATCTTGAATTTTAACTTATCAATGTCCATAGTGCCATGTCACAGTTAACAGAAGACGAGAAATACATATTCGGTTAATTTTTCATTTTTCTGGAATATAATGCATATGTAATTTATTAGTAACTTAGAACACAATAAAAAACTTGGTCTACAAAACATAAAATAGTGACATGGTTATTTGAGTTACACAACTAAATACTACCCTATTTACAAAACACATACTTTTATTAGGTGACAATATTTTATATATTTGTTTCACATTTTTGAAGCCACTGGTCTATTTAATAAACTACATAAACACTAACACATATCTAATTACAACATATCTCAAGTGGTTAAAAATAACACCATTTTATATATTTTACCCAACATTTTTAAACCCACTGGTCTTCTCAATGATTTACCCCAATTGCAAAAATATACTAGATACATATATTAAATTACAACCCTATATGTCCAATAATTTGAAAGTGAGAATTTTAAAAATATTTCGTCCCACATTTTTAGAGCCACTGGGCTACTTAATAAACTACCCTAATTGCAAAGATACACCAGATAAACATATTTAATTACAACCCTATATCTCAAATGGTTCAAAAGCTACACCATTTTACATTTATGGTGCCACATTTTTTGTGCCACTGGTATAAGTTATTAATCAATTAATTACTCAATTAATGTCTTAAGTATTAATGATATCCATACCAAATTTCATCCCCATATTTCAAACGGTTATAAAGTAACACCACTTAAACTTTACCCTAAAAATTTTGGTACCCCTGATTTAATTAATTATTTGGTCTAATTATGAATCGATGCCCAAAAGTCCCAAAAGTGTCATATCCAAATTTTATACCGATATCTCAAACCGTTTCCGAGTTATGAATTTTTAAATTCGGATAAAAATTCATCCCCTCTGTCTACTTAAAAAGCAACGATTCACACCTGACAAGACGGGGATTCCCCTCGTAACCAAGGGGAATTCCCGAAATCGTCATAAATTTCTACAGGAAAAATAGTTAAAAATTTCTGTGCAACAAGTTCAAATTTAAGGGTGCATAACTTTTGAACCAATCCTTAGAATATTATGAAAATTGGTACACATACTAATTAAAGGGTGGTGAGTTCAATGGCGCTCACAGATTTTATAAATTTCAAAGGGGTTCGGCGTTACAACCCCAAAAAAGGGGTGTGAACCCTTAAAAATATGTTTATCTTTATTGTTTCATAGCAAAAATGGGTCCCTCATCGATTTGACTGAATCCTGGCGAACGTATGTAAAAAAGTCCGTAGAATCAAAATATGTATGATACAAAAGTGTCCAACCCTTAATTTGGGGTTTAAGAACCCGGAAAGACAAATATACCCCTTATAAAATTAATAAATATTTGATACCAGCTCATTTTTCAAATAATCTTTTACAAAATCTGTATCAAGCTTCAGAAAATTTTGAAACTTGGTGCACGTATGTAAAAATGTCTGAGAATTTCGAATCTGAACATGAAAAATAATAGTATATTACTAACCGAGGTGGAAAGTGTTTCATTGTCGAGGGCGAAGATAGTTAACCAAGGCGCGAAGCGCCGAGGTTAACTATAGCCCGAGACAATGAAACTTTTCACCGAGGTTTGTATACTATTTTATTCACAATCTGAAATAAAAAATTAATATTTGATATTTAAATAATAATAACCTAACATAAATAAACGAATGGTCTGAGATTGTTCATTTGTCACATGAACTGTCAGTTTGATTTCTAACCTTAAATATTGATTTCATTCATTACTTGTATTATTTACAAGTTTATATAATATTTTTATCATATAAATTGTAAAGATGCTTTGTTTATATGTAAATACCCACCATTGATACGCATTGATCTCTCAAAGCGGGGGGCAGTTATTTCCCGCCTCGAGGTTGGAAAGTATAGCGTGAGTATAGCTGAGGTTGGAAAGTGTCAACTTTCCAACCCCAGCTATCTTCACGTTATACTTTCCAACCTCTTGGAATATGAGGTTAACAATAACTAACTTCCCAACTTTTTAAAAGTCAGAAATCGTCATATTGCTAACCGATTGTGAATAAATAAATTTTCAATTCAATAAAAACGACCAATTTATGCATCAAGCTGAGATATTATTAGCGAGTTTACAGGACAAATATAAAGCCGCAAACAAACGAGAAAAGTACATAAACAATAATAAATGTACTTACATATTTCTGGATCAGTTAGAATTCCACCAAAATTTTTTCATTAGCATATAGGTTATAAACATTTCAAAGTTTTTAGAAGATTTTCAAGAAGTCTTTAGATAGTTTATACACTTAATTAAATACACGCACTTTAACATAAGTTAATTATGGTTCAATTGTTTCTGTCACACAAACAAATAAATTTTTGCAAATATGCGTATACATACACTGTTAGAATTTTGTTTATAAATATGCAAAATGTATAGTATTTAATAATAAAAACATCCGTTTGCACAAAGAGTCGCCACTTGTCTAATCAAGCAATTAATTACTCTATTAAAGACATGCAGGAACTACATTTGGCATTTTTTTAGTTAAAAAACGCAATATATACAGTTGACAATTACATTAAAAGAATGCGGAAGTTGCATTCTTTGCATTTTTATGTGAATATCTGTGAAAAATCAGCTGAAAATGATTTAAAAACTGTCATATATTAAAATTTAAGTTAATTCAAAGTTTTTTATTCAAAAATATTGAGAAAGGAGTAATATTGTGTATTAATCTCAGTATTTATATGTGTATATGATGAAAATAAAGCATTTTAAACAATATTTTTTAAATAACAACTGAAATTTGTTCCTAGACTGTAATAGTTTTATTATATACTGATGTATCTGCAATAAGTCAGCTTTGAGAAATTCAGAATATAGTCTGTTATGAAAAGAAAATGAAATTATATTTAAAAAAAACTTCCAGTATGTTCGTATATAGCATTTGTAAATACATTAATCGTGTTCGAGGAGAAGCCTTAAAAGATGCCTCTCTAAATAAATATTTATACAAAATGTATAGTATTTAGTAATAAAAAAATCCGTTTGCACAAAGAGCCTCCACTTGTCTAATCAGGCGATTAATTACTCTATTAAAGACATGCCGGAACTACATTTGGCATTTTTTTCGTTAAAAACGGAATATATAGAGTTGACAATTACATTAAAAGAATGCGGAAGTCGCATTCTTTGCATTTTTGTGTGAATATCTGTGAAAAATCAGTTGAAAATTATTTAAAAACTGTCATATATTAAAATTAAAGCTAATTCAAAGTTTTTTATTCAAAAATATAGAGAAAAGGAGTAATATTGTGTATTAATCGCAGTATTTACATGTATATATGATGAAAATAAAGCATTTTAAACAATTATTTTTTAAATAACAACTGAAAATTGATCCAAGACTAATATTTTTGTTATATACTGATGTGTCTGCAATAAGTCAGCTATGAGAAATTCAGAATATTTTTTGTTATAAAAAGAAAATTAAATTATATTTTTAAAAAACTTGGTGCACATATATAAAAATGGATTTCGAATCTGAACATTAATAAATATTGCCAAAGATTATATAATTTCTTGTGATTCTTATGGAAAGATTGTTTATTTAATGTATATTATTGGGGGCGTAATCTTTCCTTTTGCCTCAGGTTTTAAAATAGCTAGATCGGGCTCTGAAATGAACACCCTGTATATACTGCTATTTATTTAAAATGTTATGATTTTTTTGCAGAAATTATTGTGTTTTACCGAAAAGGACTGCCGAAGGGCATGTGATAATCTGTCATCGGCTTGTTGATTTCGATGCCTCGCAGTATCACATGGAAGTTGCTATGAAAGTTTTGTTCATGACTATAGATGCTTCTTTACATGATGACCCTCCAACAGGTAACACATATATTACATATAAAAGTATTACAAACAATCATAAAAGATATTAGAAATCATTTCAATTTGTCGTTACAAAACGACGCGTTATATTTTGTTTTTAATGTTTGTGAATGCTCTGTCATATGTAAACGATTGTTAAATTATTACGGTACGTTTTGTTACGAAGCGATATTGACTTTTATGAACGTGGGCATAATCTGAAATGATATAATTTTGAATATTTCAGGAATAATAACTCTATTTGATATGCACGGAGTAGGTATGCGGCATTTAACACGAATAAAACTGGGGGCAATAAAAAAATTCTTTCACTATACTCAGGATGCATTTCCATTACGTCTTTGTGAAATTCACGTAATGAACGTTGTTTGGTTCTTTGACAAAATATTAAAACTGATCACGCCGTTCATGAATCCTGAATTACGGAAAAACGTAAGTGCAAGAATTTTACATCAATATTTTGAAAAGCAAAACTTTAAATTCATTAATATAAATAATATTTAATCAACATCCCGGTCATTTTTACCTCCCGCTACCCTTGGTAAGGGAGGTATAGGGATCGTACTAAAAATCGCATATCGAGATTTTGGTAAATGACCATGTTTTAAGGTCCCTAGAATCCAATTTTAACATTTTCACGATGATGTCTGTGTGTATGTGAGTATGTGTGTATGAGTGTGTCTGTATGTGTGTGGATCCTCCACTCTAACTCAAATACTATCATTCAGAAAATTTTGAAACTTTGTATTTCGAACTTTGTAATGGAAAGAGCCCATTTGATTCTGGTGAAAATTGGATAACCGGAAATGGCACTTTACTAGAAGCTCAAAATAGTTTTTTTTTTCGAAAAATACCTTTAAATGTTATTCTTTCGAGACTAATATTAATGTAAAAATTAAAGATTATTAAATTTTCTATAGATTTGCATTAATACTTTTTCTATATATTTTATGGATAAATTTATAAAATTATCTATAATTTAAATCCCAGAGCCTACGCTTTAAACAAACAAAAGTCAGTTATTCAAATGTATGTAACTAACAGATAAATGTCACTATCAAAGAACTAATCATTTCAAAATAATATTAGTACCGTTTTAAAAAGAAAAAAGTAAATAGAACAATAGAAAAGGAATTCAATACAGTTTCCAGCATAAGTAAATATGTAGGTATGTATTTAGATTAATAAAAATTAACGATTCACAAAAATATTTTAGCTAATCCTCATTTTTGGATTAGTGAATTCTATTCTATCCCGATATTTAAAATTTAATCTTCATTTTATTATAGTTCCGGTGGCTCAATGATTAGAGCAACGCCTCATGTCATGATGAGTGCCCTCGGGGCTCTGGGTTCGAATCCCACTAAGGCATGGATGTGTGTGAATGTGAACCCACTCTGTAATTAGAATTGAATCCTGTTGAGGGGTTTAAAAAAGGTAGTTACTTGAATTAGATTAGACTATATTTTAAGAAATAAACTGTCAAAATTAGAATAAAATTCGCTAATCCAAAAAACTGAATATATGTGTGACTCGAGCTGTAAATGGTGGGAGGTATTGCGTTGGCCACACCAGATTTTTCTTATTGGAGCTCATCAGTATGGTGCACTAAGGCCCCTAAAAGGCACTGATTAGGTTGAGTGGACGGATGTTTAAACATGACATTTTAATGTCAATTGGAAATGAACTTAATTTGTTACATTTTAAATATAATATTGTTACAGCTTCATCTACATACATCTAGTGTAAACATGGATGAATTTTACGATAAGTTCATTCCTAGAAAGTGTTTACCTGTAGACTACGGAGGTGAGTTACCTTCAGTAAAAGAATTGCAGAAGGAAACGGTCAAAACAATGACTGAAATGCAACCATTTTTTAGAAGCGAACAAATTATGAGAACTATGTAATTGTTTTTATTATATTGTTATGTGTACATTGTTGTTATTAATAAATATCTTAAATCTTATATTTTTTTCCCTTAATTCACTTTACTTCGCAGACAAAATGGATCAAGAATTCTATTTTGTGTACATATGCATATTATAAATTATAACATTAGTTATATGATGGCAACAATTATAAACTATTTTTGAAATTGATAATAGTTAAAAAAAATTACATGGAACTTGGAACTGCACTCAAGCAGGTCCGTGAAATTGGCCCCAAATGATTGGTAGAATGTATCGCGGTTTCCCTTTGATAGGCCATATTATTAGGTTTTAAGTTAATAAATAGTCCAAATTTTGTTCTAAATCCAGGTGTAAAAGTCTGTTACAGATACCAAATAATTCGTCGCTCCTTCCAGAGCAGATCTTGGAAATCCTGGAGATGCAACAGCCGCTTCGAGATCAGCTACAGATATATTTAGTTCATAAGATATATTGTAATTTATTTATTCTTAGCTTTAAGATGTATTGTATTTATTATTGTAAAAGAAAAAAAATCCTAGTGTTTTAGCTGTGCGCCAAAGCCGCTGCGCAACACGGAGGTAATATGAGTAAAAAGGTTGTAAATTCGGTAAGAAAAATGAAGTACTTTGCCCATATTCTTCGTTTTTTTGACGTAAAAAAAATCATTAAACTTTTTAAAAATGATTTTCACTTCAAATTTTCGATTTTTATAGTCACACTGCGTTCTATCCTAATTAAAGCGCCCCAAAAACTATAATGAAATGAGAAAATTGTGTGCCCCCAAATCTGTGAGCTCTAGGATGCAGCCGTCAGCTTTCCTGATGTTTTACATTATTCGTAAATATTTTATAGATTTTATATAATTTGAAATGTAAATCAATATTTAATATTGATCTTACAAGTTTTTAAAATTTATCAGTTAACACATATTATTAACAAAATACTAAAATAGAATAGTAACAAACAAATTGACTTACAATATCTGCAACTTCATCAATGTCTGGTTTGTATTGTACTATTTTTAATTGTTACTACCACTAACAATGAACATTACAATAATATTTACACTTAACATACACGAAAAACACTATTATTAACAATAAAAATAGTTAATAATATTTATACACATTGAAAATGTTGTTTACGCGGACAGAAATACCGATAAACTAAAATTAATGAAAACTTACAGGATTTTTTGACTTTTGTACATTTAACAGCCTGTAACTATTGGAACAGCCTATATACAAATATCACTGTTGATGTATATTATAAAAAATTTCATGTAGATTCCAAATTTGCAACGTACACGTTGCTATCTTTAACCGTTCAGAAGCTACAGACAAAAATATAGAAAATGAGCTAAACAAAAATGCATCGTTTATAATAAAAATTATTCAAAAATAAGTGTACGTTTAATAGTTTGTAACTATTGGAACAGCCTATATACAAATATCACTGCTGATGTATATTATAGAAAATTTTATGTAGATTCCAAATTTGCAACGTACACGTTGCTATCTTTAACCGTTCAGAAGCTACAGACAAAAATATAGAAGATGAGCTAGACAAAAATTCATCGTTTATGATAAAAATTTGTCAAAAATAAGTGTACTTTTAACAGCCAGTAACTATTGGATTGGGTTTTTTTGGCAAAAAAAACTTTTTGACTCTGATTTGTTTCAAATTCGTATACGTTAACTAGTGACAAAGGACTAATGGATAGTCAAATCTGAGCCCATAGGGTTTGATATTAAGGGAGTTATTGAAGTCTAAAAAAAAAATTGTACCTACAAATATTCAGTAGTCTACTAAAAATTAAACCACCCTGTATATAAATGAAAAGTATCATTTTCTACTAATTCAGATCCGCTGATTACGGGAAAAATAATGAAAAAATTCCCTAGGGCTTAGAATCCAAAATAGAAATTTTTATTTTTAATGAAATCTTTCAGGATTTTTTTATTTTGGCGGTCTGTAGCTAATGAACAGTAAATGTTAGAGGCATGGGATTTAGGCCATTCGATTCTATGGACGTTTCTACATATGTCTAACATATCTTTAATTTTTGTTTTCGGCTGATACTGTATTACAATGCAAAAAACAAAAAAATTGTACCTACAAATATTCAGTAGTCTACTAAAAATTAAACCACCCTGTATATAAATGAAAAAAATCATTTTCTATTAATTTAGGTTTGCTGATTAAGGGAAAAATAATGAAAAAATTCCCTAAAGCTTAGAATCCAAAATAGAAATTTTTATTTTTAATGAAAACTTACAAGATTTTTTGATTTTGGCGGTCTGTAGCTAATGAACAGTAAATGTTAGAGGCATGGGATTTGGGCCATTCGATTCTATGGACGTTTCTACATATGTCTAACATATTTTCAATTTTTGATTTCGGCTGATACTGTATTACAATGCAAAAAGCAAAAAAATTGTACCTACAAATATTCAGTAGTCTACTAAAAATTAAACCAGCCTGTATATAAATGAAAAGTATCATTTTCTACTAATTCAGATCCGCTGATTACGGGAAAAATAATGAAAAAATTCCCTAGGGCTTAGAATCCAAAATTAGAAATTTTAATTTTTAATGAAAACTTACAAGATTTTTTGACTTTTGTACATTTAACAGCCTGTAACTATTGGAACAGCCTATATACAAATATCACTGCTGATGTATATTATAGAAAATTTCATGTAGATTCCAAATTTGCAACGTACACGTTGCTATCTTTTACCGTTCAGAAGCTACAGACAAAAATATAGAAAATGAGCTAGACAAACATTCATCGTTTATGATAAAAATTAGTCAAAAATAAATGTACTTTTAACAGCCAGTAACTATTGAAACAGCCTATACACAAACACGAATTACGTAAGATCTAAGCGTCAAATCCCAAATTTGGACGCCGGATTCGAAATCCTTGGGGTCGAATTAAGGGGTTGCCATGTCTAACTCAAAAATTGTTTTCCCGAAAAAAGATGGTGTTTTTTTGGCAAAAAAAACTTTTTAACTCCGATTTGTTTCAAATTTCGTATACGTTAACTAGTGACAAAGGACTAATGGATAGCCAAATCTGAGCCCATAGGGTTTGATATTAAGGCAGTTATTGAAGTCTAAAAAAAATGTACCTACAAATATTCAGTAGTCTACTAAAAATTAAAACACCCTGTATATAAATGAAAAGTATCATTTTCTACTAATTCAAATCCGCTGATTACGGGAAAAATAGTGAAAAAATTCCCTAGGGCTTAGAATCCAAAATAGAAATTTTTATTTTTAATGAAAACTTACAGGATTTTTTTAATTTGGCGGTCTGTAGCTAACGAACAGTAAATGTTAGAGGCATGGGGTTTGGGCCACTCGATTCTATGGACGTTTCTACATATGTATAACATATCTTTAATTTTTGTTTTCGGCTGATACTGTATTACAATGCAAAAAACAAAAAAATTGTACCTACAAATATTCAGTAGTCTACTAAAAATTAAACCACCCTGTATATAAATGAAAAGTATCATTTTCTACTAATTCAGATCCGCTGATTAGGGGAAAAATAATGAAAAAATTCCCTAAGGCTTAGAATCCAAAATAGAAATTTTTATTTTTAATGAAAACTTACAAGATTTTTTGACTTTGGCGGTCTGTAGCTAATGAACAGTAAATGTTAGAGGCACCGGGGCTGGGCCATTAGATTCTACGGACGTTTCTACATATGTACAACATATTTTCAATTTTTGTTTTCGGCTGATACTGTATTACAATGCACAAAGCAAAAAAATTGTACCTACAAATATTCAGTAGTCTACTAAAAATTAAGGGGCTTAGAATCCAAAATAGAAATTTTAATTTTTAATGAAAACTTACAAGATTTTTTGACTTTTGTACATTTAACAGCCTGTAACTATTGGAACAGCCTATATACAAATATCACTGCTGATGTATATTATAGAAAATTTCATGTAGATTCCAAATTAAATTTCCAACGTACACGTTGCTATCTTTAACCGTTCAGAAGCTACAGACAAAAATATAGAAAATGAGTTAAACAAAAATGCATCGTTTATAATAAAAATTATTCAAAAATAAGTGTACGTTTAATAGTTTGTAACTATTGGAACAGCCTATATACAAAAATCACTGCTGATGTGTATTATAAAAATTTTTATGTAGATTCCAAATTTGCAACGTACACGTTGCTATCTTTAACCGTTCAGAAGCTACAGACAAAAATATAGAAAATGAGCTAGACAAAAATTCATCGTTTATGATAAAGGAATATATATATATATATATATATATATATATATATATATATATATATATATATATATATATATATATATATATATATATATATATATATATAATGCATCCGTAGTACGCATTTTTTGCATTGCCTTCTATGTTAAGTCTTCGTCATTTTTGTGATTTTGCTGCCTTCTGAAGAAATATACAAGGAATTATTTTTCCCGTGCTCCGTTTACCCCTCATCTACAACAATCTTGTTACAAGGCCACCCATAAGTCTGTCCAATCTCTCTTTAGATAGTTGTCTCTGACTCATATACCCCATCCAGGACTACTTCACCACACAATTGAGGCCACCCTATGTAAGTAACAACTAATATTGCAGAATAAGCAATAGTAATATTATTGTTTGATAACTTAGCATTACAGTCATATAAAATGCCCATTGCCATTATTATTATTATTATTATTATTATTATTATTATTATTATTATTATTATTATTATTATTATTATTATTATTATTATTATTATTATTATTATTATTATTATTATTATTATTATTATTATTATTATTATTATTATTATTATTATTATTATTATTATTATTATTATTATTATTATTATTATTATTATTATTATTATTATTATTATTATTATTATTATTATTATTATTATTATTATTATTATTATTATTATTATTATTATTATTATTATTATTATTATTATTATTATTATTATTATTATTATTATTATTATTATTATTATTATTATTATTATTATTATTATTATTATTATTATTATTATTATTATTATTATTATTATTATTATTATTATTATTATTATTATTATTATTATTATTATTATTATTATTATTATTATTATTATTATTATTATTATTATTATTATTATTATTATTATTATTATTATTATTATTATTATTATTATTATTATTATTATTATTATTATTATTATTATTATTATTATTATTATTATTATTATTATTATTATTATTATTATTATTATTATTATTATTATTATTATTATTATTATTATTATTATTATTATTATTATTATTATTATTATTATTATTATTATTATTATTATTATTATTATTATTATTATTATTATTATTATTATTATTATTATTATTATTATTATTATTATTATTATTATTATTATTATTATTATTATTATTATTATTATTATTATTATTATTATTATTATTATTATTATTATTATTATTATTATTATTATTATTATTATTATTATTATTATTATTATTATTATTATTATTATTATTATTATTATTATTATTATTATTATTATTATTATTATTATTATTATTATTATTATTATTATTATTATTATTATTATTATTATTATTATTATTATTATTATTATTATTATTATTATTATTATTATTATTATTATTATTATTATTATTATTATTATTATTATTATTATTATTATTATTATTATTATTATTATTATTATTATTATTATTATTATTATTATTATTATTATTATTATTATTATTATTATTATTATTATTATTATTATTATTATTATTATTATTATTATTATTATTATTATTATTATTATTATTATTATTATTATTATTATTATTATTATTATTATTATTATTATTATTATTATTATTATTATTATTATTATTATTATTATTATTATTATTATTATTATTATTATTATTATTATTATTATTATTATTATTATTATTATTATTATTATTATTATTATTATTATTATTATTATTATTATTATTATTATTATTATTATTATTATTATTATTATTATTATTATTATTATTATTATTATTATTATTATTATTATTATTATTATTATTATTATTATTATTATTATTATTATTATTATTATTATTATTATTATTATTATTATTATTATTATTATTATTATTATTATTATTATTATTATTATTATTATTATTATTATTATTATTCCAACACTTATCCCAGCAGCTCTATCATTTGGCAGTTACTAAATTGTACCTCCAGTCTGGCAAGAATACACTTTAAATATTGTTTGCAATTCGCCTTTCTTTATGAAAACCAAATGAGTTTCATAAAGTACATATTAAAAAACCAAAATAGAAATTCTCCAAAATGAAATAACGTATATTTTTTTAACAAAAGAGCCAAAATAGAAATACAGTATAAAATATTCGTTTTTTAAGACATTTCAGCGCACTTGTCCCATTAGAAAACTCGCGACAAGCCGTTCGTTTCTAACAAAGACGCATGCGCTAATATAATGTACTATTCTATGTTAAAATTAGGTTTTAAAAAAACTGTATATTTTAACATCATTTAAATCGATGCCTTTAAAATTTTAACATGTGGTCGGGTTACACAGTTTACTCATCTTGGCGTAATTTTTGATAGTAAGCTTTATTTCAATTTGCATTATGATCACATAAAAAGTCGTCACTAAAAATATTAGGTTTCATCATTCGTTCTTGCAAATCATTTCATAATTTGTCTACTTTACATCGACTATATTATTCGTTAGTAAAATCAAGACTGGAATAGTGTCTCCATATATGGAACCCCATTTACACTATTATTCACGAAAGATGACTATTCAAGGTCATTTGTTCGAATAAAGAATACACATCACTTTACAGCAGTAGCTTAGCAACATTTTGTATTAGAAAGAGAAAGATTATTTGACTTATGTCTATTTAATTTATGTGGTGTGACAGATATACGTTAATAGTGGCATTACTTTCTAACACACTATAAATAATAATGACATATGTTGTAGAATTACAGATACCT